>JAVLVB010000502.1:1690988-1744692 GCA_032876305.1 Orestias chungarensis | reverse complement strand
TATATATATATATATATATATATATATATATATATATATATATATATATATATATATATATATATATATATATATATATATATATATATAAATAGCTGAGTTTCAGGGTCAAAACTGCAGTTGACCAAAGAACAACAGCAAGGCCTCAGATTTCCCAAACCACAACTTGACGATCAAATACACTTTTGGGAAAATGTTCCAAAGGCGTTGAGGTTTTAGCAAGCTGTGAGGGTGTTTTTATCCAACATGAAACTAACCGCATTTAGTAGTTAATTAAATCTGACAAAATACTAGTAGTTTTATAAATTATATCTATATGCCTAAGGTACACCAGGAAAACGTTCATGTACATTCTGTCTGCTCACATTTGCGTGTCTTTTGCGTTTTAAAAATATTTACCACAATGTGTGTTTATTGCCCTTTATACGCTAGTTATTACAGCAACCATTCATAATATTAAGGATTAAGGATGTCCTGCAGTGCAAGCGTACAGTTTTATCCTCATTGTGATATTAGTTTAATACCTAGCTTCATGGTGGTACACACCACACAGTTGAAAGAAGCAAGCTAACAAGCGACCACATGGCTTCAATTTCCACATGAATAAGTCTCTGGTCCCAGATGGCTTGAGGTCTCTAGGTTTGTAATGGGAGTCAGACGCACAAAGTGTCCATTAAAGTATGCCTAGGCTCAACCCGAACCAAAAATAAACGAGAAGGGAGAAGCAAAGAGAATGGCGTTAGGATCACAAGGAGGTGATTTTTCTATCTTTAGTGAGGAGTAAGAGAAACGTTGGTAATGGGACAGTGGCTCCTATTCAAGGTCTGATTAACTTAACACTCACAATCGAGGCCACCCTCGTCATATTCTCTGTTGAATTTCCTCTCGCCATAAATACGTGTTCTGGAAACGTGTAGGACCCATGTAAATACAAGAAAGCCATTTGACAAAGCATGAATTACCAAGCCACCCAACAACAAATCATCGGGAGCTCTGACAAGATGTTCAACAGCTGTCTCCTCGTAAGGGAAATTTTCTCAGAAAGGGCCCAGTCTCTAACGCAAAACCCACATAGTCCTCAAGTCAAAGCAGAGCCCCAACAAGCAAAGATGCTATCAGATATTTCCAGACTGAAAAGAGAACGACATATTAGTCCTATAGCTGGTACTTAAATGTTACCGAGAGGATGTAGCCAAGAGATCTGTGGTAATGCTGGAGGATCTGCACAAACCCAGAGCTAGATTAGAGTAATCAGCCCATATGCCCTTCCCAGATCTGCCCTTTATTGATAAATACCTACAAGAAACCCTTTAAAAGACAACCACAAAATTTTTTACGACATTTAAGCGATGTGATCAGGGAAACAGCCTCCGCACGATAATACATGGTGGTTGGGAGATCATGCAATTTGGGGGCTCAGTTGTTGAAAAAATGGATGATGCAAAATACAAGGCTATCATTTCCTGTAATGAGCTGTAATTTGTTAATTATTTGTAAAAATACTTCCTGAGAACACCAATACTGTTAATATAACTAAACCCGACAGCCACATGCGACATTACAAGCTCTGGTCTTGGCTTCATTTTATGATGCTTGATGACAACATT
This sequence comes from Orestias chungarensis, assembly GCA_032876305.1. Lineage (NCBI taxonomy): Eukaryota > Metazoa > Chordata > Actinopteri > Cyprinodontiformes > Cyprinodontidae > Orestias > Orestias chungarensis. The sequence continues at coordinate 1,743,085 of JAVLVB010000502.1, read as the reverse complement.
GTAAATAATTAGAGGAAACGGTCCACTGCCATCAGCCTTCGTCAGACAAAACAATCCAAACCTCACCCAACCAGACATGTTTGTCTTTGGGATGTGTGACAGTGTTCATCCAACCCTAGAGTTCATCAAAGTCATTTCTCATGTTTTCTGTGTCACATCAATGCAGAATAAACTGTAAGTAAACTTTGACTTTGTCCATTCAAAGATTTGAAGAAAATTATTGTACAATAGGAAATAGAAAGTGTTGTTTAAAGTCGGGAAAATTAAGTCAGTTTGACCAGTGATAGAAAACAAGACTTCTGGGAATTTTTTGAGATAATTGCTCGCTCTACCCTAAACAGGGGATATAAATTCTTCCTGTATGGTTTATGCATTTATTTAAAAAAAGAGGAACACAAGAACTGTGGGGACCCTGGCAAAACATTCACAGCACAACGACTGGGGAATTGCACTGGACCCAGAATAACTTATTTCCTCAAGGGACCTTTCTGTCCAGCCTGACACAGTATTCCTATTTTTATATAAAAAATAAAAATAAAAATAAAGATTCCCCAGTAATAATACTCCTGTTTAGGGACATGCTCTCAACAAAGGGGGAAGAACACACAGGAGGCTGAGAAAGTTGGGTTACCCCACCTTGCATCTGACCTAACCTGAAAGCAAAAGACCCTATTTATAACACCAGAAAGATTAACATGTTTGATTATAGCGGGCCAATCAAGAAAAGCCTCGCTTTTTGGAGCGTCAGGACTTTCGGAAAGCCTGGTATGAAGAGGACAAGAAATGTCAAGGGAATAGCACTTATGCTATAAACATACTAAACCACCCAACCCTGCTGGGAAAGCTGCATTCTCATAACGGGATATTCTCACAGGCATGAATACAGCCATAATAAAAGCAATGAGAACACAAAATAAACATTTTATGCGGTGAATGCAGGAAGTACGCAATATCATCATTTTATATACAGTTTATAGACTGTTCTCGGACATTTTATAAATGTTTAATATGATCAAACAATATCAATAAACCTAAAAGGTGAACACGCATCACGATTGCTCCCCAATTACTGGAGCCAAACAAAAAACCGACTTAAAACTTAACTGATTTGTTTTTCAGTGGAAATAGTTCTTAAAAGAACAAAAAAAGGACATCTATCTGCGGTACATTCAAAGGAAAGAGCCTTAGAAGGGATGGAACGCATAACTTCCTTAACAACAAGGGGAGACTGAGTATTTGAAGCAAAACCAAAGTAAAAGTGACATCTAAAAAAAGGGACAAAGTGACATGACACGATCGCAAAGGGGGAATTTCAGGATAACCAAATATAGTAGCCTTTATAGAAATGCCAAAGAATTCATGGGCTATGACTATTTTCCCATGGCAAGATCGCTCAAGTCTAAAGTGTTGCTGACAAATCACAGTCTTTAAAACCATGTGACATCAACAACAACCCGAACGATAAGCTGTTGAAAATAGTTTTAGGTGATGGGAAGACAAAACCACCCCTGGTCAAATTTGCTCTGTTCTATACAACGCAGGTCAACGCTCAGCTATGCAGAACTATATGCAGGAGCTATGCAGTAGTGACACACTACTAAAAATTCAGAATTAAACGTATATGCATGAGGCCGTGTGCCGCAGAAATACTTGCTTGAAGCTCCTCGTCCCCACCGCAAAACACGGTAACAGCGTCCTGGGGGGTGGTTATCTTAAACGGGACGATGGAATTTGGTCAGAGTTGACGGGAAAAAGGTTGGAGCTAAATCCACTGCAGTCCTGGAAGACCTGTTAAGAGTGCTGCACTAAATCAGACTAATCAGACTAATAAGACTTAAAAATGTTATGTTTACAGATGCTCTCCAGCCAATTTGACTAATCTGACTAACTTTTAAAGATTTTTTTTAAGATTTCAGTCTGTAGTGGTGCAACCTGGGCAGAGACAGACCCTAAAAGACTTGCGCCATATGTAACTAAATACATTTTGCGTAAGAATCTAAATGTCTTCATGTTTTTTTTGATTTGTTTTTTTATTCTTTTCGGGAAAAGGTAAAAACTTTTTTCTTATTTCACAGTCAAAAGAAATACCTTCAAGTTTTTAGTTGTAATGCAACAAAACAGGAAAAATTCCATGGGGTGTATAACGCTTTTGAAAAGCAGCATAAATTCAGATTACTCTGAAAGACCTGTACCTGCTTTCAGACGTCTTCCTGCTGCAAAGCACAAAGCAGTTTTCCTGCCAACTAAATATCGATAACAAGTTCAATTTAAAGTAGTGCTTTCAATCAACAGAATTAATAATAACGTGCGAGTCTGACATAAACTCTTCAACACCTCCGGCATAAAAATGCTGCTAAAAATCAATGTTCATGCTGAATTGGTACAATGCTAAATATTGCAGATAATTTCCCAGAAAGAAGCAGAATTGGCAGTGCATATTTGGTCGGATATTAATTTCTATCTTGCGGAATACATGCCGATTTGATCAGCAGAAGGCCCTGTGGGTGTAAGTGTGACTGTCACTGAAAAGGAAATCCTGTAAAAGACTGCGTGGTCCAGCATATGCCAAGTGTTATTTTTCCAAGGGTTGCAGAAAAGTTCCATGACGTTCTCAAGACGTCCGAAGAGACGAGACTAAAATGTAAGACTTTTTTTTTTTTTTTTAAAGGCTACGATAAATAATAAAAGAGAATTATTTGCTTGTAAATAAGCTAAAGGCTGATTTACAAGCAAATAAAAAATAAAAATAATCTCATATGCTTTTCCTCACACGTTGTTTCGGCTGGTAAAAAGAGGGGCTTGTAGGATTATTGTGTTACAATGTTTGATGCACACTTATGGTTTCAAATCAAACAGTGGGTGACAGTTTTAATTAGATTTTGATAGTCAAGAAAACCCAATGTTGAATGTGTAAGGTCTGGCTATAAATTATTGTTAAGGAGCGTCTACAGAGCATGTTCAGTGCACGAGTGACTCTCCACAACTGAAAACTTCTGAACACATTAATTTTAAATGAGACATAGGATAAGAATATTGCAAAATAAATAAATAATCTGAGATAGTTGCTTGGCAGGGTCCGGTCAATATTCAGATGTTATGATACGCAAGGGAATCCAATTACGTCCTCCACTTATAACAAATCACCAGAAAACAGAACCTCAACTGAGAAGTTATGCAAATAAAACTCGCACTTTTAAATTATATCTACATTTTGTAGCTCTTGATCCTCAAACCATACCTGACCCAATTTTGAGCTTACAGTGAATAATATTTCCACGAAGGATACTATTTCTATGATGCTTAATAATGCCCATATACATCAACGAACCTGTCGGATGGTACACTGTTTCTTCCTTGGACCAATTCGATAGATTCTGACCACTGCAGGAATACTCACAATCAACCCTGCCAAGTTTGATTCCATGCACTCTATGGATCACCAATGCAAGCTTCCGTGACGAAAGCTGACATGACTGGCTTGAGAGGCGATGAAGAATTGGCCAGAGGGATCTTACAGACAGGGTAAACTTTGTGGTTTCATTACAAGCTCTACATTCAAGATGTTTAGTCTAAATCTGACACCGCACTGTTTATGAAAATCAAGAGATTTAAAGTAAAGAAGTAAATAACTATCTAATGCGGTGGATGGGGGGGGGGGGACAAATAGTGTGAGCTCAAAAATTGGAACTTACAAATGCATTTTAAATTTAAAAAATGAAAGTTGAGTTGCCAAAAAACAAAAAAATAATAATGACGGAGATCCTTCACCCAGACTGCAGTCTCCCCCAGGCCTGATTTGAAGCTGGAAGATGTCCTGCTTTACCCTTCAGAGGAGCCTAAAACGTGACATGGGAATCTCAGCAGTCACCGCCCTACTTCTGGTAGCTGGGGAATCTCTCTGTGTAATCCTTCTTATTCCAGCGCCTCAGGCAGTGTTTGACTTTTGGTATTTAATCCACAGGAAGCTGTTTAACTGTGTTGCCTGATTTTTGACACTTGACTCGAGATCTACGCGTCACAAACACAAACCGGAACTCAAATCTACGGAAGATTGCGCTGATTAAATCGCCTTAAAGAAAAGAAAAGAAACAGAAAATGACAGAGCATCCTTGCTTCTTCTGGTGACAGTATTGTGCCAACATACTGCCTGTGTGTCTAATCTGTCCTCACCGCAGTCAATTTAAGCGTTTTGACCGCTTGCAAATCCCCAAAAACAAAAAAACGTGCAGAATCAGAAAATCCCCCTAAGAGAGCCAACTTCTCAGTAACAGATGAGAGACAAATTATACAACCCGTTTGAAAGCAACAGCATCAGTTCCCAGAACTTCATGCATATCCAATGGATGAACTTCATAGCGTCTCCACATGTGAGCAGTTCATCTCCAAGCTGCTTTATTTATGTTCAACAAACATAAGCAGCCATATAGGAAACGAGTCTATGTAACTCTCAAACCGAGTTAATAGTTTCAATCCTTTCAAAGCTTCCACCGGCGCGACACAAACGTCCACCATCGCTTACCTCAAAGAGCGACTTCTCCTCTCCGTACCTACAAGAAGAAACGGGATCCTCTGTTCTCATTCTCTCCCTTCCCCGTCGAAGCGGAGATGGAGGCGCCTCTCCTCGGGCTTCTGAGCGACGAGCGACGCGGTAAGGACGGACGGACGGACGGACAGAGGCGACGCTCTCCGGGTTGTTCACCTCGGCATCTGAGCGCAGAGGTTTCTGCTGCTAGGACTCTCCCTGAACAGGCGCGCGAGGACAGACGCGAGCAGCACGCGGCTGTCTGACAGCGGCGCGTGGGGCGTGTCTCGCGCTGGCTCGGTCAGCGTGGGCTTTGCACCTTCGCTTTGCGGGAACTGAACTGAACCGAGGCCGAAAGGCTCGTCGTGTTTCTGCTGGACAAGTAAAAATAAGTAGACAAATAAACGGTAAAAAAAAAGCTGAATTTAAATTATTAATAGTTTGTGTTTTTTTTTTTTTTTTCAGACCAATATTGTAAACATCAAAAAAATGTGTGTGTGTGTGTGTGTGTGTGTGTGTGTGTGTGTGTGTACACATTTTGACACACCTGCAATATAGATTTAACATGTAAAAAAAAAAAAAAATCTGTTTCCAACTTTATTTAAAAAAGATATGAAATGATGTCTAAACTTCACTCGAGATAGGCATCTGTTGCCCTCTGGTGGCCAAATACTGGAGGTACGGGTCAATAGTGGCTTGAGTTCATGAAGAAAATGTCGAATTAGAACTAGGTTTCGTTGTCGGTAAGAACAAACTAAATAAATGTAATGAAGATAAATCAAATGAAAATGAAACAGTATTTATATATATATATATATGTCATTTTCCTATTTCATATTTCTGTTTCATATTTACCAAACTGGGAGAGACAGAATGAACATTTTTGTACTTCAAACTCTTCCGTCTCCTTTATTCCGGTTGTCATGCGACTCTTCCCACGGTGCGCTGCCCACCAGGGGGCGCCATTTTCACCCCGCGCTGAGCCAATAAAAGTGTGACGCAGCCCTGGGGAGGGCGAGGCCTTGTATTCGCGGCTCGGCTCCCGTTCATGCGCAGCGCCGAGCTCCAGCAGCGGTCGCAGGCACAGCAGACGCGCCGCATCTTCACCAGAGCAGGAGAGCCTCGTCCTCCCACCAGCACGCACAAAGCCCAGGTGAGAGTTTTTTGTTTTTTAAATCTGGTACTTTTAAAAGTAACGGTGCAAATTTGGTGTTTGTTTGTTTGTTTGTTTGTTTTTGCGCATCTTTTTCTTGTCAGACGTTTGGATTAAATAATTGGGTCAAAGGTTAGCGATGACGTGACCCGAGGGCTTTTAGGAAGCTTTGTTTGTTCCTGCAGACTTCACAAGCTAGAGGTTGTTTCTTAGTTGCTGAAATAGATTTTGTACTCCAAGGGAAACGCTTCACCTCTCTCCAAAGCCTTCACTCCAAATGCACATTGGGGAAAGTGGCTTCACTGTTATCTTAGCTTATATGTATATATTTATGTTGGACTAGTTTTGGGATTCATTCATTCAAGCTGCATGTAAATATCGCTGCGGAGATCATGGAAGTAGAGACAAAAATCCAAATAAAGGTCATTTACAGGACAAAACACTTGTCACTTTATTGTTATTATTGTTTTTACAGCACACAATCAATTCTGTCATCCAGTGATGCAATTAATGTGTGGATTTCCACGCCTTTATTTGCGTCTAATTAGGACATTGTTGCGACTTTAACAGGGTATGCGTGTGTCTTGAAATGTCACCTGCCTGTTGAAGGTCAATAGTACCTGTCAGATCACCGTGTCTTCAAACGCAGCAGACGAAACTCCCAACATGACACATTTGTTCAAATAGATCTATATATAGCAATATGCTTATTAATATAGGAGAAAATGTGTATTATAGGACGTTCAAATAAGCTTAATTGTAGGTTTCGCGTGTGAGAAGCATATGGGATGTAATACCTGGTATGTTGCCTGTGTATTTTTTATGGTGTTATTGTTATTTAAAGTGTTACTGGCGGTTTTAAGAGGTGGGAATGTGTTTCACTGATGATTACAGTCACATAATTCATATATCTTCCACGCAGCGTCTGGAAAAGAGCAGCAGAGAGATCCACGTATTTGATCAGCATTTCCCTTTGTTTTCTATTGTGTTTTTGGAACAACAAAACAATAATCTTCTTTATTATTATTATCCATTTTTCAAATCATAAAGCCGACGTTTTGCTTTTGATTTGCCGTATCGTGACCACAAAAGACAGGGCTTTGCTGGTTTCACGGGGCAGTTTTCTTCCTGTTTCCAAGCTGCGACCTTTCCCCTAGTTTCTGCTGCACAGGGTGGATCATGTGATGCTGGGGGAAGGGACTGAATGCTCAAACACTGCTGCTCTGTGGATGCTGCTCCGCTCTGCAAGCGTAGCAACGACCTGTCCTGATTTCGGAATGCGGCTGCTCCGGAAGCAAACCAGGAAATGGTTCCTTTGCAGAAATGATGTTTTTATATCTACATTTGTAGCTACATCGATTTCACTTACAAATTCTAATTTGACATATCAAAACACAATTCTACATCATCTGTTTTAAATTAAAAGAGTGAAAGCAAGTGTTCTGTATGCGTTCTTAGACTCATGGCACTAGTGGAACCCATCGGTGTTGTGTTAGGGAAATGAGATATTTATCTTAATTAGATATGCACCAATTGATCAAATTATGATTAGTTTCCTTGGTAGGTGATAGACGGGTAAATTATTAAAAGATCTGAGCTTTGCACAATATCACAAGTGCGTTTAGTTGCATATCGATTTAGTGTTAAAGTCACAGCACAAATGACCATTCAGAGATTTCTTTTAACAATTATGTGTTTGGCCTGCGAGAGGAAGTTAGAGTACCAGGGGAGAGCTTACACAGATGGATGGAAGATGCAAACTCTTTTCAGTAAAACCCCAGGCTGACATTTAAATGAAGGCAGCTCCATGCAGTCCATCGGGAACAGTTTCAGTTCATGTAGGGACAACAACCAAAACCCGTAATCGAGTTAAAGCAGTAAAGACGTCTTCCAAAAACCAATTGCATTGCCTATTTTTGATTGACAATGTTGCTTTTATTTGGTTCTAAATCTTATGCATTTTTGTTTTGCACAGAAACCAAAATGATTGAGTCACTGGACTTTAGTAATTTCGACTGTTATCACAGAACCTGGACTTGTGACTCTAAAGAACTTTGGGAGCAGCCGATCAATATGAGACATTGTTCTCGTTTTCTCTCAACTATTTGCAGCCTCGCACAGATATCCAAGCGTCGTCACTGGATATAAATTGGGATGAGACGGTTATTGAAATCACCAAACCATTTTTAACTCCGATCTCTTTACACTAGTCGATCATGCCAACCACACGATCACCTGGTCTGTCCGTGTCTGCCTGTTCTAATGGAATAAATAAACCCAAAAGACATGGGAAGCCAAAGCTAAGGCATTGCTTTACTTTCACTCTCCAGCATAAACTTAGTGTCACTGCCACAGTTGTTCATGCCACTCATGCGCTGAACGGATCTAGCTGCAACTTCACTATCAACGCAGTTACCTAAAAGTAATGTTGCGTAATCACAAGCAATGCTACAAAAAGATTCACTCGCCTCAAGATGTCTGATGACTAAAACTGACAGTAAAATTTATAGCAGGATCTACCTACTGGGCAACTAATTAGCTTGTAGAGCGTTGATGTTTTTCACCAGTAAAGGGCGTGAAAGTTATTGACAACTTTATCAACTAACGCAAACTATGTTTTTGGCATGATGGCATTCCTTTGTCGACGATTTGTTTTTGTTGATCAGCTCCATGTTTAAAACTAGAGGCCGTCCCATTCCATGTCCTTAATCTATAGCTTTCTTCTCAGATTCTCCATCAGCTTCTTGTCAGGGATGTTACTTTGAGCCAGTGGAAACAAATCTATTGGAGATATAAATAATTGTATGCCTAATTGTAAAGGGCAATATAAGAAACTACGGTAATTTTATTTTTGCTATACAACAACTTAGTTGAATAGCAAAATACATTTTTTTTTGATTCCAGATTTTAATTTCTAAACATCTGAATGCATTTTTACTATGCTAATTAAACTTTTAGACTTAATCAATACACCTTGGTTTTCAAGTAGTTTTTTTCCGAGTTGATTTAAGAAAAACATGTTGCTGATTGATGACGATAACATTTCTGTACCTTTTAGAAGCATTAGTAAAATTGTCTTTTTTATTATATCTAACATCGCTTTGTTTTGGGGGGGGGGGTTTCCATTCAGGCGACTTCACATTAGCAGCCACCATGGCAGAAGCTCACCAGGCGGTGGCCTTTCAATTCACCGTCAGCCCCGATGGCATCGACTTACATCTGTGCCACGAGGCTCTGCGCCAGGTGTATCTCTCTGGCCTCCACTCCTGGAAGAAAAGGTTCATTCGCTTTAAGGTAACAGCCACAGGGTTAATGTCCCCGACAGCTATCCGCAAAGAAAACCGCTGAAGTGATCATCAGCTGCCTCTGCAGTTACTAAAGCGTCTTTCGCTTAGTTTATCGGCAACAGAAACTTTGGAAGATTCTTTGCAATGTAGCGTCATGCTTCACTGTAGCTTGGTTATGATGAACTGTTACATCAGAAGGCCATCAGTGTTTCACACGATCTGCAAACTGTGACAGTAACCGTCCTGAGTGTTTCTTCATGTCGCAACTTCTGGCCTAGTGGTTTGTTTACACCCAGTCATACCGAATCAGTCGACCTGCCAGTTTGTTTAAATTTTTTATTATTATTATTTAAAAGGCAGTCCTTCTATGTTTAGTGTTTTTATCGCCAAGGGTGACGTGTTTTGTCACCGTTTAACATGATCACAGCTTTGTTTGTTCTGAGTTCCTCTGTCGTTTCCACAGAATGGAGTGATGACCGGCGTGTACCCGGGCAGCCCGGCCGGGTTCATGATAGTGGTCGTGTCGTACATGTCGTACAACAAATACAAACAGCTGGATCCCTCCATGGGACTTATCGCCAAGCTGGGCCAACACATACCTATCAGGTAACTATGGCTTTTTGTTTTTGAGCGAACAAACGGGCGACCGCAGTAAAGCTCCGCTCAAGAGTAATAAAATGGCACCAATAAATCGACATTCCACAGAAGATTGGCTAATAATTGCTAGGGATATTATTCTTCCGCCTTCCAGGGCCTTCCCTTTGATAACATTTATGTTTTTAGTGACGTTTAGGGAACAGTTCATGCTCTCCCACGTCGACTTTTATCAACAACAATGAGTGGGCTTCTCATTCAAGTTTTGCTTTATGACGCTGAGCAGGACTCCTTTGGACCTGTTTGTTTTTGGTTGCGTAAGATAAGGATACGTGGCGGTGGAAGTCAAACTACCTATTGTGGTTTCATAACCAAAACTATACAGCGTTTTATGGTTTAATCTGTTGTCGTGGACAAATGCACATATTGGTTTTAATAGTGCGACTCTTATCACTCATAATACGACCTGTTTTTAGACTTGGCCTTGTCCAAAACCTGCTTTGTAGCACTTGTTTTCCCTTTTTGTAATGTTTGCAGCACATTACCCTGGACTGGGGTCTTTCCAAAACTTGTAAAGTAAAATTATCCCAATATTTTTAGATGAAACTATCAGTTTAAATTATATGACCATGTTTTTTTTTTTCTTCCACTGAACCATTTAATTAAAACCTTTAGATTTGCCACTGAACGCTGTTCTCTTGTCCTTCCTCAGTCGATACATGTCGACAGACAGCCAGAGGATAGTCGGGGGGGTTCTGGTGGGCACTGGCCTCTGGATCAGCGTCATAATGATCATGAGGACTGTTCTGAAGACCCTCCTGTCGTGGCACGGCTGGATGGAGTCTCGCCACGGCTCTCTGCCATTCGGTACTCGTGTGTGGCTGGTGAGATGTTCATGTCCTTCTCTTTTCAACTTTAAATGGAGCTGATTAAGACAAAAAAAATTATAAGAAAGATTTTTCTGTTACAAAAGCTACATTTGTAACTTGTGGAACTACAAATCATATAGTTTTTCATTAACATTTACCCATTTGTCTGCCTAGACTGTCCTAATTTTATTTTTATTTTTCTGTGTATCATGCATGTTGTATTTTTCCAAATTAATCCATAGTATACATTCATAGTAAACATTTATGTCTATAAATTATAAAACTGTTCTAAAACGGCTTATTTACGATTAGGAGATGACTGGATTTTGAAATATTAAAGGTTAGATTTCCTATTTTGGTTAGAATTGTTTAGGCCTAATCTTAGTCTCTTTAAGATTAGGCCTTTTTAGCACATATTGTATTCTTTTGTGCTAGCTGCACTTTAAACAGAACTTCTAACTTGGACTTTATCTGTTTTGCACGTTCAGCTGCTTGTGAAGGTGTTCTCTGGTAGGAAGCCAATGCTCTACAGTTTCCAGAACTCCTTGCCTCGGTTACCCCTTCCCTCCGTCAAGGACACCTGCAAAAGGGTAATGTTCACTTACACTTCCTTCAGAGTCGGTACTTAGTGGAAATTTGGGGGAGGGGTTCTCTGGTATTCTTGAGAAACGGCTTATTCCTTTGTAACTCCCTGTGAAACCTGTTCTGTCGACAGTACCTGGAGTCGGTGCGCCCACTGATGGATGATGAGCAGTTTGAAAGGATGAAGGCCTTGTCAAAAGACTTCGAGAAGAATCTGGGACCCAGGGTGCAGTGGTACCTCAAACTCAAGTCCTTGTGGGCGTCAAACTATGTGAGTTAGACGGAATACAGCTTTTGTCGTAGTTCATGTGCTTGATCTTGAATGAGCTGCATAATGAGTTGTTTTTCTGGCACAGGTTAGTGACTGGTGGGAAGAGTATATTTATCTGAGAGGGCGTGGACCCATCATGGTCAACAGCAACTATTATGCCATGGTAAGTCGTCTGTCTTCAGTATTGGGTCCCAGAAAGTAATTGGGTTTGAATATTTGTTCAAAAATGTCTCTTTTTTCATTTTCAAAACTAAAAAAAGCCTTTCCCACAATCACTCATTTATTTCGCAAGTATATCCAGAGTTTTAAAGCTTTAATCTGCAGATTAAAAGAATTAAAAAATATATATTACATTAACAACTTGTCATTACCCAACAGTGAGGCATAGGTTCATTATGCATTGGCATAAAAGAGCAACAAGTACTTTACAAAATTGGGTGTTCCAACAGAACAACAACCCCAAACACCCGATCTGTTACTGATGTTGGAAGGTTTTGATGCCTGATACCTTTTTTTTAGCAGCCCCCACCAAACCCCTACAGAAACTATGCTTAAAAGCTAAATCCAAAAGGCAAGCTTTACAAATTCAATTATAATTGAACTCTAAAACAGATAAGAAGTTAGTTATCTAACAATAATATCAGCATTTTATCGATGTCTAGGAAAAATAAAAAAATTAACATCATCATCAGGGGTGTGTGGGTTAAACAATCCTCAAATTGCCACAACTATCCTTGTCTTTTTTGAAAACGAAAGCCATTTGAAATATATGCTGCTAATTTTTGTATTTTTAATAAATCTATCTTGTCTTTAGGACTTCCTGTATGTCATCCCCACATCCATCCAGTCTGCGCGCACAGGTAACGCTGTTCATGCCATCATGCTCTACAGGAGAAAACTGGACAGGGCTCAGATCAAACCGGTGAGTACACAGCCACCTGTTCTACTGCTCCTTTACTTTATCTATGCCAGTTAAGCTCTAAATTAATAATTAACAATATTTAAGAATCTGACCATAACTTGGTGTGTAAATGTTTAACTTTCTTGAATAGAAGTTAATGAACAACGCATTTGATGTGTTTTTCATTTAAATCCACATTAAGAACTTCTCGTCTTTTCTTTTGTACTTAATAATCCATAATCCAATACTAACTGTTATGTTAATGCTGGGCATTGGCTGGTTTCATATTCTTACAGTATGGAAACCTGTTGTAAAAAAATATATATTTAAAGATATTTAACCACAAATAAAACGCATAATGCAGCTACATACTAATCAAAAGAACAAATTAAAAACTATTTCCTACTACGCTAAAGTTCATAAAACATACTGATTGTAATAATGTGTATGTTAATTCAGAGTTCAGATGATGCTTTCTGTTTATTTTATCTGTTTTACATATTCAAATCTTTTTAAAGTTTTTCTTGTGAAGCAACTCAATGATTCAATTTTAAAGGTTAAATCAACACAAAACTCAGATTCTACTATGTTTGACCCGCTTATTAGATTAATTAAAAATCTTTGGCTAATTGACTGTTTAATATATATATATATATATATATATATATATATATATATATATATATATATATAAAAAGCTTTTTTTCCAAGCAAACACCTTTTTTGTTATCATTAGTAATGGAGTAGTGTACCAGCTGACTAGCAGTGCCCAGCAACAGTTTGAAGCAGGGATTTTCTGCGCCACCTTAGGTTTGATAAAGCCATATAAAAATGGAAGACAGTCCAACCGTATGAATAGTATGAAAGAAGATTTTAGTGGTTTTTAAGCTAACATTTTTTTATAACCTTGATACAAGTAACCAGCCCGTGCCTAGCTGATTAACTCACCAGACTGACCTACTCCCACTTCTAAAGTCTTTGAGCTTTTTTGCACAGTAGGGATGTTTGTCAAGGCTATGTTCTATGCAGTTACTAACACTAACTTACCATCATTTGTTCCTTTTTTTTTATTTTTTTGCATCACTATGATTCTTCTTTTCAGCATGTGGCAAGAATTTTGCTTTGTTACTACGAAGGCAAAACGGCTTAATTTGCCCTAAGACCAATGATGTGAACTGATATACAATCTCCAATGCATGTGCTTGCTGTGATACTCGCTCACGTATGGTTGTCTCTGTTCTACTGTTTTTTGGTTTTGACGGACGCTGCGTTAGATATACTTGCTGGCCAACAAGGTACCTCTGTGTTCTGCTCAGTGGGAGCGAATGTTTAACACCTCACGCATCCCAGGTGTTGAGACAGGTAAGAGGAGGGCACAGCCGCCGTGCCCTCAGCCCTGCAGCCATGCGACCCTACAGCCCTTGGAAACCAGGACTCCATTACTCAGTCCCAGCAACACAACCCTGAAAGAGCCTCATAAATGTTACAATCCCATTTCAATTAGTTTCTATTGATCTAAAGTCTATCAAATTTAAAATGAAACTTTTTTGTTGCATCAGGGTTTTGATGTTGGAATTGAGATGGCATCCCACTGGTTTCTGGTCCTCGCCTCTTTTTCTCCGAGATCCTTCCTTCTTCCTAAATCCATTTTAATTCTACTCCCATCAGTCCTACTCTAATACATCCATTCTCTTGTCCAGTTAGTTGTGTGTCCGCTGCTTCATTTCTGGGGTTTTAAGTGATTTACTTTTATCATCTCGTGTGTTTTTTTTGTTTTGTTTTTTTTTCACTCTCCCCTTTTGCTTTTCAGCTCATGCTCCTACAATCTATTCCCATGTGCTCAGCCCAATACGAGCGTATGTTCAACACGACTCGTGTCCCAGGTGTAGAGACAGGTAGAGTCTTTAGCGGTGTGTCGCCTCCTCCACTTCACTACTGTTGTCCTTCTCGGCAGGACATTTCTGTGATTCGAATTAGAAATAATCACACTTACATGAATTAATAATGCATGTGTGCATAGAAATGCACATTCAAGTATTAATTTGCATGAAACTCAAAACCCATTTCTCCTTTTGAAAATGCACTCTGTTGCCAAAAGTATCCACTCGTTTGTCAAAATCATTGAATCAAGGTATTCCAATCAGGTCCAGAGTCAGAGGTTTATAAAATTCAAGACCCAGGCATGAAGACTTCCTCTAGAAAAAGAAGAGGTTGCTATCAGAAACTAAGTGAACTCCAGTTTGGTACCTTTTATAGGATGCCATCTCTGCGATAAATACAGTCCTGAAATGTCCTTACTACTCTTATAGTCAGATGCTTGTTTTTAATATAACAAAGTATAAGAAGTCAACCATAAAGATTTAACCTATTTCAAATCACTGAACAGGTTTGGCAGACTTTCCTAATTAAAGGTGTCCAACTTTTTGCATAGTCAACCTAACGTGATGTTCAGTTTAACTCATAAACGTTGTGTTGAAAGCCTCATAGATTGGGTTTCCAATACAAGCAGTTGTTTTTAAAGCTTAGCTCACCATCTGAAATGCAAAGTGCTGGGTTTCACCTGATCCAAATATTTATCAGTAATGTCTAAATTTCATGATATTTTTTGTAATATCATGTTACCCAGTTGTAGATGTGCTGTGCACCAGAACTACTGGTGGTGAAACAAACACGCAGCATGGCATTCACACCATGTAGTCAACTGTGTGTCTGAAAACCTCACCTTGACTAAACATTGTGGCCAGCTAGAAATCTTAGTTGCGATTGATTGAGCACAGATTTCTTTTGGTTTTGTTTTTCTTCGTTGTTTGGGACCTTTTTTGATAAATAGAGATGATTAACAGTCTTCACCTGGAACAGTGACACCGTTTTTCCACCAACTTCCTGTTTGTCTTAGACTTAAACCCTTGTCGTTCCCAAGTTATTTCCTGACTAATGAAGGAAAATTTAACCCAGCAGTTTGTTTTTTACCAAAGAAAATGTAGACGGACAATAAACATATGGAGATTAGAATAAAAAATCAAGCTTGAATAAAATTTTATATACGAGGCTTAAACCAGTTATGATTTGCAAGCTGGTAAAACACCAACAGGCCACACAGAGGCCAGAATAACATTAACACTATGCGTCAGCACGAGCTAAAAGAACATTCGGTGGTTTGAAGTAATAAAAAAAAAGAGAAGCCCTGTGGTGGCAGCATCATGCTCTGGGTCTGTTTCAGTATCGGTGGCACAGCTTCTTTGCATATTAGAAAGTAATAACCAAAGTCAGGACTTCTTTCAAATTATTCCATTTATATTAGTTAAAGTATTAGTGGCTCTTTCAGCATGTAAGTAAACAAACTACCAAAAGCATTAAAAAAACACCCTTTCAACATTCAAATGTTGTTGTACAATGCATGCGGCCTAGTTAGTTTGTTGTTCTTGTGGTTTCCTCCTGGGTATCATCTGTTTGCATTCTTGCCTGTAACATCATCAATGCTTGTTTGAACACTTAGTATCAGTAGAACGTTAACAAACTCAAAAGGCCAAATAACCCTCTAGATTTGGTTGTCTGGTTAGGCCCTGGGCTGCTCAAACAAGCACTGCTATAGTTCAATGTTTTTTCCCGTTCATCCCAGCCTTTTTCCCTAAATGGTTTTTCATTTCACTCACTCCCAAATCCCTATTTCAACCACTTTTAAATTTGTAATTTGAGGTCCTTTCCATGAACGACACATCTCCTACAGATTTCACAATTTAAATTTATATTTTGTAAACAAAAACAAAATGAAGTGTTTGTCACATTGTTTTATTTATCTGTGTTAAACTGGTTACTTACACCATCAGTGTTTATAGAAATAAAACAATGGGACCTCCATTGTCTATTCCTAAGTGTCTTTTTAAAATAAGTTTTGGGGAGAAAAATGCTAAACATTTACCATCCAAATGTGATTGACAATAAAATGTAGCAATCCCAAATATAAAAATACACAGGAACATTAAAATGACATATTTTTACCAAGACACATGTATTCTCCAAACGTGCTCCAAAATTATATTTGCGTCTCTACTTGTCTTTGTTTTTCCCCTGCCTCGGTACCTCTCAGATACACTCCAGCACATGAATGAGAGCAAACACATTGCCGTATACCATAAGGGCCGTTTCTTCAAGGTGTGGATGTTTTACGATGGGCGGCTGCTGTTGCCGCGAGAAATCGAGCAGCAGATGGAGAGGATCCTGGCAGACAAGTCGGAGCCGATGCTTGGAGAGGAGAAACTGGCTGCGCTTACTGCAGGAGACAGGTAGTTGGCGGTAGAGATGGAGAGAGATGAAAGAGGAACAAGAATTATTGTGGGGTAGTTCACCACATTCCTGTAATAGCATTTGTTGATCGTTAGTGAAGGTTTCATGGATTTTTTTTTTTTCCTACTGTAACTGGAATCATTATGAGTGTACATCAGAGTAAAGCAAAACAAGAATAGGCCTAAAATGTGACAAATATGTTTGTTTGTTTTAAGTCGTCTTTTTTTTTAGAAACAAAAGAGGAACTCATAGTCTTAAATATATCTCACTATTTATGTCCACATCCTTTTGTATGATTCACTGAATTAAAAGCCACAAAAAATGCAAATCTTCTCCCACACAGGCATTCGTCTGAAGCATAAATACTAAACTGTCAACAACTGTTAACAGTTTTACCTTTGTGGAAAGTTATTTCTAAAAGAGTATTACTGAAACTGAAAGAGATCCTCAAACCTACTGTAGTTGATACACAGTAAAAAGACGCAGGCACATTTTTTTTCATACTTCTTGTTAGAATTAGCAAGATTATTTGTATTTTTAAAATTTCACAATAACGTCAGACTTTTTTCTTTTCTTTAGTTATATAGGAGAAGGGCAAGGTCAAACAAGGGGATTAAGGCTTTGGAAACTTTCGCACATTCTCAAGAAAGCCGGATCAGTCTCAGATAATCTGGGTGCACGAGTTGGTTAAATACTTTTAGGCGGAACATATATGCTTAAAGAATCCTTTTATAATTGTTTCCTGAACGTGAGCAGAACATGCAAGATCCAGCAAAACAAAAACAACTGGCACTTGTTTGTGGCAAAAATAAAACATGGATCCACTGTAGTAAATGAGTAAAAAATCACTAGAAATGGTCAACCTGCGATGCTACTTTGTGACTCCTGTCAGTTTATGTAGAGATATTTTATTGTTCTTGTGCATAACCTTTACAGGTTGCGTTTACCTTTTGTTTATGTGATGTGAGCCAGTTTTGTCATAAACGTAAAAAAAGGAAATCTGTTTGGTGTATCCTGACAAATGACGTGATAAGATTATTCCATGACAAGGGTGTAGATGTGTTTTGCAATAACCACTAAATGCAGTGCACACATTTATTTCTATTTGTTTACGACATCTGATCATGATAAACATGTTTTGTTTGTAAATGTGAAACCTTGTTTCGAGTCTTCTGCTCCTTGCATTCAATACCATATCAACACATTTTTTACTTCGTTAGGACCCCTTGGGCGAAGGCTCGCAAAGAGTTTTTCAAAAGCGGTAAGAACAGGCAGTCTCTGGATGCCATAGAGAAGGCGGCCTTCTTTGTTAGCCTGGATGACACCGAGCAGCGGTACGATGCAGACAACCAAATCAAGTCTCTGGACAGCTACGCTAACTCACTGCTCCATGGAAAGTGCTATGACAGGTGAAGGAGAACAGATAAGATGTTTTAGCAATATTGTATTTACAAGCCATATATACACATTTTATTAATACATTTTAGATGTTGATTATCCTTTTTTTTTCAGGTGGTTCGATAAGTCTTTTAATCTGATTGTTTACAAGAACGGTACCATGGGACTAAATGCAGAGCACTCCTGGGCAGATGCTCCCATCGTTGGTCATCTGTGGGAGGTTCGACAAGTATTTTTACTTTAAACTAGTACCATTTAAAAGTATTTGCCGTGACAAACAAACACCTCTATGTATTTTGTTGCTGTGCTAATGCTAAGTGGGATGGCAAACCACAAAATATAATGAAAACATGAAAGGACAGAATCAAGCTGCTGGGATGCTTTTCTTCAGCTTCCTAGTTCAGAGTTAATGCAAACACATATGGAGCTTAAGACATTAGCATCCTGTAGAATTACCTGATAAAGGCGTTGAAAGACTCAAAACTGCCCCCCTTCACCAGGGCAAACATAAACTTCTGTAACCCTTTCAAAGAACAAATGTAAATCTCGTTAAGAAACAGTGCCAACTTAAAAAAACAAAACAGAATTATGATACATGCTGTCTGTCTTGAGTTATTTTGCTTAAAAGAATGAGAAAAAATGTAAGATCTCTAGATGTGCCAGAGGCATATTCTAAAAGACTCCCTGCTGTAATTGAACTTAAAGGTGGTTGTACAAAGTAGTGGGGTTGGATACACCCAAACACAGGTTCTCAAAAATATTTTGTTTTGAAAACTGGGGGATAAAACATGAAAACGTTCGCAGGGTGTAAACACTTGGAAAATAAAGAAAAAAGTAAACGTCTGTTCCATATGTGTTTATCATTAATACTCAAAAGTCTAAATGAATGTGAAATAAAACGTGTAACACAGTCTTTGCAACATTTATTTAAAAACAGCATGTACTATCCATGGATCCTAAGCTGGGGTATACTGAGGATGGTCACTGCCATGGGAAGCCTCACCCCAACCTACCTCGTCCCCAGAGGCTGCAATGGGACATCCCCACTGAGGTAACACTCTATACTGTACTACTAAACATGTTTTCATTCATCTTCGTACCTTTCCCTATTAAAACACCTGACTTTTCCTATCCTTATAGTGTCAGGAGACCATTGAGAGTTCCTTGACAGTAGCCAGGGCTCTGGCA
The DNA here is from genome assembly GCA_032876305.1 of Orestias chungarensis. Taxonomy (NCBI): domain Eukaryota; kingdom Metazoa; phylum Chordata; class Actinopteri; order Cyprinodontiformes; family Cyprinodontidae; genus Orestias; species Orestias chungarensis. The sequence goes on along the minus strand of JAVLVB010000502.1, from coordinate 1,724,036 downwards.
GATGATGTGGACTGCCACATAATCCCCTTTAGTGACTTCGGAAAGGGGTTGATTAAGAAGTGCCGTACCAGTCCAGATGCCTTCATACAGATTGCCCTGCAGTTGGCCCATTACAGAGTAAGTGCCTTTTGTGTTTGTGATGTATTCGTACGTTCCATAGAACATGTAAATTGCACCAAAACGTTTAACCAGCAACTTCAGCTTGTCAACACCAGAGGGCGATCACAACCAGGCAGAAAGGAGAAAAGAAATCTCAAACTGTTAGATATTGTTAGTCTGTGCACTTGCATATTAAAACAGCAAATTTTTTTTTTTGGTGCGTTTCAGATATAGTGTGGGAATGTTTATTTTTTTAGTTAATCGCTAGCTCCTACGTGAATGAAAAATCAGTTGTGTCAATTGTAAATTCATACTAGATGTTCTTTCCCAACAGGACAAAGGAAAGTTCTGTCTGACATATGAAGCCTCCATGACACGGCTCTTCCGTGAGGGTCGAACAGAAACCGTACGTTCTTGCACCATGGAGACCTGTGACTTTGTTCGTGCCATGATCAGAGACGAGACGGTGAGTTGAACCCATTGAGATCTTTACAGTGCCATGGAGGGAGAGTTGTTGTAAGTATCTTATCTAATCGTGTTTTTTGTTTGTTTGTTTTTAACCCCTGACTATGTAGAGAGAAGAGCGCCTCAGGTTGCTCAAAATCGCTGCAGAGAAACACCAAAGCATGTACCGCTTGGCAATGACAGGACAGGGCATTGATCGGCACCTCTTCTGTATGTATGTGATTTCTAAATACCTTGGAGAGGAGTCGCCCTTCCTTAAGGAGGTACGTGCTAAATGTGTTTATTGTAAAGACTCTTCGCTTTGAAACACACACATATGGAAAAGTTTGTTTTTGATAAACTTAGGAATAAATTTAGAACCTCCATTCGTAGGTCTTGTCTGAACCATGGAGGTTGTCAACCAGTCAGACCCCTCTGCAGCAGGTGGAATTGTTTGATCTGATCAGACATCCAGAGTTGGTGTCCTCCGGAGGTGGATTTGGACCAGTAAGTAGGATTTTTAACTCTCTAACCAGTCACATTTTAAGTTTAAAGGGATTGTGTTATAGTCCATCTCTAATGAGGAAAGTTATGACATTTCTAGTATCTTTTAAAAGGTTTCATACATTTCCGTATTTTGTAATGTTATCACCACATATTTGGTGTATCAATTACCAAGTCTTGCTACAGATTTTCAATCTGATTTAGAGCTCGACTTTGTCTTTGCACTTCTAGCATGTGGATATGCTTAGATCAACCATTCCAGTGTTGCGCTAGTTGGAATTTTAAGCTTGTTGTCGGTCTAGACGGTGAAACTTCATCCAGTCTCAAGTTTTCTGCAGCCTGCAATAGTTTTGCCTTGTTCCCACTGAGTGGCATGGGTCTGTGCAGTTCAGTATGATTTTGCCTATTCAGGATAGCGTATTCTCTGTCAGTTAAGTTCACAACGTGCTGGTTGGGTAAAACCCATATGCCTAACATGGCAACAACAAGCGTGAATCAGTAGTAGTATGTCTCCTCCTTGTCTTAAGCTGTACGGTGTTGTCCAACAATCAATGGACCGTGTTGTGAGATGGCTGTACCTCCAACCTAACCATAGCATATGTCTGTTATACAACTGAAGGGGGTCCAATCACATTACAATGGGAAAAGATAAAATACCGAACTAAACTTCACTGAACTGTGCTGTACTGCTCAGAAAGGAAGGCCTTTTTTTTTTCAGGATTACCTTGTATTTTGCGTCTCATTACCCAATCAACTCTGATTAGCTTCCTTTTTTGAAGACTTGCATCTTCACACAATGAAAACTGGAACTTCCTTTCTCTCACCAATCAATCAAAAAAATTCATCTTTTTCTTGAGAAATAAATAAATAAAAACGTACACCTGTGAAAAATTGTAGCACTTTCAACACATTTCTCTTCTGAGCCGTGGATCTCTGTAGTTTCTCCTTGTCTTAGTTTAAGTGGATGCCCATATCTCGGTAAGTTTGGTGCTCTGCCATGTTTTTTTTGTTTTTTTTCAATTTTTAAGTATGAATAGAAAAAAGTTCCAGTTTTGGCTGTAATGTAACAAACAGCTTGGGCTTGAAAAAGTTGGACAGATAATGTTTGTTAGAAGTATTTTTTTTTTTTTAAGATGAGATTTTATTTCCTTTAGGTGGCTGATGATGGGTATGGTGTATCCTACATCATCCTTGGGGATGACCTTATCAACTTTCACATCTCCAGCAAATACTCCAGCTCAGAAACTGTAAGTTTCATAATTTAATGCTGTTCTAACGATGTTCCTTCAGGTGTTTTAGTCTTTCTAAAACATTTTTTGTCTCTGTGTTTTTCTTTCGTTTTTCTATATCAGGATTCACGTCGTTTTGGTGACAACATCAAACAGGCCATGCTGGACATGTTGCATCTTTTCCAGCTGGACAAGAAAGTGGCCAAGTGATGATTCTCTACAAATTATTTTGCCTTTTTATTTTTATTTTTTTATTTTTTATTTTTTGGGTGGAATAAAGACACCAAAAAATACTGATTTATCAATTCATTTATCAATTTTTCTTGTAGATTGTATAGAATGACTTAATTGGATTTGGGGTTATCTTTATTTTTAATTAATGTTACATAAGGAAGGCATTAAGTTGCGTCACTGTTGATATTTTTATGGAGAGATTTGTGTGTACAGTTTGGGTGAGGCGAGCCTTGGGAACAGTTGGTGTGCAGATCAAAGTATTTATTTGCAAAACTGAACTTTAGCGGTGCCTTAGTGACCCACTAATGTAAAAGGGAGGAGAACATTCTAGTCTGGGAGCAAATCAGCGCTGTAACACTGAATGTTGTTTTAGCTGAAGATTTGTTCAGTCGTATCATCCAAGTTTTAATAATGTTTTAAGTTGTAAGATGGTGCAATACTTTTATTAGTTTTCAGTCTTTGCGTGTGGTGATTATTATTATTTTTTTGCTTCCTTCTGTTGCAGCTCTTGACTCATCATTACTGACCCAAGCAGCAAACGTGATGTTAAATATATATTTTCTGAGGTTCCGCCGTGTCCACGTGCGTGGTTAAAACTAACAGCTAAAAACGGAAGGTTTTAGTGAAAGAACATTACTGCAATCGCAGGAATCGTAGATGGGGAGCTTTGATCTGAAATCTAACTCTTGTCAGTGTAAATCCGAACAAAACACAAGACGCTTGTACAACTGTCTAAATCGCCTTGGCCTTTCTTATGCATCAGTACAGTCTGTTCAGTTTTAGCTGCTATGATTTTACGAGGTTGCCATGAAGGCATTTGTTATCTATGCGTCTCATTTCAATGCTCAGGTTTTGGTATCTTGGCCTGTTTATCATAAGTTGCCTGTTGGCATCCAACATTGTGGTTTTGATGAATGAGTGAATGCAGCACAATGCTGAATCACCCCGTTAAACTTGCAGGTGATACAAAGTAAAGTAAGCTTTGAGGGTGAGAACTGGAAATACATGATGTACGAGAGTGAAAATCTACCACAATGTGCTTAACTGTAACTTCATTTTCATTACTAAAAGGAAAATGGTCCTTTAGGTGATCTTCTATGGCCAATGAGTTAGTGTGCTGGTTACAGCGTGGTAGTGGTGCTGTCATTGCCTCGTCGAAATGTGTTTCAGAACCATAGCAGCTTGTTTGTATCCACAATTGTAGGAAACTGAAGTTTCATTTGAAGAGGCTTTCAAAAATAGCAAAATTATAGTTCGGTTTTTTTATTTATATGTTTTCAATCCATTTTATTTGTTTTTTTATTATTTTTATTTGTTTTAACTTACTAATTCATACAAACATTCATATTTACCAGTTGAATTTGGTGAATGATTAGCACTAAGTTGAAGAGTTTGATTTATGAGTTGTTTTTCTGACATTTCATTTTCGTTATTCTTTGCCAGTATATTATAGTTGTTGGACTTTTTATCTAGGTAGACCTCACGTTTACACTGCTGCATGTTATTTGAATATGAAGCTGTACATGTTTGCCTTTAAATTAAAGTTGTATAAAAAGACAAGCAGCTGATATACCAAACAAAGTTTTAACAATAAAAGTGAATGTAAGATAGTTGGATTCGTCTCATTTGGACTCTTATTTCCACTGTTATTTTTAAATTTACTTTAAACTTGAAGCCAGGGGACATCAACATTACACCTGCTGTCATTTAAAGCATTGGTTTAACCACTTCTTAGACTTAAGTAGGAACCTTGTTTAATATGTGGCAAGTGAATTAAATTTGGAGGTTGCAAGAAAAATGGTAGTTAACAGAATAGTTAATAAGTTTCATTTGCCAAAATCGATGGACATTATCATAAACATCAGTAAAGATGCTGGGGTTTCAATTAGACTTTGTAAATAAATAAAACAAAGATAAATATAAATACATGGTCAGAATATAAAAAGAAAAACTGCATTTTTATATTTTGCTTACAGTTCAGAATTATGAAATATAGTCAGGAAAGCCATAACCACCACTGGTTTGAAGTTGCTGTAAGCAGCTACAGCTCATCAGAGGTCATTATTAAATTAAATCTGAGCAATAGGCAAATTAATCTGAACCTCGTTCATCCTGAAGAGATTGTTTTGATTGATTTACGTTACTTATGTTGAATTAGAGTGACTTGTCTGTGCTTTACTCTAAGCAGACAGTTCAGAGAAACCCCAGGTGAGAACAGACTTGTCTTGCTAAAAAGATCTGGATTAAAGGTTAATGCAAAAATGACCACAGACTGGCCGTGTGTATAAACATTTTGTTAATCAGAACCAGAATTTTTTTTTCTACCTGTTATCTAACAGTAGTATAGAATAAAATACTGGTAAAAGAAATTTAAACTTGTCCTGTAATATTAAGGTAGTCTGGTTAGCTATGGTCTTTCACAAAAAATGTATTAATTTTGCTATTCGTGAAGTTGAAGTTACAGCTGTTTGGAGATCTTTAGACCAACATTTGAATGAAGTATGCAACTTTTTAAACATTTGAATTGTTTAAGGCAAAAATCTCTTTTGCTACTGGAATGTTAGCCATTTGCTGAACTTACCAATAATACTAGAAGCTTTTGTACTTGAATGCTTTATGCGTTAAATAAATTTTTGTTATATGTTAGGCACGTATATTCAATAATTTGGTCAGGAGATGTTTGCTAATGGGTTTTTTTATTTTTATTTTTATTTTTTTGTATTTCTGACAATTTCTTATATTGAAACCATCACTGTGTCGAAAGGGTATCTTTCCATTCAGTGCAGAGTTTAATTTGTTAAAAGGAAACTGACAATGTTTTGCTGACAGAGGGACAGGTGGCTGGGCTCATGTGGTTTGCCACCAGTAGTCAGTTCTGACTTTTGGAGTATCAATAATTTCCTTGTGTAAACTCGATCAGCATTTAGATTGCATTCATCCAAAGACAACTATAAAGAAACAAGCTGCTCACATGTGACTGTAATTTTTTTTTTTTTTTAGATCTCAAACACATCTTGCTTATAACACCTCTTTCCCCTGGCTGTCATCCTTCTTCAGGTTCCGATAAATGGCTAAGGTTTCCACCATGCATACGTAAGGTTTTCCCAGAGCTTACTGTGGGAATACACAAGGTCATATCCGGAAAAAAGGGTTAAAAATCAAATCTTTCTTTGTTATTATGCCTTATACTTCTATCGAAATCTTGAAATGTATCCTTGTTTTCAATGAAACAAGTAATCTTTTAGGGAAAAGGGTTCAATCAACTCTTACTGTTAATAAAATTTAAGAAATACACAAAGCATCGATGGCTGACTCGTGCACAAGCTTTTTCAACCAAATCCAGCATCGGACTGGCAAACTGCAAGAGCCATTCGTTCGTGGGCAGACACTGAAATCTAAAACCTTGACTTGCACTTTCTAAAAGTAGACGGAGAGATCTGTAGCCTGTACTTGTCACCGGTTTAATGCACGTGCCTCTTACTCCACAACACACTGAAAGGAACGTGTGGAGCCAACGTGACCTATCCTGTTTTATGAGCGTTTGATGTGCGCACCGGAGGACTTTATTCCGTTTTGTCAATCATAGTTGTTAACAGAGGGGAACAACATTGTTGAAATTGTTGCTACTGTATGGAGTTTGTGTGCCATGCTTGATTTGGGTGTTTCTTTGGCAGGATAGCTTGTTTTCCTTAGTCTGTTGAATAAGTTACGTAACGACCTGTTATTTTCAAACTAGTTGGGTTGAATTTTACTTGTTTGTTCAGTGAATATGACAAATGCTTTTGTTCTGCCGCCAGCAGTTAGTTTAGGGGCCGGGCGCCTTGGACCACAGCTTTTTTGGAAGGAGATTCGACTATTGTAGTGGAAATTAACTTTAATGCACAACTTACAGAAAACGTTTTTGACACATCCTTAAAAAAACACACTCCTTACACTAAAGTAATGGTAAATATTGAATTTTACTCCTAAATGAATAATTGAGAATAATCGTATTAAGGTAATTTCAGTTTTTGTTCACACCAGCATGTCATGACAACCTTATCTGGTTAATAACTGCCCTTGATTTTAGGGAGAGCATCATGAATCTAAGAGATTAAGTCAAGGGTGTAAATGAAGAGGGAAGTTATTTGGTTGGTGTGGAGCAACCCTGCGAGGTCAGCCACCATCTGCACCTGTCTAGGGCCTCATATGGCGCTTGGCCAAGCTGCTGTAGATGAGAGGAAAGTAAAGAGGGGAAGCTGAGAGATGGCAAGGCTGAATGTGAACCCGCTGAGGATCCCTCCCACAGCCTCCACAAAACATATAAATAACTTTTACTACGTTTTACTTGAATAAATAAAGATGTTAAACTCTTTTGGAGTGCTAAAGGTAAGAAAAACAGCACAATTGGTACCTTGTTGCACCTCAGCTGTTTTTTTATAAAAGCAGGAAGTTGGCTAATATCACAGAATGTTTTATCTGACTTATTTTACATCTACAGACCAGCATGTGTGTAGAACATGAAGTTGATCTCCCTCCTCTAAGAAAACGGTGACCACATTCCACTGTACACCTGAGCAGGTACTTTAGAAGCATAGTGCTTGGCACAATCCTCTTGCTGCTGGCTGCAGCAAGAGGATTATGTTAGTATCAACGAATCAACTCCCTGTAATTATTCAAATTTCCACATTCCTCGATGTATTGGGAGAGGAGGAGTAGGAAGCATTTTTCAAGCAGATTTATTAATTAATCCCAGACCGACTAATAGTTATAGTTCTTTTGAACGTTTAACCCTTAGCCTTCCTCATCCAACCTCTAAAAGAATTAAACCACTTCTGTTTGTTATTTTGTATCATCCCCCAGGTCTTACTCTGAATTTATAGATCAGATCTCAGATTTTTTTATCTAAACTAATGTTAAACACTGATAAAATCATTATAGTGGGAGATTTGAACATTCATGTTGACACCAAAAATGACAGCCTAAATGTAGCCTTTACTGCCATTTTAGACTCAATTGGCTTCAGTCAAAAAATCCAAACACCTACTCACTCTCTTTGTCACACTTTAGACCTTGTGCTGACTTATGGCATAGAGTGTGAAAAAAATTGCGGTGTTCGCTTTTAGAGTAGTTCTACTTATCCTGGAAAAACGGCGTCCTTCTGTATAAAAGGTCCCTTCGCCTAGCTAGATCTGCATATTTTACATTATTAATAGAAGATAATAAGAACAATCCTAGGTTTCTAAGACACAAGTTATCTTTCGACCAGAACCTCATTTTTTTCAGTATCCTGTGTATCTAATTTAGTTTTCTGTCTCTTCAAAACCCCAGTTGGTCGTGGCAGACGGCTGCTTATACTGAGCCTGGTTCTGCTGGAGTTTTCTTCATGTTAAAGGGGAGTTTTTCCTCTCCACTGTCGCAACATGCATGCTCAGTATGAGGGATTGCTGTAAAATGAATGACAACACAAGCCATTGTTTTGGTCTGCTGATTCCAGAGGAGTTAATGCTGCAAGTCAATGACTCAATGCAATCTGCTGGGGTTCCTTTAATTTAAACTTTTTCAAATTGATTTGTTCATGATGTATCTTTGATTTTAATTGATTTTCTTGTAAAGTACTTTGAGACGACATCTGTCGTAAATTGGTGCTATATAAATAAACTGATTCTTGATTCTAATTTGCATTTCTTTTCCCATTCATCTTTGAATAACACCTCAGACTAAATGAGAATGAATATTTTGTCTAAAATCATTTTTTTTCAAGTCCTGCATTCTCTGACTTTTTTTAGTCTAATCTGGCCTAAATCAATAAAACTAATGAAGTACACTTTAATTTGTTCCGTCTTTGTGTTTAGTGTAATTTTCCGTCTGTAGAATGAACTACCACCTTAATATCAGTTTCCAGCAGCCTTTAACGGGTTTACTTACAGGACTTTACTGTATGTAGTCCTAGTCATCCTTCAAGACCAGTTTCTGACGAAAATAATCTACACAGCATGGCATCAACATGTTTGACCTTGGGAATAGTCTTTATGGGGTAATTTGAAGCTTTACACACATTGCATTTCATATTGTAAATAATTACATTATGTTCTTATCTAGGTAGAGTATCTGTTTTTCCATGTTTCCTATGTCCCCTACTAACTCAGGTTAGGGAATATCTCCTGTGGAAATATTCCCTAACCTGAGTTTTGAATCTCTGTAGCTCCCCCAGACGTATTGTGAGACACAACTCTATATAACTCTCTTTTTGCTGAGGTTTACCATTTAAGGTTGACTGCTATGTATTGACAGGTTTACGGTTATCCAAGGCTTCGTCCGTTATGAGGTTTATGTATAAAATAAAATCAGATTACTGTGCAATTTTAGATTACTAAAGTTAAATTGAAGAAAAAAATACATAAATACATTATGGGTACAGTTTAAATCTACTATAGCAAAAAAGAAAAAAAAAGAAAAAAGCTTAAATTGGGACAAGGACTGACACAGAACAAAAAAAAAGTTTTAATACTTCTAGAAAATACTGTTAAAGTTTCTGGAACAAAAATTTATTGGAGAGACACATTTTTTCTTGATATAGTTTATAGCTTGTAGAAGAATTATTACTATTTTTTAGTTTTGCTGTTGACCAAAAAAATGCAAACACTGATTTTGCGATTCCACTGTCATTAAATAAACACTAACTTTATGAAATGGAAGACCTAAATTAAGAAAATGTAAACTTTATTGAGTCATTCTACAATCTCCAAGTTACAGACAAAGAAAAAAAAACATGAAGTGCACAGTCATTGTACTCCCATTGCTAACACTGCAATAATCCTGAAACACATTTTAGTGTAATTTTAAACTTGGCACATTAATCAGGCATCTGATCGTTACATCTGTAGATGAAAAGGAACATCATGTAACGGCTGTATGTTTTAAAAGAGCAAATACATTCTTTTAACATATTCTTATAGGAACCAGAAGATCTGCTCACCAGAAGGTCTTTGAAAAAACTCTGTGTTCTTGTTGCACATTTTGCTCTCCAAGAGATTAAGACATCAGTGTGATTATGACACGCAATGCTGCTATAAGACATTTGGTGAACCGATAAGCTTCATTAGACCTGAGCGTATCTGTTCAGTTAACCTATAAGGAGACACAAAGTCTGCAATGTCACTGCCAATTAAGATTGTTTAGCAGAAAGCAAATCAGTCAAATAAAAAAAACAAGGATCTCTATCAACAACCAACAGCCATATAAAAATATACAGTGATATATTATGGAGTGAAACATCTTTTTTTAGAATCTAATAATGAACTGTAAAAGAGCATTAATAAGAAAACAAACTGAAGGTTTTAGATGTGAATGAGACCCTTTAAAAGCCCTACTAGATCAACATATAAGGTCAGGACAAGAGCGACAGCATTTTGTGTCAAGCTTCCTATTAACCAAGGATTTGTTGATTTGTGATTGTTAATTTTCTCCTTATAGCTTTAATGTAGACTTCCACAATGACCCTCAACAAAGTGTAGACAACCCTGGCAAATAGCCAGTATCTAGATATGTAAAAACGATACCATTATACATAATTTTTGTAATGGAACATGTCCTGAAAGGTCCACCAAAACAAAGCCATACATGTTGAATAAAAAAAAAAGGGTGCAATAACTTTGTCACATAAGCATACTCGCTCAAAATCTTTTTACATTATTCAATTATGGCAATGAGTCTTACTTAGTACGTTTCTAACGGCGTGCCACATCTTGACTTGACAAAATAACCCGAGTCTGTTTTGAAAATGATCTTCAAATCTGTCAAATTGTAAGGATACACTTTGCCCAAACAGATTTCGTGTCAGATGTAGTTTTGGTCTCTGGATAGTGTTTCTGAATGTTACATTTTCTTCTTAAAGGTTTTGTTGATTCTAATCGTTGGACTCACTGTGTTGCAGATAAACTGAATCCTTCCTCATATCCAGCTGTCTAGAAAACACCCAAAGCTTTGGGATCAAAACTAACTGGTATTTAAAACTCTTGAGTAATGCATCTATCTCAACAAAATCCGAAAAAGAAAAGTAACCCCGGCCAGGATGCAGCCCCAACCATGTTTCACTGTTAAATGCTTTTAAACTTACCTTTTGGAAATTTTGAAAAAAAAGAAAAAAAAGTACTCTATTTAGCTCCTGTCTCATCTGTTTATGAAATTTCTTAAGGTTGGTTAGTTTTAAGTTAAACTATAAAAAACAAAAACAAAAGGTACATCAAATGTAGCCGAAACTGGTTAAGATTAATGAACGTAGAAACATTCTGGCACATTTCAGCATCTGTTTGCAAAAACTATCCAAATAAGTTTGTTTCCTCCAAATGTGACACATCTTATATCAATGTTGGAGGTTTCCTTAACTTCTTTGTACCATCTGTCAGACTATCAAAAGAGAAATCTATTGATACAGTAAGTTAATAAGAAGGTAAATCTGCTCTAAATGCAGAAACATTCAGATAAACGAAAACAAGAAACAGTGGATTGGCCTCAAGTTAATGCGAATACAGTACTAACGATCTCCAACAGAGTTTTTAAGCTATTCACTGAAAATGTGCTAGTTGGTGATGGACTGTTGGGTGTAAATTTACATAACAGTGAACATTCAAAATCTGAGGTGCATTCATAAAACATCAGCCAAGTTCCTTAGGTTCAAGTAAAAGCCTTCTTCCAATGACTGAGCAAGTCAATCAACATAACAGTCTTAATATCCCAATTTGTACCTTTTTTTTGTGTGTGACTCAATTTTCCTCTCTTAAGCAGTTCCCTTGAAAAAAAACAACTTTCAAAACTCTTCCTGTGTTTTTCCATTTCTTCATTTGGTCTTCTTGAGCGATTATTTTAAGCCAGCAGTGCTTTGTTCCTCTTTATGAAGAGAACCAGCAGCAAATTTAAAAAAATTAAAGACTGTTGAAAGGTACTATGTAAACACACAGACCTCCTAGGAACTATACATGGAAGACAGAAGAAAAAAAAAGCCCAGACAAATCAGACAGGAGGGAATACTGATTAACATTAAAAAGGAAGAGAAATATATCACATAAAAGAAAAAGGCAGCAATTTCAAACTTTACAGTGCAAGTATAAAAAAAAGTGTATGTATGTTTCATCTCAAGTCAAGACCTTGAGATAATGTCAATGGTCTTATGTGGAAAAGTGCAAGTTGGGATCAGAACACTTTCAGAAAAATATATATATATTTTTTAAAGAATCTAATTCAAAACAGTAACATTTGGGTAACTAGGGGCATTTGTCAGGACTCAGCTTCTCCGTAAGAAAACAGCCACCTCCTCCAGAGGTACAGGGTAATCCTGCAGAAACGTCCCGCCATCAAACACCTGCTCACTCTGGCTGTCTTGCCACTGGAAGCCCCCATCTGGTAAGTAAATATCCCTCTGGACTGCCCCCTTCTCCAGCACTGGTGCCACCAAAACCTGAAAACACACAAGTTCAAAGTAGCTCATTTAACCAAAACTGATCAGGTTGACCAACTGGAAGTTGGATGAGCATCAGAGGCTGAAAAATAAACAGGATCCCCTCTCGCTCAACAACAAGGATCTGGTCACTAGTCACCTCGTCTCCGATGAGAAACTGGTCATCAGTCGTGAAAGTCATGGGGTCACTGGGACTGAGCCACCACATAGGTCGGTAGATGGGGTTTCCTGTTAACTGCCACTCCTCCGCATACTTCTCAATCAGTGGAACCACATCCCTCTGGTGCTTTGTGATATAAATCCGGGTAAGATTTAAAACCTGGAGGGTTGAGACAGATCATAAAGTTGAAGAGTAAGGGGCGTGTACTCTCTATGTAATCTGTGAAAAGGACATATATTGCTCTACAACTAGGGTTTCTTATGGAGAACTGGCAAGAGAAAAAGAAAAACATCACAACATATCAATCAAATCAAATCAAAGGTATGGAACAACATATGGAAAAGGTCCTCTGGGACCAAGACATTCAAAACAATCATCCATCTGTACCAGCTTATTCTTCCAGGGTTATGGGGGACAGAGACTTATTTACATCAGTACCTGGGCAATAAGCGGGATATAGCCAGGACAGGTCACCAGTTCATCCCATGGCAATATATAGAGAAGACAAACAGCCATGCAAGCACTGAAGAGTAATTGGCAGCCCACAGATAATGTTAACTTTTTGTTTCATTTTAATCACTTCCCTTTAGCCAAACGCCTGTAGCATTCCTGTAAGGGGTCATATCCTCTTTAGCGTCACGTGACACAAATCCTAATTTCACCACATCTATCAAAAAGAAAATGTATTTTCATGACCTGGGGACTGGGAACATTTGGAATGAGCTTGTGTCGCTGCCAAGGTTTCTGCGAATCCTGCTTTAATTGAGAATCCAGGCATGTGTGTGGCTTCGAGGTTTTCACTGCTATCCAACTCCAGTGCAGTTGTTGCTGTGACCTGTCTGTGACTGCTCAAAGTCCCACATATTCTGGAAACTAAAGTGTGCTAAAGTGCAGTGAAAAAAAGTCATATTAAAGCTATTTACAACATGTATTTCACCAGACTGTTTTACAATATACGTCACCTTGGCCTGAGTTCATTCAACTTTATGAGCTGAAGGCTGCATTACATACCAGAAAGTGGAAAACTTGCTACCGCTTAATGTCTAGCAAAACTGTCCAAAAGCGCTATTTTTATTTTTGTCACGTAATACAAATCACAACCAGTACACTTTCCTGCTTCCATCCCTAATTGCTACTGGTATCAAAAAAAAGTCCTCAAAAAACTAATCCATAATTTTAACTCTGAATTGCCACGGTAAATTTTGCCAGAATCTCCCATGAAATTGTCTTTCCAATTGAGGTAGGCCTAGTGTGTGAGAGTGAGCCATAAATGATTAAAAAAGGGACAGTAATCCATAACAGATGAGCTTTAAACCACAAGTGACAGAGATGACGAAAGACTGGAAGGTTAGAGGAATGTTAAACAGCTGTTATCCTCAATAAAATAATATTTAAAAAATGCTTCATGAACCCATCCACTTTGTTAGGGAAATGTTTTGTGATCTATCATCATAGACTTTACAACTTGTGTTCCTGCTGTGATTGAGGAATTGCTAATTCCTTTAATCTTGAGAAGAAAAATGGGATCCTCCTACAAAAGCATCACTAAGAATCTCATGTATCAGAACTGCCAACCAGCTACTTCTTTACTATCGTATCTTTGTTTAAAAGGAGTTTGTACTTTATTCTCATCTATTTAATAATTTTGGGATCCAGATTCTAAGCTCCTTTCACTTTGAGTTTTCCTCTTTTCAGCAAATCAAATCTCATTGAATTACAAACATTTATTTTTTTGAAATTTCAGTAAATTAACTGAATCCCATAAATTATACAAATTCATTCATTTATAACGTTTATTTATATTACCCTTAATGATTTTTACCAAAAACAGAAACAAATTCTGAAAAAATCCTATTTTGTAATGCAGGATAAAAAAATTTCTGTTGGTGTATTTATGTAGCGGTACATATTTTTGAGAAGCAATTTAGCATTGTTAGTAATATGAAAATAAATAAATATATAAATATTTTATTTTAAAACTCAAGTGACTTTGATTCAACTTAACATTTTGATAACAACACAATTTCATGCACATGTAAAACGCAGACAAAACCTAAAAACAAAACAAAAATACGCCACATAAATGATTAAAAGAATTGGTAGTTCTACACTTGCACGTACCTGCTCCTCTCCGAAGACCCAGGGTGGTGTATGGAAGCTTATAACAGGAAGAAAGGATACGATCTCCATCCACCGAATAAACAGCTCCTTATCTGTGAGCAGGTCTCCAAACAGAGAGCCTCCTAAGAGAATAAAGACACGAGGCTGAGGGCATGAAAGACTGTTTTAGAGTTGATTAAAAATATGCATTAAACAGACTTTAACTTTATACACAGGTACTGTCTACGGAAATGGGCAAGCAATTTCACTTCGAATATTCTCATGAAGTCTGTTTGCATAAGAACGATGCTAATTAACCCGGATCCCCAGTGTTTCCTGTACTTTGTATTTACTTACTGAAAATATTGCAACATTTTTTTAACAAGCAATGGAACACTGAATAAGAAATTTTGTCACCGATTAATTTCAAATAGACTTGGCAGTAAGGAAACACCTAAACATACAGGACATTGAGCCCAGAGAACCACTGGGAAAAACAGCATCAAATCCAGACAAAGCAATTTATCAAGTTTTTGGGGTTTTAGAAGGTGCCTGTTTTTCCCACTTATGTTTATTGCCAAAAAATATTACGTTTGTCATTTCCAAAAAGTGTTTTTCAGATATTCCATAATAGTGTTTAAAAAAGTTGCCATATTACCTACTGCGTCGGGAATGAGGAAGTTGTATCCCACCAAAGCATGGTGCAACAATGAGGGGATGATTGCCCTCAAACCCAATGGACTCCAGTCAGATTGCAGAAGCGCCATCTTGACAAACAAAGGCTTGTGGCTTGACCTGCTGAAACACAATGTGTCCTGAAGTCAAAACATAAATGTTACGTACTTTCATGCCAAGGAAGCTGTGTTACCTGGTTCCTGCTGTGATGATAATGGAGTCTCCTATGCTGATGGCCAGATCAGCCAGAAGTTCAATGTACTTATCTCCACTCAGAGCCAGAGGTGTTCGCAGGGCCTGCTCCTCGAACAGGTTCCCTTCTCCCCCCTCCAGGACCACATACTCCATCCCTAAATGAGCCTGCAGGGACTCCACCCTGTCCAGGAACCAGCTCAGAGCGGCAGGGTTGGTGAGGTTAAGCTTTACACAGAACTTTCCGCGCCACTGGGTCATCACAGGGATCTGGATGAAAGGACCAGGGAAACAGGAAAGTCATTACAGGTTTGTTTGATTCTACTATAACATTGTAGTGCTGTCCTTTCTACTAAATCTGGATGTACACAGCAAGCTTAAAGCTGTCTACTTTTAGTATGTCAGGTGTTAAATTAAAACATTAAAAGTCCATTTAATGCCACATTCAGGTTTGAGTTCATTCAAAGTAGAATAAAAGACTTAACTGTCTTCATCCCCAATTCATATTCCCAGATTGGAAAGCAGATATGTTCATAGTCATTTATGGTTTTGTTTATACGTTCTAGATGCGTTTATTTTATTTGACTTATGAATGAGAATATTAAAATCCAAATAATAATAATAATGCTACAATGCCTGTAGCATACTTGAATACAAAATGATTTTAATTCAGCTTTGAATATTGGTATAGGTGTGAAAGAAGGTAGGTATTTCTCAAAGGACTACAAAATAATGTATGAGAGCCAATTTAAAAACAAAAAAATCTGTCAACAACAACGCAAGCTCACCTTTCAATATGCTGAGTTTGGCGGAGTGAATGCTCGAAAGTTGATGACTCAATCTGATGGGTTTCCTTAGATTGGAAACTTTTTTTAAACGTATTTTGTTTATGATGCATTAATGATTTCATTAAATAATTTTCTTGTGATTGGTCTTAGAACGATATTTTTTTGTAAAATAAATTATTGCTTCTAATGAGATTTCATGTAGGAAGGCTTCCTTACCATCACCCTGATCTTTACCTCCCCGATTTCACACAGGACTCGCATCTGGCTATAAATTGCTTTAATGCAATTCCAGATATATGAAATGGTAGAACCAATGAACTGACACACAAAAACCAAGGAGCAAACTACTGTAAGTGGTGAACCAGCATGGGGAAAACAGACAAATCTGGTGAGGAAGTGAAGAAAGGGACTTTGGACTATGGGGAAGTAGATAATTGACACAAGAACCAGGTGCGACTAAACAGTTAAATGCAGTACAGATATGGTAGATAGTCTAATAAATACAAAATAAACACAATGTGAACTAGTTTAAAAAAACAAAATCTGACCTGTAAACTGTAGTAAACTCGATCACTACATGAAAAGCTGAACAAAATAAAACTAATACTCATCACAATGTAATTAAACAAGAAGACAACATCTGCTGTCACAGTAATAAGTCCCAAAATAAATAAAAAACCAACTAACTTTAAAAACGAGAAAGACAAACCCTCAACAATATTCACAGGTTATTGCAAACCATTAAAATTAAATCCAGTTAGAAGAAAAATATTAGTTAGATTACCAACATCTAACATCTACATCTGCAAGGGGTAAGACTATTCTCAGCTTTAACTTTCTGTGGCTTCCTGTTCAAATGTCATACTCATAAAACAACACATTTTATACCCTTTATGTCACACATTTTGAAACTGTTTATTTCTCAAGTCAATCATGTACTTTCAAATATTTATGTAAGAAACAATACATCTAAAATCTACAATTTTCTAAGTTGTACATTACATTACATTTCTTAACTTGGAATGAAATCTGAATAAATCTAGGCATCCCACTGCTGTAAGATATTATTTTTTGGAATATTGACATTTATGACATTTTCTAACAGTTTGCTGTAACTTCATCTTACCAGCTTCCCCTGAGTGGCTGAGGGAAGACTGAGCCAGTAGTCCTCTGTGCCATCAGTAAGTGAGGAGTGGAACTGTTTGGTGTCCACACCCAGGAAAGGGGACAAGGTGATGGAAATGTTAAGAAGCTTGACAAGCTGGAGGTCCCTGGTCAGTCTCTTGGACATCCCCCTTTTCCTGCTGTTGAGGTAGTCATGGTCCTACCAAACACAACAGGAAGGGTCAATTATACATGTTGATCAGCAATTAGGGTAAACCTCACTGCTAATATTATAACTTCAACATGAGTTTTTCCCGGATTTAGTTTTCAGATTACGTAAGTGTGTAACCAAAGCTCCTAAGAATATGGACGTTTATCCCAGGAATTTAAAAAAGCTGTGGAAACAAGAGGTAGATTAGCTCATATTGTGCAAGTTCCTTTTTCTTAATTAGAGAACAAAGAGTATCCAATTTTAGAAGACTAAACACAACAAAACTTAAGTTTACCCCTAATCTTGATGTTTATTTCAGTTTAGAAAGATGACAAACAAAAGCACACACAAAAATAGCGAAGATCTATATATATATATATATATATATTTCATTCTAAGCTGTAATGTGCTACTTGTAAAGGTACAAGTTACCTAAGGATTGTGATTTTAGAAACATATTGTTCAACAGCCAGACATGTGATATTTCTCCCACGTTGTACCTCCTCCCTTTGTCCTTTCACACCAACTAATGTGTAAAGAGGAACATACAGTTACCATTGTGTATTACCAGTGCAAAGACATAGCCTTGACTCCTCATCTTTCTGCTCCAGTACATGCTCCCAGTCAGATCGCAGCATCGCACTGGTATCAGAATCCCCTGCTGGAGTTAATCTTGGCTGAGATCCCTCTAAACCTCAGCACATCCAGTTCTTCGCCATCCTGCAGTTACCACTCTCTCAGCAACCCGAGATCCTTCCAAGTAGGGGGCTCTGTTTATTTTCTCTCTACTGTATTTGTTTTGTAATGGAACATCACCAGGTATTGAAACAGATCCACTTTACTGTGGTGTATGTTTGCAATAACACTTTGAGGATACAGCGTGATGTACATGAAGCGATAGAATACAACGCATGTTACGTCAAACATCATGCTTTTTTTTATCAAAAAACAATTACTTGTCGATCAAAACAAAATCTTTAAGTGTGTTTCAAATTTAATCTTAATGTGATGTTCACTTTCACCCTTAAACACATAATTCTTATTGGAGTACCTTGGTAATACCTCTGTGTAAAAACTCTATATTGAAATTTTTACTTTGTTTTGAAATTTCAGTCAACTTGTCCTCCTTTATTCATTTCCTGCCTGTTTCACTTACAGTGGAAATCCACTTTAAAAAAGTCCTCAACCTGACCTGTGAACCCGCACCAGTCTCACTGCTCTAATGGTTAATTAAAAAGTTATGTGTACTATGCATAGCAAATAAAGGAAAATGGATAAACAAGTAAAAACCTAGGAAGAAAAACTTTGGGGTTTTTTATATTGAAAAAAGAAGCCCGTGAAAAGAACAGAAGGTCTTCAGATTTGCCATTTCGCCCTGTTGCATCGGACCACAAATAAACATAGGGGGGTTCAGTTTTATGGTCACATGGATGCGGCAGATGAAGAGCAACAATTAGGGTTCAAGTGGGGAGGATTGGTAAATTTGCATGTTTAGTGAGAAAATAAGGCATGGACCACGTGATGCACAGAATAAAGGTCTAGATGATTGTCATGCAATGGCAAAAGTGAGAACCAGTTATGGCACATTGGCCTGATCATGCTGGAAACTTAAGACTTGTAGTCTCGTAGAACACATATTGCAGTAGTGAGTGTACAGCATGTACCATTTCTGAAAGGAGGGTGGTGGAATGTTCATTGAGGCTAATGACTCCATCCCCCAAGTGGTGTCTCCTCAGACGATTCGAGAAAGTTCTCAGCTCTCTCTCGACTTTCGGCCCGTTATCCACATTGGTTAAGAACTTCCAGAACGGCAGCCTGTCGAACACGCAGAGCTTGTTTATGGAGGAAAATAAATCTAATCGGCTTAACCTTTGTCTGAACTGAACTCACCACAATGTTTTCATGTTCGGCAGCTCCCTGCTGAGCTCAGAGAGCTGTTGTGTGGCGTCCCGGTGAGCAGCTTTGACGTTGTTGGCCACACACACTCTGTACTGTAGAGGGAGGCGCTCCATGCTAGGCAGCGACTTCAAGCAAAACTGCTGTCTGCTGTCCACCCCGAGCTGTATGGGGATTTCAGGGGAAACAAGCACTGTGACTCCTGCATGAAAAAGGAAAGACAGCGTAGTCGGTAATTAGTCTTATGCATCATTGTTGTCAGGAAAATATAAAGATTACTTTTGGCTTCTTACACGCTTTAATACAAGTCCACACTGATACATAAACTTGATCATTAACATTGCATTGAGTTGTCTAGTTGGCGGCAAACTGGAGGAAGTGCAAGGGAGACTGTCTGTTGCAGATTCCACTTCTATGACATAGTCTGCGAGTGTTACCGAGACCTGGACAAGTTTGGCAGATAGAGTGCTGTGGGAGGTAGAGAGCGGGCTGTGTCAGCTCATATCAGATATGTGAAAAACACTGCTCAAGATGATCTGTGGCAGCACTGGGCCGTTGAAGGAGTTTGGTAGCGTGTTACACTGCACACCTAGGTTAGAGGGGTCAGAGTCAGGTTGTTGGGAAAGTCCCTTTGCCTAAGCAAACAGTTTTAAAATGGTCATATGGCCCGCTTTTATGTTGACAAAAGCGGGCCATATGTATTGGGTCTAAAAAGGTTTGCCTTGGCTTTACCTCTCTTATCTCTAATTCTAAGAGTTATGTTGTCCTGAGCTATTGTTATATGGGTATAGACCTAGGATGTTAATGGACAACCTGAGCACTTCTCATTACCCTGGTAATTAATTTTCTACTATACAATCTACATTAGTTGAAGTAATTTCAACTGTTAGTTTTCTGTTTTCTTTTCATCTTCTTCTTTCCATAGAAGCTGTACCTGCTCCTGTGTTCTATTAGCTGTGACACTTTCCTGTAGAAGGGGGCATTGACTACCAGCAACTAACTTTCTCTATCTCGTGTTATTATGTTTTTACTTTAGTTTAAGTGACAAAGTACATCTACATCACTTTCTGTCTCTGCTTTTTGCTCACATTGAGCCAGTTTTTGTTCAGTTTTAGTTTTTGGCTCTGACCCACAACAGGAAGCAACTCAGGAGACTGATGATCAGTAAAAGTATGTTTATTGACAATAATGGAATTATGAATGTGCACTGGATCTGTGTTGGCTTAGTACTTGGGAAACCAAGGTCGTAGAGCCGTGGACGTTGGGAACCGGCAGCATTGCATGGAGGTGGTTTACCGCCTGGGAGAGATGACCGGATTTGGACGGCTCTGTTTTGTTGTACTGCGAAAGTGGATGAGTAGGATTAGAATCCCAGATTGCTAATCGGGTGACTGTAGGTCAGCTAGGAAAGAATGTAAGCAGTGAAACTGAGGAATGGTGAAAAATAAGCATAAAATAAAAACAGGGACTTATACAAGAAAACAAAAGTATCTATCAATTGAAGAAAAAGATTTAAACTAAAGTATGAATATAAACAAGTACATAAAGAACATAAAGTTAAAAAAAACAAGGAAACTCACCAAAAATTAATGAGCTAAATGTAATACCCTTAGTGACAATAATGACTAATGAATCTTCCTCAAGAAAACAAAGATACTTATGATTATGTGTTTTCAGGTTTCTCTGTAAATTGGACCTTCTTGTTTTTTTTGGGGGTTTAAACAACGTAACATTTGAAAGCAGCATAAAAATTCTAAATGCACTTCAGAAGACCAGTCATGGTTCGGTATTACACGCCTTGTTTAATATCATTTTACTTTATTTGTAGATTAAAATCTTGTAAATCTCACTTATCTTTGTGTGTCTTGACATTCCAACACCAAATGAAGATAAATACACAAAAAATGTATTGTATTGTTAATTTTAGGGATGAGGGGCACTACACTACAAATAATTTTTGCTTAGGGCAAAAAAATGGCTAGCGCTGGCTGTGTGTAAAATTGTAGTAAATTCAGACAAGGAGTAGTTTACAAAGCAAAAGTCCTAAGCCAAGTTAACTTGAAAGTAGCTGCACAAACCAAAAGCTAAGGTTTTAATAAAACACTATAATTATTGACACAAGCCATAAAAAGAGAGTGGAGGAGAGGACATTTTTTCTTATATTTGAAACACTTAACACAGGACATTACCCTTTAACTTGGCATCACAATTATTAAAAATGGAGTTTGCTGCATCATGCTGCGGGAAAGCTTTATTTCACCAGGGAATTGAAGGTCAGTGATAATGCTAAGATGGCTGGAGCTACATGCAGGGCAACATGCAACTAAAAAAACTTAAGCTAGCTGGAACTTTTTTTTACAAATAAGAATGGGTCAAAATTTCACTGATTAGATAAGAAATTACATAGAAATTCAAAAGATTCCAATATTAATTTCAATGAAACGTAAAAAAAATTAAAGTCTCTGGGCAATGTTTCATTTTTCACTCCCTTCCCTTTTAAATTAACCCAAACTTTTGTTTTAATTTGTTACATAAAAGCATAAATGTATTTGGTTGAAATAAAATAAAGTAAAGAAAGTTTAGTGTGGTATGAATACTTTTCTGAAGAAGTCAATGTGTCCCTTGACCTCTGGTTGTAGATATTCCTTAAGAGCAGTAAACTGATAAAAATGTATATCAGGGAAAATATTCTCACTAGATGTAAATTTCGCCCTTCAAGGAATGTCTGGTCCATCTCAGGTTACCCTCCCCTCACCACTCTCTCGTTTTAAACATCCTCTCCAACCGTGGCCTGTCTAGAGGCCATTCCCATCTAAGGCCGGTGAAATCTGTTATCGATCAGCGCCATTAACTCAGACTCTGACCCTGGCCCCTTGTCCCTAACCCCCAAAAGTTCAAAAGTGCACATATTAGATTGTTCTATAAGGAGATTAAACTGGCGTGGGCCTCGGCTTGCTTCTGCCACTCTCTCTGGTTTCAATGTGCTTACTCTGCTCAAGCAAGCCTGGACCAAAACCAGGCAGGGTACTCATGTACTAGTTTATAATCAGATTAATAGTTCGAGTGATCCACATATAAGAACTGCATAAGGGCAGTGAGGAGCCAAGGGCAGTGAGGAGCCTTTAACCTGGAGGTGATTCTCACATATTTGCAATGGATAATGTCAAAGAGATACTGGTAACACCTCAGCTGCTTCTCACAAGGTATTAGATCACCACTCCAACTCGTCATACAGATTTAAAGAGATAAATGTTGATATTTGCTACTAAACAAAGTGAGATATGTATTCAATTTTCATAATATAACCCGTACTCCTGCAAAAAAAGGCCATGTTTAGTAGAAAACTATTGAAAATAATTAATCCGTACTAAAGCAAATGTGTACAGTGCAGTTGAAAGTGGATCAGTGTTGAAAATGTTGCAGTTTCATAAAGGGATGAAAGTGCTACACAAGCAGTGAAAATAGATGCAGTGAGAGTAAAGCAAACACCAAGTGAATGCACGAACTGATGAGCAGATACAGTACTTGAGGCTGCATGCTGTGTTTTAATAAAAGTGTGCACACGATGGGAGCTTGAGTTTGCCAGTATGGCTTCCAAAGATGCTAACAGTTGAAACGAGATATTTAAATACAGTACACTTTATAAAACAATACCAACTTTTACTCATGTTGTCTGACATTAAATAAACTCAGAGATCTCTCTGTGAGAAATGTGAAAGGTAGCAGGTGTATGGATCTTAAGGGTCAGGCACAAACAGTGTCAAGGCACTGAAACTAGGTCTGGCAGTTGAAGGCAGATTCTAGCTGACAGATCCAGGGGGCAAAGGAAATGATAGAAGTCCAAATTCAGAAACCAGCTCGATGTCCAAAATGTAAGAAATAGTGAGATATCAAGTGGGTACAGGGTTAGGGTTAGAGGGCAAGGGTTTTAGGGTTAGGGGTTGGAGTGTAAGGAGTAGAGGGGAGTTAGGTGTAGTTGAGAGTATGGTTTGAGGGTTGGGGTTAAAAATATACAGGAAAAAAAGAATAAGAACTTGGTAATAAAACAGGTAAGCATGACTGGGATTGTGGACATCTACTCGGTTATAGGCTTTCAATAATCTGGCCCTATCTGCCTGCCAGAGACCTGCTTAAAAAGCAAGGGAAAAAGTGGGAGGAAAGAGCCTGACCAGGTCTAAGCAGGGATGCCAGAATCATAACAGGTGGTCTATTTTATATAATCAGAATCAGAATCAGAATCAGGCTTTATTGGCCAAGTATGCTCACACATACAAGGAATTTGTTTTTGGTTACGCAGATGCTTGCAGTGCACCAAAAATACAGTAAAGAAACATTTGTAACATTAAGCATGTGTAATTTATATTATTTAAAGAAATTGCAGTTTTGTGCAGTATAAAAACTATAGAAGTTGTAAAAATATATAAATAAATTGTTCAATTGTTCATCAGAATAATGGAAGTCGTACGGGTCTTCATGTGGCTGAAGCGTCGGCCTGATGGAAGGCACCGAAACATGTGACGGCCAGGGTGAAACGGGTCGGTGATGATTTTCTCTGCATGCTTCCTGGTTCTGGAGGCATGCAGGTCCAGCAGTGTGGGCAGCTTAACACCGATGGTCCTCTCTGCAGACTTGATAATGTGCTGCAATCTCTTGGTGTCGTGTTTTGTGAGAGCACTGCCCCACTCTATGATGGCTGTGTAGAACTGCACCATCAGCTCTTGGACTAGGTTGAACTTCCTCAGCTGGTACAGAAAGTACATCCTCTGTGAGCCCTCTTGATGATGGAGTTGATGTTGTTGTCCCACTTCAGGTCCTTGGAGATCGTTGTGCCCAGGAACTTGTAGGACTCCACAGCCATCACAGTCCTGCCTAGGATGGTGAGTGCTGGCAGGGTTGGGGGGCTCCTCCTGAAGTCCAGGGTTATCTCCACTGTTTTTGCTGTGATCAGCTCCAGATTGCTCTGACTGCTCCAGAGGACAACCTGATCAACCACCCGTCTGTAAGCAGACTCTTCACTGTCAGTGATGAGACCAATGACTGTTGTGTTGCATCACAACAGTTGGCTGGAATTTGCCAATTTTCCTAATGGATGTTGTTGTATAACTTAGCCAGGGTTCAAGGCTACATTTTCACATACACCTTCTCACCCCAAAGAACTAACTTTGTTGTCATTAAAGCCATTAGAATAGAATCTAATTCCCTGTTTAACCATCGGTCATTTGAAAGTCAAGGGAATCCCCAAGATATAATTTACTGGCTGATTTCTTGAGATGTTACATCAGTTCTCCGATAATTTTCTCTCCTCTTAATGTCATCTATCTGTGTACTGCACTGGTGTTTCTGGTTGCAAAATATCCCCAAAACATATCTCTTATTGGAAGTAACAGAGCTGTCCTTGTAGGAATAGGGAAAGTGCCATTCAAAACAGCAGCCAAACCTACAGATCCAAATTTCTACAAAAACCTATTTATTGTGCTTATATAGTTTACTTTCTTCTTTTTCTTTTGCTGCTTAAGCAGAGTTGGTAACAAACATAAGTTATCCCAAAATTGTATGTCTAAGTCCACATGAACGCAGGAATTGTGTGAATTAAAAACAAAATGACGCAAACGTTGCGACCGTGGGTAACAGCCAATGTGGGATAATGAGGAGGAAGCAAAAGGGGCGACCCTATTTTTAGAACACTAATTTAAATGTTTCAAGCATCCCATTGAAAGAAAAAAAAAGCCAACTAGCTCTCAAAGGTGAAACTATTTGCTTGACTTTAAGTATCCTCTTACTTTCAAAGTGGCAGCGCAAGTTAATGGGCACGATTTAATACATTCCTTAATTTTACAGTTTATGAGTGAGTGCACAAATCAAATAACTTTAACGCACATGTGGAGATGCATGCATTAACTCACACATGAACATGTATACATTTTTTAAAAGAAACCTGCCAACATCTAAGAAAAACAGGACCAGAAGGCCTCTTTGCAGTTACTTTTTGCTGTGGCTGAGGTGAATATTTGGAGGTGGCAGACGGAGGTAGCTTGGTGCACATTTTTCGGGATCAGAAAGGTTTTAATGTGACATCGAGGGCCTCTAAAGGAGGAAAAGAATGCTGAGGTTCCTTGTGCTGCACTCTTTTAGCTGTTATGTTTATATCTTTATTTATGATGCCTGTGCACCTTGACATACCTAACTTGAATGAGCACAAGGCTCAATGTGGGAATAATGTGTGTGTGTTTGTGTGTGTGTGTGTGTGTGTGTGTGTGTGTGTGTGTGTGTGTGTGTGTGTGTGTGTGTGTGTGTGTGTGTGTAAATCTGTGCTCAACCTTAAGTGATTGGGATCCAGCCATGTTAGTACATTTCCAATCCCTCCTTGTTGGAAAAAAAATTCAAACAACAGGTGGCCTTTGTAGCTTCATTACTTTTGTGATTATGGATTAAAATAAAAGGTGATTTACTGGAAAATGTTTAAGATAAGTTTTTTTTTTTTTTACAAAGAGTCAAGTTTTCATCCTAAACCTCCTGGTGACCTATTAAGGGAATTAATGCACATAACTGTTTCTGATCAAGTTTTTTTCTTTAAAAAAAAAAGCAGTTTTCGGAGCTGAAAGCAAAACAAACATTTTTAATGTATCTTTTTATTAGCTACATTTTCTGTGCTTCCATTCAGTTTTAAGTGCGTCCACTATTTAACCTTCTCATGGTCCCTGTGTACATTCTCTCCATGGTTAAACTTGGTTCTTCTCCAGCGAACATCCTGGTTTCCGTGTTTCCCAAATGTTCTGCAAGTTCTTTCGTTTTATCTGATATATTAAATATTAAATAAACACTAAAATACATTAAGGTTTAAAAAAATATAAACCATAATAAAATATTTTTTTTACTGTAAAAAAAATGACTCAGTTTGATCAAAATGAAGTTGATGCATAAGAGAAATCAAAAACCATGACAGTTTGCGTGGCATATCTGTCTGGATCGTACTCTGCTCCTGTCTGCTTCAACACACAAATAGTAAAGGAACAGCAATCAACTATCATCCCACATGGAAAGACTGAGTCATAGAAGGAAACAAAGAAACATGGAAAATAAATAATAGTTGTTTTTAAAACAAATGATACAAGCAGTATTTCTACCAATTTTTTCTGTGTTCAGGAAAGACAGACAACACAAAAACGTACAGAGTAAGCAAAACATTTTCATATTTTCTAACTTCAGAAATCCGTGTATCTTAATGCTGTTTTATGCAATAGATCAATATAAAGTAGCAGACAAGTGTGAAGGGAACGGAAAAAGATACAGTTTTCGTTGGATTTAGATCTAGACTTTAATTTAGATATTTAAACACATAAAATTGTGTTTATATAAAACAATTCTGTTGTAGCTCTGACTGTATGTCATTTTTCACTCTGGATGGCAAACCGCTGCCTTTGCCTCAAATTCTTTGCACCTTCTTACAGCTTTTCTTTCAGGACAATGTATTATTTATTTACCTCAAACCATCTTTGATGGAATCAATATTCCTGTCCCATAGTATTATGCATCCATTGCCATGCTTCATGGTGTGGATTGTATGTTCAAGGCATCATGCTGAGGTGTAAGTTTCCTCCATTGCATGTAGGTGAACAAAACTCAGTTGTTGTTGAATGTGACCAGACCACTTTTTTTGCAAACAGCTGGACTATAAGCTTGGACACCCTTGGTGTGGACAATAAAAAAGTGGTCGTCACGCCTTTTTTTAGGAAGCACTTTAAAGATGACACAGTTATAAGGACTGCTGCTGGACAATTTCTCCTTATTTCTCTCTCCCCCCTTTTTTTCTTTCCTCAAAAATTATGAATACCTGGCCTGATGATCTCAGTCTTTTTTTTTTTTTGGATGATTTAACGTTAAGTATATTTAAGGGTGTCCTGTAGGTCATAAGGCCTCCTTACCATTACACTGATCTTTTGTTCCCCCCACCTAATTCTCTGTTAGATTCAAGTCATGTCTTGGCAAAAAGATTGCTAAAATTAAATCCCTTTGAAAGTATGTGCCAGAGGTGTGAATCAATCTGGGGCTACCTGTATATGATTTATTTGTTTAAATCTTTAATAAAATGGATATAACTTTACATTTTCACAAACATATTTGTCAGTGTTGCAAAGACAACATTTCTAGGGCTCAACTTACAATATTTTCATACGTTTCCATCATGTCTGCTAACATTTTTGCATTTACCCACCTCAGGTTGAGCAAAATATTATTATATTGACTGATCTGCTGCCAACAGCTTAGTTGGGCCTGTATGGATAAGGACAGGTGGGGCTGCGAGACGTTCCTTCAGCTGCCAGCATTCTCAAATGTCAGCCTATCATATATTTCTATATATCCTCTATCAAATCTTTTAGCTCTTCTGCAAAGATCTCTGTCCCCTTAGTACTGTTGAATGCGTCTGTTCCATATTTTTCTAATATTTGGCCAAACATTTAGAGTTTCATTGAATCCAAAAGGTCCTATTAGGTTGCCCATGTCACTCAGACCCTACCTCATTTATATTGTGCTACTCTGACTAACAAGAGTAAGTGAAGACGGGTCACATGCCCTTGCACATGCTCCTGTGCAACAGTCGAGGGGTTTAAGCAGCTGTTTGTTCTCTTAAAGCAGAAGCGGAAAGAAAGCCGGAACAAGAGGTCCACTGAAGGCTACAAGCTGAAACGGAATTTCTTAATTACATTAATCAGTTACGCACCAAGCAGAATGTTGTAAAACTGTGGTGGCTGTTTAATATTTTATTATTTTTTGAGCATTTCTTGAAATTTTTAAAGGAAAAGTTCAGACAGTAAGTCTGATATGAAACCAAGACAAAAGAAGAAGAAAAGAAAAAGGGCAACAATGTTCTCCTGATTACCTTAATGATGACACTAAGAAAACATTTGAAACATCTGAAAACATGTGTGTAGCCTATTATTCACGTCAATAAATTAGAAAATGATATTATTTTTAAATGTTGAATCTGGATTTTATCAGTATCAAATATCAAACCCAGTTGCCTGATCTCTGAGGTAACAGAGAGATTTTTAAAGCTTTTTTGACAACACGGAAGTAGAAACGCAAAGGTTTACATTAAATACATATGTTTATAAATCATATTGCTCTAGTTGCATGTTTTCCTTTATAGTTATTGTTTTAATATCATTGAATTTGCCTTGGATTACATTTAAAAACAGAAATGAAAACCAGAGAGAATAATGACAATACCATTCATGAAAAAACTTCTACCATCACCATCTTAGAATAAAAGAAAACTATATAGGTTCAAATGTTTTTTGTTCAACATTAATTGGGTTTAAGTTATTTTTTCTCAGTGTAATAAAAAATACATGGAAAATTTGCACCTTCAAAGATCATAAAATGCTGAATAAAGCACTACATTCCTTGGAGCCTATGCTTGGGAAGCGATAACAAGCCTAAGCACCTTAAAAAACCTAATCTAAATAGGAATATATGAAACTATTCCAGTTATATGATTTTGCTGGGTTTGTTACCTGGCTTTTCATAGAAGTTCTTGTTAAGGTCCTTTCCAAGTTCATACATCCTCCTACTACCAAGTAAAGCTAAGTGAAACATTCCAAAATTTAGAAAAATAAAAAACAAAATCAGGTTAGGTGTCAGGTTGTGATCAATGACTCGAGCAGAGGTTGAATTGAGAAAATAAATATTTTATTTTGTGGAAGAATAATGAACATAAACATGAACCGGAACATAAACAGGAATTAGGGCAAAGCGGAAACGGAACAACGCGGAACGTTAACAAACAGAGAACGGAGGAGGGACTACAAACGTACACAAAGCGGAGAATTGAAGCGAGACGCGGGAACTACAAACGTAAATAAACACAACAATCAAATAAACAAACCAACTAAAGAACACGGGAAGGGGGAAATAAACTAACAGACGCGGAATGTAAACAAACAGTGAACTAAAGGACGGGACATGGGGAGATAAAGAAATGAGAAGAGCCAGGACAGAGAACTCAGCAAGCAAGAGAATGAAGCTTACAGGAGACGAGAAGGAACCAACAGGAGATGACGCAGGGAAACGAGGAGGGAAATCAGCAGACGATCCAGCGGTGAGTGAATGAATGAATGTGGCTTAAGTATGGAGGAACCGAGGTTGGATTATTGGAGAAGATGATTAGATGATTGAGAACAGATGTGAATGATGATTGAAAACAGATGAGGGAACACACACACACACACACACACACACACACACACGCACGCACGCACGCACGCACGCACGCACGCGCACACACACACACAGGGAGAAAGATAGAACAGAGATTGAAGGAATAAACTAGAGAACACTAACAAAACTTACCCAAACTAGAAAATAACCCAACAAAGCAATAATTAAATATAAATAATGAAAACAACAACAAACTGAACCAAACCAAAACACGGATCATGACATTAGGTTAAAAGATAAGACTATATTTACAGTGTAAGATTTGCCTACCTTGGATTTTACTGTTAAAATCAACTTTTATTATCAACAGGAAACTATTACTTTATATGGGCATAGTTAAAAAATGGAAAGGCATGAACAACACATTTTTATAAATGAAATTATTAAGTTATTTAATTTTCATTTGTAATAAATAAAACAATATTTTTATATATGAATTAAATTATTCTTATTATTAATATAAAACTCTAAACAACCAAATTGGTGGAAGGAAATTTGTTTTAAGTGTAGTCACCTGCGGCCACAATCCATAAACATTTGATTCTCCACCAGACTCTTTAAATGTATTTGCAAAAAAGAACACCCTTACACTATTGACATATCAGGGGTAATTCATCTTCAATGCCCATGCAAGGATTGATTATTATTATGTATTATGTTTTAAGGCCACATAGAGGATAAAACAAATCTCTGAGAAGTTATTCAGCAACATTCGGCTCAGCTATTTTAACTTCTCCAGGCAAAGGTCAACAGAGAACCAAAACATGACTAGGTCCTGATAAGTGCTCTCGGGTGTTACAAGGTCAAAACAGGGATTTAAGTAAAGTGAAGTTCTTCTTAAGGCTGCATTATTATGTCACACAATGGAATCTGTGGATTTAGGTGAACAAGTTTGTGTGCATTTACATTATATGCTATATCAACAGTAGTGATTGTGATATGTAAGACCATCATGAGTAGTTTTCAATTCCTTTAAAAGAAAAAAAAATCTGACAAGTGTGGATTGTCTTTGTGCTCTGATCCCAGAGTCCACTTAGTCCATTTGAAATGGGCCCCTTATTCCAGCTATTTCCCGTATATAACTTGAAGCAAAATGTAACAAGTACGTCTTAAGAGTTTTCGTTGAAAGGTCACTGTCTTCTGGCAGTTTTTCATAAAGGCCATGTTAGTGAAGTGCTTGATTAATAGTTATCAGTCAAGTGACTATCAGACCCAATCATTAGATTGCTGAACATTGAACATCTTAAAACCTTTATCTCTGGTCATTCTTGTTGGACTTAACAACACTTTAACTTCACCATTTTTTTAAAGTCTGCTCTTAAGTACGAGGCTGAATACATAAGGATGCCGAACTTTTCCAATTTAAGAGCAAAGAACTATTCCATGTACCTTTTTCTTTAAACTTTGCTATAATATACACCTTTGTGTTTGTGTATTACAAAAAAAAACATACCTTACCATCTAAAGTGTAGATTGTAAGGTATATATTATAGTCATGTAATATATGACATCTAATATAGGTCTGTTTCACTACAAAGTGATAGTGTCGCTGAGTTTTAAATCTTTGAGGAACAAAATCTAATTTGTTTAAGACGCTGATCATAGGCAAAACACCAGATTAAGACAATATCAGAGTGTTATGTTCCAGAGTTTAATACTGTACTTTACCACACAAGCACATGACATGTTCCTCATCAGTCACATTAAACATTCACATTCTAAGTTCACGCTTTGTCCCCTGGATAAAAAAAGAAGAAAATGAAAAATGTAATATCCCCCACAATAACCCGGAGAGTTAAACAGGTCAGCAGGGATCCCATCCAAAACTGTCCTTTTAATAGAGACAAAAGGCAATTACGCCCAGATGCCTGACAGTTAGACTAATTTAAGATGCTAAATGTTTCCTTTGGGATCTAATCTTAATATTATTACAGCAAGACGCCACAGACAAGATTATGTTTCAGTCTATTCATTGTTCAGACAACCTACAAAATGAACATTTAGGTTTTTTTTCCAGAAATGCTGCCTTGTGACCTTTTTTTTTAAAGAAAAAAGATGACACACACATATATATATATATATATATATATATACCCCAAACACAAAAGAGGATTGAGATGCAGGAAACCACAACAGTGTCTGCTGGGTTTCCCTCACACCCTGGGATTAGAGATCCACTGCTGCAGGGTCAGATTTCCACAATCCTTACTTGAAGTGTGCAGCTGACCCTGTGTCAAATTACCCATTAAAAAGAGCCCTCTTGTTTGTTTGTTTGGTTCTGTGTGTGTATGTGTCTGACTGATTACAACAACGGCACCTTACCAGATGAACCCAGGAAGTAGCATTCCAGGGGAGAGCCGTATCCAGAGGGAGTGTCCTTAAGATCGCTGACAATGTAGGGCTGCATCGTGATGTTCTGGTCGTTAATGGGCCACGTCTGACCCCGGACGCTCGCACCGCCGTACCAGGAGATGTTGGCCATGGAGAAGCAGTCCTGACATGATAAAACAATACACGGATACGATGAGATTTACCTGAAGTTACATAATTATAGGTAAAGCTGCCTAATATTAAGTGTAAATATAGAAATCGTTGATGGTTTTCATTATGGTAGATTTTTTAAGGATAGCATTCCTTTAGTGACACTGAAACAAGTAGATAAAAGGAGTGTCAATGCCTATTAAAAACCCAATAGCTGATCCTATCTAGTTGTAAAAAAAAAACTACCAAATGAAATGACACCAATGGGGTGATTTTCTAATGAATAGTTCTTTGAAGCGTTGGTATAATTAATGATTTTGATTAATTTATTATGTTTTTGCCACAGCACAAACAGATGTCTTTTTTCGCATGCCTATCAATGTAGGTGCTACAATGTATTTAAATTAGGCTTCAAAGATAATTAGACGTAAATCTAGTTTTATGCTTCATGTCTTAACATCCGAGGGTTCGGTAAACAAAGCCTCCACGTGAAATGCACAAACATGTCAACAAATCTGGCTTCTGCTGCCAACCAGTCACCTGAGAGGCTCGGCAGAGAAAGAAATTCAGACAAAAAAGGAGACCTGGGCACCAAAAGATTTGCTGGGAACAGTCACCCCGCAGGACGGGGAATTATATGGTAAGGAATGTTCCAGAGGGAACAGATTTAACCCCCTTAATCATCATAACAATTAAGTGCTTATGCAATTTTAGCTGGAGCAAAGGATAGGGTTGAAGTGAGCAGACTACTGTATATATGTATGCATATGCATAATTCTTAAAACGTTCAATTAAACAGATTTGATTGGATTTCTCCTCATTAAAATACAAAATAACATAATTATTTTCCCCAACAAATGGAAAACCTCGTCACAAGAACAAACTTAAATCTAACAAGTGTGAAATCAAACTCAAACTAGATATGGATTGTAAATACAGAAAAACATGTCATAGTAAGCTGACATGGTCTTTGGGATTTTTTCATGTGTTTTTCTCATTACTTGCATACTAATAGCCATTGTGTTCTGCAAAAGGTTTTCAATTTTGAACTATGTTGCTGCAGCAAAACATTTAAATGCATCACATGGATATTGCATGAAATTATTTCAAGCAGTTGATGTTTGGCACTAAGACGATTTTCGATCTCCTAGCAAGGTTTCCTGCAGCCTTAATGTGCCCTCGAACACAGAGTTAATCAAAGCTGAAACCTTTACAATGGAAATAAATGAATGTAGCTGTAAATATGCCAAAAGTTACGTAGGTTGCCACAATGTTGC
>JAVLVB010000502.1:1680306-1690888 GCA_032876305.1 Orestias chungarensis | reverse complement strand
AAAAAAAAACGAAAAACCTTCTAATAATAACGTTTGAGGAAACTGAGTGTCCAACAGAATTAACTTTACAGTAGGCCAAATTATTTACAGCTCAGAAAAAATAAAATTTCCCAAATATGGCTGAGCAATAATATATTTTTCTATGATTATGCTTTTTAAAATAAAATCGAAAATTATATATATATATATATATATATATATATATATATATATATATATATATATATATATATATATATATATATATATATATATATATATATATATATATATAATGACTGGGTAATTACTGGTTAGTAACTTTTTACTCACAGCTTAATAATTGGTTAAACACCGATTAATGACTGATTAAAAAGTAGTTAATAGCTGGTTAATTGTTAATCAATGATTGGTTAATAATTGGGGAATGACTGGTCGTACCTTCAGCTCCACGTAACAGTGCACCGGCGTCCAGCTCATGCTGTAGCACTCCTTCTCCGAATCCTCGTCCACCTCCAGCGAGATCTTCACCTCAGCCACCGAGTCCCAGGTGTAGCAGAACTCGGTTTTGTTGAGCCAGCACATGTTCCTCACGAAGGGAACCTCCATGTCGGGGTTCCCCACGTTACCGACGTCGATCTCCGCGTAGGTTCTGTCCTCCGTCAGGGTCTGGATGACCAGCGAGTGGGTTCTTCTCTCCCAGATCAGTCCGCTGAAAGTCCCCCTGAGGATCCAGTTCTTGTTGGGCTGGTCCACCACTTGCCAGTAAATAATCCCGATGGTCATCACGAAGAAGACAGCCACCCCCAGACAGGCTATTGCGCCTTTCCACGTCTCGTTCATCTCCTTCAGTCCAGTGTCCCACGTTACCTCTGGGATGGGACTGGGGTTCCTATTTCGAGCGTGCGGCATGCTTGGTTGTTTGTTTATTTTCAGATATGCAAAAAATCAATCTTTCAAAGAATAATGCAATAAAAACATTCTTGTGTCAGAAATCTCTGTTGCATGGTTCTCAAACCAGCAAACCAGTCTGCTTCCTCGCTGCGCACGGTTTACTCTCCTGCTCTGTTTTGCGCGTAATTGTGCCACCAACTGTGACCTGTCACGTGAAAAAAGCTGTGAGAGAAAAAAAAGAAAAAAAAGAAAGAAAAATCCCAGGGAGGAAACGATCGAGCAAGTATGAATCACACAAGTGACTTACCGCATGCTGTCGTTGTGTGGTGCAGTGACTGCAGCGCGCAGCACCGAGCCCAGGTTTGGCAGCGACGTCTGCGAGAAAGCTCCTCCAACGCCGCCTTGCCAGTCGTGCACTTTCTGACGTACGGCGGGGCTGTTTGGGGGAAAATACAAGGAGGGATGGGAGGGGGGCTTCTCAGAGTTGCCCTCCTCGGGTGAGGAACCAAACCCTAGGAGAAGGAACACCTCTCCCTCCAAGCCCACCTGGCTGTACGCAACCTCTCCTTGCGCTCCATGTGCGTAAACGCAGCTCAGAGTTTTCGTTTCGAAAGAAAAGTCAAGTTTTTCCCCACTGTGGTTTGGCTAGAGTACATGTAAATTATTAGGATTATTTTAATACTGTGCTGGTAAACATTGATGGGATAATCAACAACATGTTTTAAAAAAAAAGTACATTTATTTTAGGCGTCATGGATATTATAAAGTTTCATTCCAAACATTCGTTTTTTTATATAAATACAGGATATTTTTATGATGCAATGGTGTGGTAAAGAAAAACAACAACTAGAACAACAACACAATTATAGGACAGATTGTTGACTTGACTGCTTTCCAGGAAATCCTGACAAAGGAAAGCAAACCTCTATTGGTCCCATTGCTGTGTTCTAGCGTATTACTGCAATGTTAGGTGGAAGGAAAAAAAGCGTGCTAAAGTAAAAACCCAACAGGTTTACTCAAACTAGTCAGAGGAACATAGTGTGTATGCTATCCTTTGATGAGGAGTTAAAAGAAACTGGAGTCAGTACACCCTTTTAAGAAACACTTCCAGTCTGGACCTTAAAGCCTTTTCCCATCTTTTGTCTTTTGCAAAGCTCTGGATAGTTAGTGGGGTGGATGTTAAGCTGCCCCTGTTACTTCCCTGCACTTCCAAGAGAAGTAGCTGCAGCCCTGTTTAAGCTGACATGTGCTGCCAGCAGATTTTAAGGGAAGCTTGCATACGGATTTAAGATGAAAACTAGGAGATCACAACTGTGAGGTGCCTGCTTGATTCCCATCTTCTCTTGTCACTAAGACACACTGCTCTAGTCTCATAAAAGTATGCGTATGACACAGATCCCTGAGGTTCTGCCAAGGAAGTTTCTTCCATCTGAGTTATCCATGAAAACATACTGTAAACAAAACTGAACAAGGTTTCACACACCTATGAAATTATTCATCGGAATTCAGTTTCATGCAGGTCATGCGTTTGGCTTTGCAATACTGAATTGACTTTTTGCAGGCTAATGTGTTTGGAATGTTATTGGTTTGATTTAAGATTCATGAATGATCGGAGGAAGCTTAAGTTATTTATTAGTTTTTGTCATCTTTTTTGAGAAAAGCATTTCACAGATAACGCAGGAGAACGAGCACCTAAAATCCTTTCATAATGAAATAGCTTTCCACAGTTTGGGTAACAAAAGCATGTTTTTGGAAAGTTTTGTGGAAGGAGAAGATACATCATCATCAGAGATATGCGCAGCTTTGCGGGGATTGAGAAAAAAAACAATTTTAGAGCTTTGTGGAGACACACAAGATGCGACCTGCAGATGGACTCAATACTCCAGGGGAACTAAGGAGATGTATAGCAGGTGTGTGGGAACAAAACAAACAGTTAAATAAAACGCTGGAGAATTAGAACCAAACACATCTGTCTCTTCAAGTCCCCAGTCGGTCGTGGCAGAGGATTGCTTGTACTTAGCCGGATTCTGCTGGAGTTTCTTCCTGTTAAAGGGGAGATTTTCTTCTCCACTGTCACTACATGCATGCTAGGTATGAAGGATTGCTGTGCCGTAAAGTCAACGACAACACAAGCCATTGTTTCGGTCTGCTGATTCCAGAGGAGTGAATGCTGCAAGTCAATGACTCGATGCAATCTGCTGGGGTTCCTTAGATTGGAAACTTTTTCAAACTGATTTGTAATGATGTGTCTCTGATTTGAATTGATTTTCTTAGAAAGTGCCTTGAGAGGACATCTGTTATAAATTGGCGCTATATAAATAAAATGATTCTTGATTCACAGAAATATCTCCATGCTTCTACTGCCACAGCAAACAGATCTACAACACATGGAATGTCGAGCTGTCATTGCCATTTTTCTTTCCTAGCACCGCAACCATCACCTCTAGCCCGACCATGTACTGGGGGCAAACAAAGGGGCGCAATAATTAGCAGGTTCTAGGCATTTGATACAAGTTATTTTTATCATTATAACGTCCAGCTGATACCCCAAACCCCACAGAAACATCTATTTATTAATTGATTACAATACAATGTGAAAGCTATAACGAATAATAATTTTTATTTTAGAAATGATAGCATACTGAAAAGCATATATGTGCACTCAATTGTTGATGGAGATGGTTGACATTTCCTTTGACTCAGACAGCTCTTAACACAAGGAATTTGAAAGTTTTATATTTTTAGCTCTTCAAAGAGTTTTTATTTACAAGGATGCATTTGCTTGTTTGCCTTTTATTAG
Source organism: Orestias chungarensis (assembly GCA_032876305.1). Classification (NCBI taxonomy): domain Eukaryota; kingdom Metazoa; phylum Chordata; class Actinopteri; order Cyprinodontiformes; family Cyprinodontidae; genus Orestias; species Orestias chungarensis. The sequence continues at coordinate 1,687,215 of JAVLVB010000502.1, read as the reverse complement.
CTGTACTTTGTTTTCAACAAGGCTTTTCATTAAATATCTTTTATTTGTGTATATCACACCACAAATAGCCTTATTGTTTTGCTGTGGCTTCTGTCTGATGTTGTGTGTTTATTATTTTAAAGAAAAAACAGCTCAGTATGGTAGGTAGTTGCAAAACTTATGACAAGGTGCAATCAACTGTTGAAAACCACGAAGAAAGGTTACTGCAACGTCAGGGATTTGATGCAAGTGGGTGGGTTATTTTTTTGCAGCTGTGGTAATAAACGCAGTGCATTTTAGTATAATAAGCAGGAAACTGGAATGTATTTATACAATGTATTTATTGAATCTACTTCTGTGTATCAAGTTGGGATTATGTGACTGTTTCTATATATGCTTTTTTTGTCTTGAAAAATGTCCTGTGATCATACCTGTTTCCAAATGTTGCTATATAAATAAACAAAACTGAAACGTACTTGCCGTTGGATATGGACATTTGATTAGTCAAAAGTGGTGTTTAGATTATCAATTCTTGAGCTTTTGAAATCATAAAGTCAAAGAAGCAGAATTTGTTTACCAAGATGAATCAGAGTTCATAAATGACTACACAACTATTATCCACATCCATACACTTGAGCAAATTGAGCTCTGTTCCTGCAAATGTCATTTTGTTTTTTATTTTAAGACTGTTCTTTTTTGCAATCTATTGACTAATCTAATGACTTTCTTGTAGATCTCCGGTGTACAGTAGTATTGAAAGTACGTACTTCTAAGACTGTGAGGAATCTACGCAAGCACTTCTAAACTATCGATCTCAACAGAATCCTCCAACTGTTGGTAATTTTTAATGGCAAAACACAAAATTTCTTTAGTCACAAGAGAACAAGGACAGAGACACAGGAACTCCAAAATCAATGGTGATGATTAAATCCAAGTTTGAATGTACTTAGTGTTCAGCACCTTAAGCGTCTAATTTAAAAGGCTTTTGGCCTCGGATCGCAAGTAGAATTTTAGAAAATCAAATCTTGCGCATGCACAATGTCTAGAATTGTGAATCTTGGAGTTGTATTCATTCTTTTATACCTCACATTTACACCTTGCTCCTGGGTCAGAGGTCGAACATATGTCTTCAACGGAACATCCGCAGGGAAGGGTCTAAATTTACACACCATGCAGATTGCCCATGACTCTCGCTGCTATTATTAGGTGGAGTATTGCTGCGTGGCATGCAGTCCCTCGCTTTGACTGTATGAACTTGGGGTGTAAAAAAAAGTGATGAATCTGATCTGAATTGGCTGATTACCCATTTGGTGATGGCAGCGAGGCAAGAGTTTAATTAGGTGTGGTTTGAACAGGCTTATGGTTTATGATTTGTGGGTCAAAGGGGACTAACCTGCTTATTTAGGTTATTGTAACCTAAACATAATAAACATCTTGGAATCACTTTAATGAAAACAGTGATAGCATGTCTTTATTACGTCTTAATTTTTATTCATAGGCCAAACACCCACAAGCTTTCTATCTGTATTTTGCATTTGTGAAATACAGATGGAAAATATTACATTAATTAGAATGCTGTCACCTATCCAATGAAATAACAATTTGGATATATAAAAATTATTTATTATAGTGTTGTTCTAAAGTAAGAGTTTTTTGTTGATGTTACATACAAGGTTACTTACTAAGTTCATAAATATGTTTTTTAATTGAGCACAATTTTTGTTACATTCAAGTTACATTGCATTTTCATATTTATTAAATTTATTGTTGGAAATACAAATTCTAGATTATCGTTGTCATATTTACCAGTAGTTTAATATGAAATAAAATATGGAAAGGCTTTTCCTGGTATAACTAAAGGTTGTCATAGGGAGACTTTTCAGCACCTTCGCAGGTTGTCCACTGGGGTCCCTGGAGCACCAGCTGGCTGGAGATGTCTCCACACCTGGGCTCCTGTCCAGGTGCTTCTCGTTGAGGCTGATGAGCTAAGCAGCTTAAATGAGTGGTGAACCAGCTATTCGTTGCCTGAATGTTTGTTATTCCTGGTAACGTTACCTGTTCTCAGAGCCAGTTCTCTAGCCTCTAGTCTTTTGCTGTTTTTCTAGTTGTTTGTTATTTCCTCTTGTTAGTTTTTGATTCTTCTTTGTTACTTTGTTTTTCCTGTGTCACCAGTAATTTTCGTTTGTGCTCATCTTCAAGTTCATTCTCTTCCGTGCTCATACTCACTCCGTCAAGATCCCTTGGACAGTCACCACTCTAGTTCTTGTTCTCCGTGCTCAGCTCGGTCTGCTTGCTCCAGCCATTCTCCATCTGCTGTGCATCCCCTGAACAACCTTCCATCCGGACTCCGCTGGAAAGTCTCGTCACTCCTCCCTGGCATCACAACCATCACCACCAAATAAGCTCTCAAATCTCATTTCACCAAGTCCACCGTTCAACCGCTCACCTGCTCTGTCTCCCCTTCAGAAGTCTCTGGTTCCCCTCGTCGCAGTTTCAGTTCCATGGATTACCTTTCTGCTTCCTGCTGTGAACATTGCTTCCTGCTCCAAGAAACATCCGCACATTTTAATTAACTGTTATTATTGTACTCCTGAGAGTCCTCTGTTTATGTGGGTCAGATACCTGAATATTATGACAAAGGTTTGTGTAAAAGTACTTTTCTAATTTTATATTTCATTCCCAACGTAATGAAAAGCAGCAAAAGCATTAAACTTTCCAGAAACTGTAAGAATTCTCTAAAATATTTTGAGGTCACTAACAACTAAGATTACTGATCTAATCTCCTGTCATATTTTAATCCTTCTAAATTAATTTAGATCATACTTGCTAGCCAATACCTCTTTGTGTCATTAGTATTATTCAGATAATTACAGATTTGTGTTAATACAGCTCGCTTGTGGGATTCCTTTAAGGCTTCATTCTGGGAACACTTATATTCCAAATCTACTTGCTCCTATTGAGCTCAGATCACACTGTAATATGTACATCTCTTACATTGTAGGTCAGACACAACGTCTTAATCATCTAACCGCGTTTGTCTGTGATGTCTATAACAGAATTGGTTTCATAATACAATAAAATATAAAATAAAAATAGAACAGGGTCAATGTTTTTGGTCCCAAAACAGCAAAGCAGGACACCAACACTAAGCCTGAGTCCATGATGCTAAAATGAAATGGGCTGTACTGCAAATATAAATGTAGTCATCAACCTGTATATTCAGGGTTTTCATAATTTAACAAATTAAGGCGCAATGCATTTTTTATTAGGTTTGATGAACAAACCTAATAAAAACTGAGATGTGTAGAAACTGTAGGTTCTTTAAATCAGTATAGTAAATAGTATTGTATACTGCTGTTTTCCCTGAGCAAAAATATTTCATAATTTAATTGCTCAGATATCTTTTCTAATTACTATTGTTGTTGTTATTTGCTTGTTCTTTCCTTTATATAATGCTTTAATTGCATTTTTTACTAACCGCTTTCTCACACACAACTTTGAATTACCAGGTGTAAAAATAGCATAATACTCACAAACCGGCCTCCAAGTTCCTAGTCACAAGCAAAAAAAAATTATGTTTTTTAACTATTCAAAAAGCAAAAAAGTTTGAAAGTCTCAGCTACATTATATTACTGACATTATTTACTATATAAATATTACGGCATCATTTTAAAGTGATTTCAGTGTTGTCGCCGCACAGTTTTGCCACGCAAAACTACGTGCTTCAGCTGACGGACTTTTCCATCTTCATGTCTGGATCTTCAATTTACTGCTACCATTTTTCCCCCCTCTTGGATATTTAATACCGACAACTTCTCCTCTGACTGCCTGAGCGTTAGAGGGGGAAAGTTTCCATGTGGCCTTCGTGCACGATGTTGGCGGGACAATCCCACTATTCCCCCCATTCACCTCTTCAGCTAGAGCGCTTTCTTCTTTACCAAAGCTTTTCTGCTTTTTAGGGTTTTCACTCAAACACTTTTCCACTGCCCCAGATCTGAACTCTCAGCATTTTCCCCGTCTGCTTCGATCTTTCTCCTACACACATACAGATCAAACTGCTGTGTGAGCAAATGCAATTTTAGTTGTGTCAGTAAAAAAATACAAATAGCCATTTACTCCAATATAAGTTCAGGAAAACTGATCTTCTTCCATCTAGAAAAGGGAAAAACTTGTTAAAGCTGTTGTACATTAAGCTATCAGTCTTTTAAGAAACCAAATGATAATGAAAAAAAAATAAAAGGGTCAAGCTTTTAATCTTTTTTTACCCCAAACAAGTAAGCAAATTAGACAAAATAATTAGGATTTATGATACTCAAAGGACAGGTTAGCTGAAGTCTCCCATTGCCCCTCAAAAGCTGACTTGATGAACGCCATGCTGGCTGGTGCATTGCTACCCCCAGACAAATCCTGAGGTAGTATTTGCAGCCACTACTACTCCAGAACCAGTGAGCATCTGATTTCAGACCAAGTAAAAGCAAAGTACTGTAAGGCGTACATGTATAACGAAGGCAAAAAAAAAAAAAAAAAAAAAAAAAAAAGCACTAACAAAATCTTGATCTAGTCGTTTATTCTTTGGTCATGACGTGAAATAAAATTAAGAATGTTTTATTAAAGCATGAACATCAAAATGACGAACTAAGCAGGAATATTATGTTGCATGCTCTGAAGGACCAGAGGAATGCAACCCTCTTTTTTTAGTACAGTCTAATAAACTGATTGATTCATTTATTTTTAAATGACCGAGTAAATATATGTTAGTTACGTAAGTAATTTATAGTAACAGATACTTTTTTCTGACTTCTAAAACATTACCATTAATGCCAACATGCTATTATGACTAAAGACTGTTAATTAAAGAATTAAATAAGTCTTTTTTATTTAAGACAGATTTTTACTTTATAGACCCTTAAAGTTTATCTTGCACTCTGTTGAGAAAAGGTATTTACAAGGTAAGTAAGAGCGTAGGTTTTGAAGCAGTCTCCTCACCACCGTCTTCATGTGAAGTTGGACTCTGGAACAACAGAGGTTGGGTTAGAGATGGGACAAGCTCTCCCTCTGCTGTTGCAACAATAAATAAAAACAAAACTCCAACTGGGGCCTAATTAATAATATTAATTTGGACAAAGGATAGAGGGGTCTGATTTTGGAGATTTATTTATAAGTGCTCTCTTTTGCATCCGCTCTCTCTTCAGCAGTAAAATTCTAAATTGCCAAAGAAATCAAGAACTTTGTGCTTTTGATCAGATTGTTTTCAATTATAAAATGTATTCACAACATTTTGGGGTCAGAGGGGGGAGGGGAGGGGTCTTTTTGCAGCACAAAAAAAAACTTGAGGCAAATTTGATGGTATTAATAAACAGATCGGCACAGTTAAAGTGCTGTGAAGTCGTGTTTAGCTTTAGAATGTATATAACACCTCAGAAATCAATAAACAATTAAGGTATTGATAGCAAGGGAGGCTCTATATTTTTAAAGCAAATCTGTTAAGCACAACTATGGCAGCTAGAAACTCATTTTACTAGCCATGATGCTAAAGCGGACAAGGGGGGAAAAAGCATTCTTTAATGCCTTCTTTTTCATTTCATTTCATCTTGCTTTTATACAATTAACAGCAATTTGCTGGGCTACATATTCTTACCATCAGTATTTCTGAGATTTGTTTAAATGACATTTTTATTATTACTAAAAAAAGAGGCAGCTTTTTATGCCAACTGATTTACTACTTATATAAAGACTTATAGGCTTGCTCCACTCTAAGAAAAATAGTAGTCATTTACTTGAATGGATAAATTCATAATATGCTGCAGCATGGGGTGTAATAATAAATAACTATATGGCAAAAAAAGAAAAATATTTTAAAACTGAAGGCAAGTACTAATAAGGTACCCAAATATATATTTATTACAATGGGAATTATTCTATTATTTACTCATTAGTTAAAGCATTTTCTGATTTTGTTTTTGAATTAATATTGTTTCTCAGATATGGTGCTCATTTAGGACGATTAGCTATGCAGTGTAGTTCCACTTTTGCTGTCATAGTTTCTCATTACTGAATTAAGCCACACGAATCGGATCCTGACACATGGCCGGAATTCCCGTCTCTACAGCGCTTTGCTAACCCGGAAGCACATCTATGCACGTGTAGCATCTTTTCTTTAACCTTGAATACTTGTTAGGCGACTTGTTAGCCTCGTATGTGTCCGAGCATACTGTTGCAGTGATGCCAGTCACCAGGCTGTTGTAAGTAATGATGGTTAATATCTAATGGCTGACTCTTTGGTGAGCTTGGTGAACTTAAAAAACACACCCAGCTAAGCAATTTTGGTCCCACTCCTTGTTTGACATGCCCTAAAGTTGTTTTGGACTACAGAGGGATTGAGTTTGTGTTTTAGAGAATACACTGTTTTTAAGGGTTTGAATACTAACTGTTTATTGCCATTATACATATTCAGGAAGATGTTAGTTAGCATTAGCAAGCTAAGCTAAAAACAGTAGCTTGAGTTGTGCCACAATTACCTGCACGTTACCATGACACCCGGGTTGTCATTATTGACAAGAACCTCAGCTAATGTATAATGTTATGGATTTCAAACTTACTATGAAAATAGGTTCAGCTGCCATTTTAGAGAATTTAAAGATCTCTCTAAGAATATGCGCTTATATAATGGGCTTCAAAACAAACTGAAATATCTGTTTTCATAATTAGTTAAATTATGAAAACCCTGAATATACAGGTTGATGACTACTTCTATCTTTGCAGTAAAGCCCATTTCATTTTAGCATCATGAACTCAGGCTTAGTGTTGGTGTCCTGCTCTGCTGTTTTTTGGGCCTTTATTTATTTATTTATTCATATATACATACATATATATATATATATATATATATATATATATATATATATATATATATATATATATATATATATA
>JAVLVB010000502.1:1660087-1678529 GCA_032876305.1 Orestias chungarensis | reverse complement strand
TATATATATATATATATATATATATATATATATATATATATATATATATATATATATACGAATGTTTGAATGACTAAATGTCACAGCTTTACCAGAATAATTAGGTAATATATCGCTCATCGTATGTTTTAAATAGGCTGCTGGCATGACAACATGAAACTTTAGCTAAAACAAAAGACATTCCGAAAAGCACCAAGGGCCTTAAAGTGATGGATGAACAGGTGAGATGGAGAGTACAGAAGAAAACGGGCATATCTTGCCGCAGATGTCATTGTCACAATATTTGGCTTGTGAGATGTTAATTATTTAAGATATTGAGAAAACAAATGGACCTCAGCAACTTTAGTTCAAAGACATACACAGATATGATGCCAAGTAACAATCTTCTTAGTCGTTTTATAACATAATATAGGCTTTCCAAGTTCATCAAACTGAGACCAAGTGCATCTATTTCATCTGTTTTAACATGTATAGTTCTTTAACATAATTTTTCAGTAAAAAAAATATATTGATGGTAATTTAGTCCTGAGGGTTGGCGTGAATAAAACACCCCGGGGGATGTTATCTTATGTTTAGGAGAGACAAAAGTTTATTATTTTTGCAGCAGGTTTTACATTTTTGGTCAGCACCTTCTCTGTCCATGTTGGTTTTAAACCTGCTTCAGTGTCAAGAGTGACAGTTTTAGTTATATGAGTCAGATGAGATCAAACTTCGAGACAGTGTGTGGTTTTCTAACTTGTCTCTAATAAAAAAAAATCTGTTGATAAAGCAATCTTTGTTTCTCAAACCTATGTTTTAGATTTATATTTACTCCAGATTGGAATGACTGAATTAACCTCTTGTTAATCAGGTCTCTGAATGTGAGGAGACTTTGTGCGAAAAACAGAGCTTTAAAGAAAATTTCAAATGGAGTTTCATGGCCACCAGATGGCATCACCACTTCAAGAATAGAAAACAGAGCACAGTGAATTACAGTGAACTGTAGTCCGAATGTACTTAATACAGTACAAATCTTAAATACTTGAGGACAGCTGTTCTAGTGAAGACATTTGAAAAACCTGTAAAAAGGAGGGATGTAAGAAATGATGTTCAATGTTATTTTAGTTTTGCTACACAGTGGAATTTATGGAGTTTATGATAGTGAGATGTCAAACGTCAATCACAAACGGATGTCAATGCTAATATCTGTGGGCAAAAGAAAAGAAAAGTTCTTTTTGATAAATTTTTCAAATGTCACATCTAATAAAAATAGCATCTAAATGTGTTTCCTCTAAAATACTACCAGGGTGTGCATTACAGTGCTCACTTATAGTCTATAGATACATGTACCGTTTTGGATTTAGATCGTTCATATTTTATGTTTAAACCTTTATGAATGCCTTTACCGTTCATCCCCAGCTACAGATAAAAGCGTTTTTTCTGGGTACCGTCTAAGAGCCGAGGTTACTGAGGTTTGTAGGCCTCCTCAGGCGAGGAGAGGCGCAGAACCCATGCTAAGGAGGAAAAAATTGAAGTTTGCAGCAGATCATCTATGTGTCTCTGGTGGGGTTTGGACCATAATCTGTTCATCCAGGTGCTTGGCCTCCCACTCTGATTTTTGCCTCCTCTCTGCCAAACTCCTAGGGTGCTTATGTAATTGTGTATGTATGTATGTGTGTTTGTGTGTGTGTGTGTGTGTGTGTGTGTGTGTGTGTGTCTTCATGTGCGTGTGCATGCGCTCTATTGTCAGTGTGGGCGAGTCAGTCAGTGAGAATGTGGTACATCTCTGAGTACACGTTCACACAAGCGGGTAAGTGCAGGGTGCGTGCGTGTGTGTTTTTGAAAAGGGTGTGTAATGTTATTTTTTTACTCCCAGTCTTTGATGCCCGAGAGAGGTTCACAGCTGATTGATACGCTGCTGGGGCCTCATTGTGTGCTCCAAATGTTGTTGTTTTTCTGTATTTATTCAAACGCGTAGTACGAGGTCCCACATTGAGAGACGATGACAAAAGCTAAATATCACTCCCACTCCCAGCTTATTGATGAGTGAGTCAGAGAGGCAGTGAAAGCTGTTGTGGGCGTGGATGCGTGAGTACACTCTTGAACTGAGCAGCTGTTAATGAGAGCTGGTGATGATTGTATCATGAAGCCAGTTGGTATTTAACATGATCTTAATTTTAATGTTGCCCCAATCAAAGTACTTCTACCTACAGAACCTTAACACATTTTGCTACTTAACATTGACAAGTTTTGGTTTATTCATTAATTTATTTATTTATGGTAATTTTATTGTGAAGTGAAAAGAAAAGAATACATAGTTTAATTTTCTCTATCTAGATGAACACATCTGAAAGGTTGGGTGTGAATTTGCCTTAAGGAGTCGCCAAAATAGAAAATGTAGTTATTTTTTGAATGCTTTCGATGTTTGGTTTGATAAAAAGAAACGTAGCAGAAAGGGCCGAGATAAAGTTAAGGATATGTTTACCGGACAGCTGGCATGGGCAAAAATCCTGAACGCAGCATCTGTTAGAACACTGTTCAATCGATCATCTGAAAATGGAAAAAGTGAAACAACGGGAAACCTACCGAGATGTCGTCATCCACCTAAACAGACCGGCCGGACAAATCCCTACATTTACAAGCGAACTGGTGCTCTCCACAAATTTGGGCATTATGTAGTGGCAAAAAAAACAAAAAAACTTTTGAAATTAGGGTAGTTCTGTTTGGCGAAAGCATACCGCGTAAGACAATGTAGACATAAAGAGGAAGGCTGTGGTCAGATGAAACCTAAATTGAAACATGGTGGTAGTGGTGGCTTGCAGTGGGAAGATTTATCCAACCATTTGTATGTTGATGGCTCCAATCAAGTAGAGGGTGATACCGGGAGTACACCTGTTTGATTCTGTCTGGGAGTACTGTGGTAATATCACATACATCTAGAGGTACAATGGATTATCCCAAACTACATCAGTATTGGTAATTTTTTTTAACACTTCTGAGAACTAAACCTGGGCCGATACTAACAATTGTTTACTGTAATTTCTGGACTATAAACCTCTACTTTTTTGAGATGCTTGGAACACTGTGTGGTAAACAATGTTTGCAGTTGATTTATGGAGTTTTACAGGTTATCGAGCTTCATGCCAAAAAAATAAATACATTTGGCCTCGTCACATTAGAATAAGAATGGGGATGATTTTCAGTTTTCAGGCTGCTGATTTTGCACAGTGGTATCAGATCATGGTTTATGATCATTCAACCTGTTATTCAGACAGGTAAACCACACCATCTAGGAAATATTTAATTACTCACCATTAGTAGCTAGAAAGCTAGTTGCAGCCATAGAAGAGGGACGTTTCTTTAGTGTCTTCTGCATGTATTAAAGGCAAGACCTTGTCAAGAAAGCCTCCCTTGCTCCAAAAATAATCTTTATGGTTCTTTTGCTAGAGTCCAATCAGGTAATTTGGTTTTCATTGGTATTTTTCTTTTCATCTAGCCATACTAATACTGTAATGACCAATAAACCTAAGCTATACGTATTTTATATTCCTTTTGAAGTAAAAGAAATGTACTTGATAGACACTCTCCTAACATTTCTGCTATGGTAGCTCAGCAAAGTTTCTTGATCTAAAAACCTAAATACTTCCAGCCATGACATTGCACTTTGTTGAACTCCTCAGTTAATCTTTTTCTGGTGTTTTTATATAGATTTTTTTCCTTACCTAATTGTTTGGTCTCTTGTTATTTTGTGCACATTTCTCTGTGCCACCCGTTTACTTTTCTCTATCTTCCTAAATAGTACATATCTAGAAATCAATCTCTTGTTTGAAACACCTGGGCCGTTTTTGTTTCCTTCCCATTCTGTTTCTGCCTGTGGGAGGGAAGCATTTGTTCACTTTATGATTGTTCTTGAGGCTTTTTTCTTTTTCTTTTTTTTCACCGTGTGTATTTCCTCCCTGTTTTAGAACATCATCAAATTTCCAGGTTTACACCCACACGCACTCAAACACCTCTTGCGTCTCACCTGGCAGTGGCTTGAGGCCATCTGAGTTGAACACAATGCGCGACACAATGTCGATCGCCCACCTTAAATGTTCCACTTAATCTCATTGTTGAAACCAGGTCATTTTTTTGGCTAAAGAATTTTGAAGGCTGATCGTCTAAATCCTCTTCACACCCTGGATATGATGTATCAAGCTTTAAAGAGATGCCGCTGTTTAAGAAGTTCATTCCTATTGACCCCGAATTTGCCGTTTTGCTGAATGATTATCAGACCCAAGCGCCGAACAATAAAATGTAATCCTTCACACGCTGCTCTTTTACTCTTATCTTCTCAACTATCTCCTCTCTCATTGAAGTCTCATCTTCCTCGATGGCTTCCCTCCAAACAATATCTATTATGAGCTCGATACTTAGTGTTGAGCAACTTCTGCGGATCCATTGTCTCTGCAGATGGGAGGGTAAAAGAAGAGTGTGCATATCTCAACTCTGCCTGACAAAGTGTAAACCAACAACGAGGAGCGGCTTTCTTTTGCCTTTCATCTGTGCTAACCACAACTCTCCTGTTTCTTTTGCACCACTCTGCAGCTTTGACACGATGTACTTCACAAGTACAGATGTGCTTCATATGTGTTGCTCGAATGTTTATACAGTTGCACCAAAAAAATAAGAAGAGCCCATGAAAGCCTACATCTTTCCCCAACGTTTTTGTATACATTTTATTTTATTTTTTGAAATTTCATTAACATGAATCAGCTGGTCTGTGCAACCAGAAAGAGGGGAAAAAACAAAAACAAATTTAACCTTTAGGCAAGCTGAAACTGTGGAAACTTTTGCGCTGTAAGAAAAGACTGAAGTTTGCCGGAGAATGTAAACAAACACCAGGACTTCTGGGAAAATATTTGGACAGATAAGATTAAAATTGAATTATTTAGACACCAGAACAAAATACATGTTTGGGATAAACCAAACACACCATTTCAGGACATAAACCTTTTTACCAACTAAATCATGGAGATGAAAGTGTTATGTTGTGGACATGCTTTGCACTGGATGACTTTGTTGGCGCGGCATCATAAAATCCACATTGCATTTTACAATGCCGTTGGGTTCAAGAGAAAAAAAGGGTAGCGTTTTTAAAAAGAAAAAGCAAAAGCTGAAGCAGAACCATAACCGGCACCGTGAAATTGACCATAAAGGACTTGGTTCAAAAAATAAAACATGGGAAACCTTTGGACAAGTCAGTCATGTGAGATGGTCTCGTGAGATGGTGCAGAGTGATTTAAAATGTGCTGTACGTCCAGGGAAACCCTAAAAAAAAAACACAGTCACAGCAAAGGCTGCTCTGGCAGGCCGATGTTAGAACCTCGTACATGGCTATAAAAAGCATTTAATTAAAATCATTCTACTATTCTTCTATTTTCAACCAGAAATCACATGATAAGTTTATGAACAACACAAGGTCCGTTTAATCACATAAAGTTAGCATTAAGAAAGAAAATTCTTAATAAAAAACTGCTTTTCCCTATTTTTTTATTTTTTATGTATGAATTATCTGTTTGGAAAGCCCAGGCATTAGGACTCTTATGATTAACAGTTTATGTTTTAAGTTTTTTTTTGCACAAGTATGCAGATTGTTTTCGCTATTGCGTTTATCCTGTGCCTGTTATGTATTGGATAACATTACGGTATGTTCCACTTACGCACTTTTTCCTCTTTTAACTCACCTAACAGCAATTGACATTATGAAGTCGGTCAACAAATTCATATGCGTGTCACCTTAAACACTGTTTGGGCATCACTTCCTTGATGAATGGTTTTTCGTTGGCAACATGACCCTGATGGTGTGGGATTCTTCCAGAATGCAGTAAGCGCCTGTCATCTGCAGCTTTGCAACAACTCTATTAGCTGCCATGTCCTCCTCCCCATCTTTCTCAGGGAATTCTTATATTTCATTCACTAGCCAGTGAAGCTCTATAAAAAGCCTCAAAGTAGTTTTAGCCAGACTTGTATCAAGCAAGGAGCCACATAAAAAGCCTTCTAGTGGTTTGCCAAGTGAACTTACTAAATTAGCCGACTTTCCTAAAAGGAATCGTGGTAGCCACAGAAGCGATGATGGTTTCTGAATCATCCCAGTGCCAAGTACAGTTCATCTGGAAGGAAGACATGAGGGAATCTTCATTCCTTGTTTTAATATTTTTGCTCCTTTTAAAAAAAAAAAAAAAAAAAAAAAAGGCATTTCCATATAATGCCAATAACGCAGAACTCCAGCCAGGCCACACAATGGTGCAGTCCACTGCGAGACTTTAGTATTGTTTGGCCAGAAAAGTAGTTGGTGGCAACAGTTCACTGTCTTTGTTTTGAGTTTGTGTACCTCAAACAATGAAAGCAGTGTCATATTAGCCAATTTAATTGAGTTATTGCAATGCTCAAGAGAGGACATCCAAGGACACGGCATGTATAAAGCTGTTGAAGCTTAATGTCGACTGTTTGAGCTGTTTAAATGAGAATTTGGCTGTGCTTGAGTAATTTTCTGTTATTGTTTGTCTAAAAACTAAAATGAGAACTATAATAGTTCAGGTTTTTCTTAAGGTACTTTTGCAGAGAAACTGGATTATAGGATGGGATAATTTTTGCTTTTGAAAAGAAAATTTCTAATAAATGCAACCCTTTATAGGAAAGGGTTGAATTAATAAAATAATATTTTTGCATAACCTAATCAGGAACATGTTTTAATTCAAGGAGTTTGGAGTTCTTTCTTCCTGTTCGACTCCGCTGCCAACTCCAGTCACTTACTACTCTACTAAAATCTTACACGTGATGGTTATACTATTAAAAATGTACTTTGTACAGTTTTCAATACCATGTCAGCTTTTTGTGAAAACATTGGATCCTTTCTGATAAAGATCACAAAAATGTTAGTAAATGCATTGTGTACAATATCTCTTAATACATTATTTTCTGTAACAATTTCTGTAAAAATGTGGCTGTTTCAGTGGAGATGATTGTTAAGGAGGAGAGTTGTCCTTATTGGTTGTATTGTCACATCATGTTTTAGGCCTTTTTTTCAATGGGCTACTGATTGTCGCCTCTTAGTGCAGCATGGTATGTCCTACCTGGGTTAATCCCTTTTTAAAGCCTATTTAGAGAGATTAAATACGTCACACAGGTTGTTTTTTTTCTTTTATAGATCGACTTGAATTTCAACATGCATGTGTAATTAAACAAATATTAAAAATTTAAGGAGAGATTGTGATTGACACAGTCGGGATACAATATCAATGCTTAAATTTCAGCTGCAAAAAATATTGGGTTAAAAATCTAGGATTGATATTTATTGACTGAAATGATTGTACTATATATAGTTGTTTTTTTAAATAATTAAAACAAAAATTGGTAGTAAAGAAAAAAATATTAAGTGAAACTCTAAATGTATAGTTAAGAATAAGTAACTTTCTTACAAACATAATTTACACTCACACCTTTTTCTTTTTTTTAGGCCGGTTTTAAGTTTTTAATCTCTGTCTCTGTGTTGCTGTTGTCTCTTAGCAAACAAGGATTCAGTTGAGTGAAACGAAAAAGATAGCCACAGTTACTTGGCTGTGATTTTGAGGGTCCCCCTGAAATTGAGGCAGACTTGCACATTTTTTATTTGGAGAAAGATGATAGCGCAGTCAGCATTATTTTTTATCTTTATGATGTGTACAAATTATATGCAACTCTGTAGCTCTGTCCAAAACTTACATGTACTTGGACTGGGTGCGTCAAGATATCACAAGTTACTGTACTTAAAGCAACACTGTCACTTTTCAACCTTCATAAAATATTTTCATATCTTTTGTGATTAAACGTTGACTTACAGCTTGTTGAATGACACACCTCTACCATGGGCAGAGGGGGCCGTATCGCTTAATCCGGCACTAAGCAACTTAGAGGAGGATGGCAGGAACCCTGTCCGACAAGACAATTCAACATCATCATATGACATTGTTTCACCACAATAAGGATCATTACCTAATCTCTATTCATTTTTCACACAGCCAATGGAAACTGAAATCTACTTTAATCCAATCGCAGGCTAACGGGAGATCAGGATTTAGGGCGCTATGCGCTGGTCCTCATGGGCAATGTAGTCTTAATTCAGGCAAAACACTACTGCTATTTTCCACACTGCCAAACTATTTTCCACACAGCCCTCCAAAATCAAACTTCTTTATTATATTTATTATATGTTTGTAGTTATAGCATATAAATTAAAATCAAGGAAAATTTGTTACTTTTCAAAAACCTGTTAGCTTTTAACATTTTCTCAAGCATTTTGTCTATAAAGTACATTTCTTGAATCACCACGCTGACCAGTTTTCCACCCAAATGAAGGTAGACAATAGATAATCATCGTTTCGCACAATATTTATTCAACTGCCCACTCTCCATCTGTCAAACCAATTGTCTCATTGCTAACGTGGTGGAAGGGTTTATATTAGGTTGCGTCCTCAGTGTTTTTTATTTTAGGTCAAATAGAAGTCAGTAATGGAAATCCCAATCTTAAAGAGTGGAATTTCTTGGTGCATTGGTCCAAGGAATTTTCCACACTTGTTTTGTTGTGCGTAGTTTCAGGCAAGAAAAACATAAAGAACCACCTGTCTGCTTTAGCATGTTTTGATTAGATTGCATTGCCTTCAATGTTTAACTACTCTCCAAGTTTACGATACTTAATACTGTTTGTTATCCATCGAAATCCCTCTGCCTTCTGGTTCATTGCTGTCTTTCCTTAATGTGGCCTTTCACCTACTTCTCTCGTGCTTTCAGAGCACAGGTGTAAATGAACAACATTAAACGGTTGTAAATGATACTCGTAATCCCCTTGGCTTAGTGTGAGTTAACACCAATTTAAAAATAGAAAATATCCAAGAGCTTGTAGATCAATGCGGATAAGGGGTTTCATTTTAAGCGACCGATCCAGATGGTCTAAACTGTAGGTTGATATATTAGCTTTGTTGTACCAGTAAAGCAAGTGTGGTACTGAGGTGCAACAAACAGGTGTTTTTTCTACATGTCATGAATATCTCCAACTTATACAGGTTCTTAAATGACACAGAAAAGGTACGTTTTTCTAAACCACCTTGACAACAACCGTCCAAAATTGAACCGCCAGTTTGTGACACATGATCGCCATCTAGGTTTTGTGCTTGGAGATCTTTCATCGTCTAGCATTTGTGTTCGCTTATAAATATATGCCAGTTGCTGAGAAACGATGACTTCAGTCTCAGCAGTTGCTGGAGACGGGTGTTCATTCTTCTCAAGAGGCAGAAGTGTGAAAGGTTAGCTTGTGGAGTCGGGTGGATGTTTATACTTGGTTGATGATCAGATGTTGCCGGAATTATTTTTAGGGACACCACACCCATTATCTAAGTTTAGCTTTGTTTATGTACACTCACAACTTGACATTTTCTCCTCAACTTTCAGCCCGAGGCTTTTTCCACACTATGTTCCAGTTTGTAGCCTCGATGGGAGGATTAAACTGATTGAGGTCAGTAAGAAAATTTTGTATTTCTGTGCACAAGGTAGAATTATGTAGTAGAGTAATAAATGAGGTAAAAGGTAGAAAGGAATCCTAAAAACCAAGATTGAGAGTGACAAAATTTTTTCACAAAACCATTGTTAATTTATTAAAAACATTTTATATTACCCCATTAGTTATATTACATGTAAAGGAGCAACCTTTTCACAAGGTTTGGGATTATAAACTCACACTTAACACTAAGCATTTATTTCTGGGTTTGTAAATATAATTTATAATTATTATTATCATAGAAAGACTTTGCTAATATGGCAAGGATTATAGCAAACCTATACATTTGATGTTGTAGTTCACAGCTGTTTTCAAATGTTTATTCTGCTCTCTACCACCATTCAATGGTCATTTACTCTAGAGAAGAACCACTAAACATCAGAAACTCTTCTTTAGGTATTTTTCTAGCTTTATCATCAATCCCAACCTCACGGAGATCCAGATATTCCATGTAACGGTTTTCTATAATTTACTGGAGAAGAATGGGAAGTAAATAGTCATCCCAGTCCTAAGTAAACATACCATTGTGGGGGGAAGTAATTTTATGGCTGTCAGCTTGTCACCGATGTTTGTATTCATGAAATCCAGAGCTTCTAAAAAGCATCACAACCCTCTCTGTTAGGAACCCCTGTGTCGTAGTGGATGATGCAGTCAGCTTTGGACTACACATCACCTTACAACATTTTGACAACTCCAGGTTCTTGTTCGTGGACTTTACATCTGCCTTCACTACCAATAACCCAGATATTCATCACCAGAAGGGCACTAAGCTGAAATTGCATTCAACTGTTTGTTGGTGTTGATAGCTTCTTCTCCAGTACAAGAACAATAATCACTGGCGCTCTTCAGGCCTGTGTTCTCTGCCCACACCTCTAATTGCGGAAAAAACTACCCCTCCTATTACAGATTTATTTTATCTTAGAACTTTTGTGAAACTCCTGCTCCAGGACAAGAAGACTTTGCAAACATGCTGGAATTTGGGCGTCTTATCCACTGGTCCAGAAGAAGTAGTTGTATCTTCACTGCTCAAGACTGTCCAGCTGACTGTTGACTTCAGAAACACTCTGCGAACCCCTCCCCTTCACCTTTAACTGCATTTTGTCTACTTTTTATCTCTTCTGGTTTCAAAAAACTCTTTCTTGTGTCCTAAGAGGACAGACTTTCACTTCAAGAAATAAAACCTGTCGCTGGAGCTTCTTTTCATCCTTTAAACTGCTAATATTCAGGCTGTCCTGTGTTTGTCCATCACTATGAATTTTGGCTCATCCACAAGAGAGGACAGGGCAGCTTTTAAAAGTTTTTAAGTCTAGACTCTGGAAAATTATTATGTCTTAGTCATTTTGGATTTATCAGCTGTCTTTCATATAGAAGACCATAACGTCCTGTTACTCCTCCTGGAACATGTTGGTATTAAAAGTACGGCTAACTTTTGACACTCGTTTTAAGTCATGCCTCATATGCAAGAACTATTCTGTCAATTTACAGACTTATGCCTCTTCAGCAGCCCTCCTCATATTGGGGTTGTCTTGGAATCAAACTTAGGAGTATTGCTGTTTAATGGGGTACATGGAGCTTCAAGGCTCTGTTGTAAGGAAACACAATGTACTTTCTTTATTACTTCCTGGCAGATATACTTATTTAGATAAGTAATGGCAATAAGTTGATAGCCCTTTTTAAACTGTCCGGCTGAAATCAAACCAGGACAAGGTACTATTCTTTTTTTTTTTTCAACCTGAACAAAAAATAACTGATTGTGTAATAGATGCCTTATAAATATTTGATGTCCTTTTGTTTACTTTTTTTACAGTTTAATTTTGTTTACACTAATTCTATTGTGGATGTAATTGTGAAATACTTTGGTCAACGGATTTTGAATGTGCTATATAAATAAACTTGACACTGACAAACTGCAATGAACGATTAGGTCTAAAGCGATCATCATTAGGGCTTACCTGCCCTCCATGGAGGACTTGTACAGGTGTGGGTCAGGAAAATGGCAGCTAAAATCCCCACAGACCAAACATATTCTGGATATAAACTACATATTAATCCAGTAGTGCATGAATTAATGTATGCACTAATTCAATCTTGTGTTTTTCTTTTGTAAAATGTTCTACACGGATCAATTAAATCGAACCAAAAATACTTGTATTTTGAATCAAATATTGTTGTGACTCCTAATGTTAAGGTTTGTTCAAATAATTATTGTCCATGCTGACGGCTGTAGCCAAGAACGATCTGCTATAGCGGCCTGTATTCTAGTGAATCTCAACAATTCTGTGACTGAAGACACTGTTACTGAACAGTCTCGTAAAGACGATGTTCAGGGTTGTCAATAATTTTCTTCATTCTGCAGAGAATCCTTCTTTGTGTTGAATTTTCTAAATAGAACCAGCCTTCTTTCTCAGGTTGTTGAGGCTTTGAGGTCCCTGGCTCTGATGCTGCTGCCCCAACAAATGATGGCAGAAGAGATCGTCCTCTCCACAACAGACCTACAAAAGCTCTGTAGTATCTTGCTGTAGAACTTAAGCAACTTACACTATCTCACGAAGTACAATCTTATCCGTCCAGTTATTGTAGACTGCTTCACTTACGAGTTCAGTCAATGTGAACACTAGGGTATTTATATATCTTCACTACGTCCACGTCTTCTCACATGATAGAAATGCTGCTAGTTTTATTTGAAATCTACAATGATCTTCTTCACATTTAAAATAAATGTGCTTGTCTCCACACCATGACACAAAACTGTTCAACATATCTTTGCGCTCTGCTTCTTGTCCACCTCTGATACACCCAATGACAGCAGAGTCATTTGAGTATACAAGAAAGGAAAACATTTACTTTGTATGTAGGTTTTTACATGTATTTGTTTTTCTAAATATGTTCTTGTGGAGCAAAATCAAAATCTGTGTTTGTGTGTAAAAACCTGGTCAAACAAAACTGATTATGATGTGTTAATTCTTATCAGGGTAATAATTTTTTGCTAGTATACATTAAACCGTACTGTATTATTACAAACAAATGCATAGCAATAATTTAAGTGCGTATTTATAGAGATAAAAGATTTAAACTAAAACTGGGTGCGAAATTTTCACAAACTTTAATCCATACTTCTGAGAAGAATGGGACATTTAGGAGCTTATAGATGCATTGAATTACAATTGTCTTTTAAAATAGTAGATGCATTGAATTACAATTGTCTTTTAAAATAGGCTTAAGTTAATTAGTTGACTATTAGGTTCATTTTCCTCAGAATTTTTTTTCTGATGTTAAAATAATAAAATGATGTAAATGCTGATTATTTGAAAATGTGTATTATTTAAAGTTCTACAATGCAGTTCTCAAATTCCACCCTTATGGAGATTCACCGACTCTGTAGGGGCCGCTTAGTGTGTTTTTATGGCCCCTTGGTCTTGTCAACACAGAGAATAATTGTTTAACCCTAAGACTATATAGCTGAGTGTTTGGGGTAGTTGTTGTACTGTATATGCCTTTTAATGTAACATTCTATATACATTAGGAGGGAGGGATGGGAATGCTTTGAAACTTGCCTGGGAATTGTCACCTTTTAACAGCTACTTCTGATTTACATCTGGAAATTTAATCCATTTCAAGGAAAACACAAATGTATGAATTCCATGTATCCTCTTTCTCGTGTCGGCATCCATTCCATATCCTGCTTTTTCTGAAATTGAACAGCCTGCTTCATGTTTTCCAAATCACAAAAAAGGCACTTTCCAACATGAAGGAAGAAACTTGCTGGTTAAAAAGAAAAAACTGATGTTGGCTGGTAGCTATTTAAGATGATGTTTTGTGGCATTTTCTCTTTCTCTTTCCCTTTTCTTTTTTTTTTTTTTTTGTCAGTCACCGAGCGACGTCAACCACCAATTAACTATAAGCGTAGTAAAAGACATGAGTGTGCCAGGACCTGATTTATACCATCTTTTGGTTTGTGGTGGCTGGATATCTGGAAAGCAGTGTTAAAAGCAGGGCTTATTTAGAAAACTTTCTTCTCATTAATCAGGATCAGTGTTCGGCCTGCTAATGATTCACATGAGACTCCACAGACCTCAAGCCACTTCCACCTCCTGCAGTTCCACGACCCTGCTTTCTAGGAAAACCTACCTCTCCAAGCAATTACTCTTTTCAGCTCTCGTGGTCTGAAGTACCCCTGGTCACTCCGCTCTGCTTTGCTTTCCTCTGGCAGTCTCTGCGAGACAGTGGTTATTGGGAGAGGTGGGTTCAAATGGAGCAGAAAGGCTTATTTGTGTGTCACATCATGGGAGACTTGTCTCTCTTTGCTTTTTACTTGGCGCAAGGAAAACAATGTTTAATGGGTACTCTCCTACTAGCCAAAATGATATAACCTTCAATCTCAGGCTTGTGAGTTTTGTAAATTTGTGACCAATAAAATTTACACTGATCATGCCGTCTAATTTTCACATACTCCAGCTTTTATGTTGAGGCAGAGTTTTTTGAGTTTTAATAAATTGTTTATAATTTCCTAAAACCCAGAAAAAAAAGAGTATAAACATAGATATTTACTGAGGGAAACATTTGTTTCATGTGTATTTGTAAAAAAAAAAAGAAAATTAAATATAAAAGGTTTCATCTTACTGAGGGAGACAGGCGGAGTTGGAAGAGTAGTTGTTTAGCAATCTAAAAGTTGTCAATGTCAGTGTTTCTCTTTGAAAGGGACTCAACCCAAAGTTATCTACTAAGCTGTGTGTGTGTATGAATGTTGCAATAGGTTAAATTTCTCTCAGGACTAAAGATTAAAGTACTGACTAGTCAATCTAACGGTAACGGTGGTTAAACATTTCACACAGTTCGCAAGGGCTGACTTCTTGTTGACTGGCATGACAACGGACTGAAAAGACTGGCGGCGTTGATTAGCCATCGAGCACAAGAGGGTTTATTCACCACAGCCAAAGAGCAAAATGATTCGATTATGATGTTCATGATATATTATGCAGTTCAGTCCATCTTTTCTACTGCTTTTATTTCATGAGCAGAAGGGGTACTTTAGTGGATTATTTAGCTCTACACTGAAAGATCAGAGCACTTTATATCTGGATAAACTATTGCAGTATTTATATGTATTATGTGTGCCATCACAGCCCTGTTTGACGCCTTGGAATTGGCTTCCATCTTTTTAAGAAGCTCTTACCCTATGCATACAGTCTATTGATGATGTTCTGAGCTGTTCTTAGGAGTGTAGTGGTTTTTGTTGTACAAAATACCAACAATTTGTTGGGGATTAAAGTCCCAAAGAGGAGCTTTGGATACATATGTGGTGTGTTGCGGGAACAAGCGTTTAGGTACCCTCAAATGCTAGCCATAAGAGATTCAATGAATAACCGACACAAATCACTAAAAGGAACGCTTGGGGTAGATTTTGATGAGGGAATTACGTTATACCTTATATAACCCTGTGAAAGGTATTTTTTACAACTGAAAATTAGTAAAGAAATACCTTTCATCAAACACTGTCAGAATTCCCAAACCATAGTTGCCTCAGAAACAAACAACTTATTCTGTATGAAACAATAGAAAGCACATTGCAAAGACATTTTGGAAATTGTCTATTTCTGTTATTATTGTTTGTAAGGGTAGCTTTCTCCATACATTTGAGATGCAGATGCTGTCGCTTCACTTCACTGTGAGCTTTGCCAAAGTTGAACCTATTATGGACGAAGGGCAGTTGTTAGTTATACCATGGAAACCGATATTTCATCACTCTGTTGCACAAGGAGTCTCTTTGTGTTTACGGATGGGATTTTTCTTCGGCAGATCTTTGCCACATCAAATATTGTTACTGAATACTCAAGGTGTTAAGCTGTTTACTTTACAAACACTGAAAATTGTAGTAACCTACCCTGTCAAAGAAACAAATGAGGTCATAGAAGACACCACATCCGAGGCTCTCTTGTCAGACCACAGCGTCGCTATTAAGCACTTTGTCTGACGCATTTGAGAAGGGCTTACTAACAGGCTAATTCAATTGACCAGATTGATTAGCAGTTAAAAGCCTTTCTTCCTCTGGGCAGATAAATCTGTTCCCAGTGCTACCCAGTGGGCTACCTTGAGCTGGGCCAACCCGCCAGATCAGTTGGTGCCAGGTTCACTTCCTGTGTAGGATTTCACAGGGCACGATCAATACTCCTAGACAGTTAATTGGATGAACACTGACACTTAGATTTCTCTTCTCTCCACTTTATGCTCCATTCAGGAGAAGCTGAATATGAGTTTGTAAATGGGTGTCCTGGCCCTCTACAGCACATGATATAACTGCAGAGATTATGGTAATGCAGTTTGGAAATGGGCTACATTATTTCTATATAAAGATCGATTAAGTGAACCTCATGTTATGTTATGTTATATGAAAAATGTCATACCTAAAGTGGTAGCACACACAAGTGTGCATGTTCTTCAAGGCAGTTAAATCGTGATTCTGTTGACATTTTGTGACTTTTGCCTCCCTTTTTCTCCCCTGTCCCTGTTTTTTCTTAACAGAATGACCAAATATGACGTGAAGAACTACTTGGAGAAGATCTACAACGTCCCGGTTGGAGGAGTCCGCACTAGGATACAGTTTGGTGAGATTTCCTAAATATTTGCACAAAAAAACGTTTTTACACGCAAAAATCCCTTTGTCTGCTAAACATGAGCCGTTTATCAACATTTTGAGCCAAACCTAGATCAATAATCAGTAAGCCATGATGAACAAGAAAGGTAACATGGGTAAAAACGGTGAAACAAACAGTGGTGAGGGTAATGATGGTGTTTACAACAAAAAGTGGTATAAAATTTTTAATATGTTAGTTTTTTTGTGTTGTTGTTGGATTTTATGCTTAAAATTCCAACAAAAACTGAGCTACGAAAAGAGGGTAACAAAGGTCCCAAAGTTGGCAATCTAACTCTGACTAGCTTCACTGAGTACTAATATAATAGAATAGCTTAGAAATATCACTTTAAGTCTCATGATGGCAAAATACTTTTGTAATTAGCAGCAGTCACAGGCAAATATACAATGTATAAAGAAAAGAATAAAACACTAAACAGTAAGGATAAAATAATAACATAAATACTGTGCAGTTTGGATGTGCAGATAACCAGCAGGGATGTAAACACTTACTGGTTTGTCTATCTGAATTCCAAGAGTTAGCAAATTTAACATTTTGATGTTTTGTTTTTATATAGAATTTCTTGCATGTTTTCAAAAAAACATCTTTGCCACCACTAAGTTTTATCTCTGCAGCCTCACAGATGACAAATGCACAATCTAGTTCAACTGTTTCAATTTTATCATCTACTGAATATATCAAGAATTAATTTCAAAACAAAGTGTTGCCCTCTGTATCTAAATAGAAGTTTGTTTTTAATATGTGTCAGTTCCAAAGCTTGGACATCTTTACATCTGGGAATTAATCTGGAATAGTTGTTAACATTAACATTTAAGTTTAACAAAAATAAGAAAGTGTGTATTTACTATATCTTACATGTATTTTATGACCACTATAGACACACTTCATTAAATTAAAGTCTAACTTGCTGGAACACTGTCCAATTAGTGTCTCAATTAGCTAGTGAGTTTTCTACTTTTTATTTAGCTTCTTCTTTGAAATTGTTTAATCTAGTTTATATACCGATTAGGATGTGCAGTTTACAGAAACATGATGGGAAGCATAAAGTCTATTTGATTCTGTTTAAAATGCTGGAGTGATTTGCAGTTTCGTATCATGTCCAGGATATTCTATTGAAATGCAGCCGCAGGAGTGTTTTTTAAGCGGCCAGTTGCGGTATTGTTTCACATGCCTGGTTCTCTTTCTTTTTTTTCTGAACCAGCACACACACACAGCTGCTTATCTGACAATCTGCTGTTTCAGCATTTCGGGCTCCAGCTGTTCCAGAACACACCATGCCTGCACCAGACCGTTCACAGTCTACCTAACTTAAGGGTCTTGTGTTAAGAGCTTCGATTATCGCTTTGCCAAAAATTATTATGCAACCAAGATTAGTGGTGTTTGAGGGATTTGCTGGTTCTTTTTTATGTGTTTTTTTTTTTTAAGGAGAAAATTTTGGCTAAGGTTTTTTACAGACTAATTTAGTTGCTTCATACATGAGAGAAACCAAATTAAAGAGCTGTTGGCTTTCTTTTTTTTTTGTTTGTTCCTAAACTACCAGTGCCTACCTGGGAAGTAGAGGTTGGTCAGTCAAGGTAGTCTACCTCCTGGAGGAAAGACCAAGCAGGCATCATGGGGAGTGAGGCGCCTAGCCTATAGAGCCGTGAAGCTATTAACACTGTTTATTAGGATTGTGTCAGAGGCTACACTGAGCAGGAAAGAATGCTCCTTGGTATAGTGAGTTCAACTGGAGCTGGGAGTCTTCGAGGGGTGAAATGGGATGAAGAACAAACGGCAGCGAAGGCCCCTGGTTTTCCTGAGGTGCGTCAGAGAAGGTTTCCCTGTCTGCGTCAGGGGTTCCACTCCATTGGCAGTGTAAAGACAGAGACCAAAGAAAGTTAAGGGGCGCAAGCAACCCTTTCTTCCCTCTTTTTGCGGCAGGGGTATTTTGGAAGGTGTTATTACCATGGCTACCCCTCCAGTCTGGGATTTGTAATGTGATAGCCAGTTGCCAGACTGCAATCTCAAAGTGGGAGAAGTTTTGTTTGCATTCGCGAGCAAGTGGTCAGGTTAAAGCCACTGCTTTGCTTCTTGTCAAAGTATGCAGTTGATTGTTTCAGGGTTGTTTTTATGTTCCTATCTAATAAGGTTTGTACTATTTCCCCATGACTTTCCTCAGCAACCTTAACACGTACATGAGTATGCAAACACACACTGGCACGTACACTTGGTTACCTCTGTGTCCCACCCACACAGGGGCCTC
>JAVLVB010000502.1:1649513-1659987 GCA_032876305.1 Orestias chungarensis | reverse complement strand
GTGTGTGTGTGTGTGTGTGTGTGTGTGTGTGTGTGTGTGTGTGTGTGTGTGTGTGTGTGTGTGTGTATTCACACACACAAACACTTACGTACAAATGAGTCATTATATGGGAATGTTTCCCTTGTTTTTCATGTCATAAACCGTTTCCATGGCAATGACAGCTACTCACGGGCCTGTGGACTCGACCACGAAAGCCTTGTTGAGATTTGCATCTCCAGCTGGAATAATGTCATGATTTGCCATTGTTGTTCACTGTACACTGTATGTGTAATGTAGAAATAAAACCAGTGTCAAATCACTTGAAATTAAAGAAATAAACCAATCTCAGTTTATATGAAATGCAACCCCGCTCCAACTAGTATGCACTTTTGATGCATTCAGCACTAGAGGCATTTAGTGTATCATTTGTCGTTATCATGATTAACTGCTTATGATTTATTGTTGCAAAGATGAATTATAAAAGCTAGCTCACTCATTAATTTCATTTTCTTTAAACTGTTTTTTTTAATTTAGAGTATTGATAAATTCAAAAAACAATCATAAATACAGTTACTGTGTGGAGTACAGTGATAGTGTCCCTCTCTCCCAACATGACCTCCTTGATTCTAACCAATCTGGCTTTAAGAGCGGTCACTCCACGGAAACGGCACACCTATCAGTAACGGTATCCTTGAAAGAAGCCTAAGCGACAGGCCAATCATCAGTTCTCTTCCTACTGGACCTCTTAGCTGCATTTGATACTGTAAATCACAGCATCCTACTTACCAAGCTGCCAGACATGGGCATTGAGGGCAGTGCACACTCCTGGTTTGAATCCTACCTCACCGGACGATCCTTCAAGTTGGCATGGCACGGCCAAACATCGACGCGTCACCACCTCACCCCAAGGCTTAGTTTTGGGCCCCCTCCTCTTTGCCATGTACATTACTTCGCTGGGCCCAATCATCCATTCGCATGGCTTCTCCTATCACTGCTATGCAGATGATACCCAGCTCTATCTGTCCTTTCCTCCAGACGACCTCTTGGTACCGACACGAATCTCAGCCTGTCTTTCTGACATATCCGCATGGATGAAAGATCACCACCTCCAACTGAACCTCTCCAAAACTGATCTGCTTCTCATCGCAGCTAAGGAAACTATTGATCACAACATCAGCATCACGTTAGACTCCCTATCTGTGGCACCCACTAAGGTTGTAACAAACCTGGGCGTCATGATCGATGATCAGCTGACCGTTGCGGACCAGGTTGGCTCTGTCGTTCGATCGTGTCGCTTCTCTCTATTCAACATCAGGAAGATTAGGCCATATCTAACTCAACATGCGACACAGGTACTAGTTCAGACCTTGGTCATTTCCCGCCTTGACTACTGCAATACCCTCCTAACAGGTTTTCCAGCGTGTGCTGTGAGACTGCTACAGACGAACCAGAATGCTGCAGCTTGCTTGGTTTTCAACCCAGCAAAAATGAGCGCATGTCACACCCCTTTTCACTGAACTCCATTGGCTTCCCTTAGCATGAAATTCAAATCACTAAGGCTGGCATAAAGAGTGTTTGAGTGATCAGCGCCCATCTACCTCAACACCCTCTTAAAGCCTTACGTCACTCCCTGCCCGTTCCGTTTCTCAAAGGGGCGCCAACTGACGCGACCAAAGCCCCGTGCAGGTCAATCTAAACTCTTCTCATTTGCGGTTCCTCGCTGGTGGAACGACCTTACATGCACTATCAGAGCATCTGATGCTCTTTCCACCTTCAAGAAATCCTTGAAGACCCAGCTCTTCAGAGAGTATCTATTTCCCTGAAAGATCTAAATGCACATATTACCCCCCCTGATATTATTTAGCACTCAGTGTATGGTACTTGGGCATTCTGTGTTTACCTAAATGCTGTAAATGAGTGTCATCATTAAAGACTGAAAAATTGCTATCTTATTGAAAGTGGACACCCCTACTAATAGGCGCCCTAAACAAGCCTCTTTTAAATTCAGATGTTTTTTAGAGCAGTATTTGCATTTGTTGCATTATTGTTACCATGATAGTTTCCCAGGATACCATGATAAAATGTAACATTTTTATTGCCTACCTTTTACTCAGCAGCTCAGGATGTTCACTATTTTCCTGATATAATCATAAATGACAGGTGAGACAGAAGAGGTTATTGTTATTATCTGAAGCTCCAAAAGTGCATAATCTGCACTCTATCTATTTATGGAGCATTACTAAGCATTTATATAAAACGTTCTTCCCTCCCACGCAAAAATCCATTGTTGTTTATTACATTTCAGTAAAATTTTTCCTATGGTATGAAAACACAATATACTATATATGTGTCATACATAACTAGGGCCATATAAGATATGATTTTTTTTTTTTTTTTTTTTCAAATTATATTTTATTTGTTCACACTTTCTTTCTGAGCTTTTTTTGGGGGGGGTGGGTTCTTTCTGATTATAGAAATTGAAGTTATTTTAAATTATTTTATCTTCTTGCGTATATTTAAATATGGCAAACGAATACAGTTTCAACAGTTACATTTAAAAGATGTGGAAAATACGCTTCTTTTTGTAAAACTTGTGAGATACTATAAATGTTGTTCAGTGAAAAAAGTCATTAATAGATGCAAACTGATTCCAGTATTCTTAGCGAAAAAAAGTAAAGGAAAACAAATAGAAAACTATTGAAACCCAGAGCAACGCTTCAACGTGGTTGTGCGCATTTTTACCGATCATTACATTTCAATTAAATAAATCTAAAACTTTGAGGAGCTTTAAAAAATATCTGTAAATTTAGATGTGTTAAATGAGGCAATTAAAATTTTTGGATATAGTAAGGCCCATTGCAAATAATATCTTCATAATCTTAACAATAAAATGTAAACTTTTGCTTTTTTTTTCCATGTTTACTGGTTAAAACGTTGTAGGTCTCATAAAGTGTGCGGTTTTCTGACAGAAGGAAAAAAAAAGTTTTACTCTGTTTTTCAGGGTCCAACAAGAAGAAGAATCACCTCAATCAGAGGGTCAAGCAGCCAGATTATAAAGTGGCCTATATTCAGCTGGTGAGAATTTATCTACTAAAGAATGCTTTGTATTTATATTGCCGGAACATTTTAATTGCTTTTTGTCACATGTAAAGAAGTTAGGCAATCTTTGTGTTTTTGTTTTTCACAGGTATAAATCTAACATTTGTTGTGTGCTTTTCTTATTTAAGTCTCTTCTGCACTGATAGAACCAGTTTCTGTAAACATATACCTGTTCCTTGAAAACGCACAAGTTTGTTTTATAGGATGTTAGTGAACAAACTGCATAATGGAAAACAATAAACCAATGTGGTTAGAATACAATAGAAATATCATTTATTGTCACACATTGGGGAAACTCGGGCATCACATTTACAAGTTAAGGTCAGTGGGAACCCTCATGTTCACACAGAGGTAAGAAATGCAAAAAACTAAACTACTTAAAGGTCTGGCTATAAGACTGCATTAAAAGGTAAAAACTGCTCTCTACAAACCTAAAAGAAAAGGCAAGGACGTCGTTGTCCCATTGTGCTTTAAAGAGCTGCCCATATTTAAAGCTTGGGCGTAAGATTCTCAGAAATGTGAAATAATGACAAGAAGGCAATTGTTAAAAAAAGAAATCACAAGAATGCCTACGTAGCACAAGCCATCTAAGGAGTGCACAAACATGCCTATGATGCTTTGTTCGAATGTGGACAAATTTCCATGCAAAACTCTATTATGAAACAAAAACAAAACATTGTGCATCACCCTGAACGCCTCACCCCCTCTGTGGTGGCAGCATCAACCTGTGGGGATTTGTCTGCAGCAAGTACAGAGATGATGGTTAGAGCTGATGTGAACAATTGATTTCCATACAGGATATTCCTGTCTTTTCCACTACGTTTTCTAAGTGTTTCACCTAATGGCAAAATAATACCTGTTGTTTATGGTTAAACAAAAAGTACAAGGTTTACTAACTAAGCATTTTTTAAGTAAGTATTCATTTCTTTGTGGGCAGTTATCATTTGTTTGTTGTTGCTTTTCAATTGTGTGACAATGAGTCATTGAGCATGTTTCATCATCAGAAATATAATGTCACCAGAAATATAATGTCATAAAAAATATAATGGCTCTTATTCGATTGAGCTTTGGAGACATGGTATTTGGTTTTCTCCGACTCTGGAACTGCAAGGTTTTTTTTTTTACCTACGTTGCTTTGAATGATACCCACATCCTAAACCAGAACCATGAAAAGTCAAACTTAAGAAGTTTCTTCATAAACCGTTCCATCTCTGCTGACCATCCTCTTCAGCTGAGTTTTCATACAAAAATTTACCTGATGCAAAAATTGCGAATAGTTTCATTTATTTACCTAAGTTATACTTTTAATTGTATTGAGTTCTGCTTATGTTGATATTTTTTGCTTTTTTAGGAAAATAATGCTGCACAAAGATATTTTCACCAGTCCACAAGGTTTGAACAATAATTTTTAATTAAGCTAATTTCATAATTATTCTTAAAATAGGCTTTTCCCTTAAATGCCTTTCACAGAATATAACAGATTTCTAGCCCAGGACCTTTTTGTTTTAATGTAACAGCACAACCAACTATGCTACAGTTCAGTCCTTTAAGTATTTATATACAAAAACGCCAAAATACTTAGAATACCATGTATGATCAAGTTAAAATGAACATAAAAAATCTTTGTCATAACTTTCCAACTTGGAAAAAATATATAAAGGATGTCTTGCCTGATTTACATTTGAATTGGCATAATATTAACATTATCTACACTTTATCTGAAAACTGAAAAAGGTTTGTTTCAATGTGCAAAGTCTGCAGATTAAGAAATTCAGCAATCGTTAACATTGTAACTTGATTGTGCTTTTAACAACAGATATTATGAAACGGCTGTATATATTAAGAACAGTTTTAAAGAAATTTTACTTCAAAAGAGTTACAGTGCATGATGTTGTTTTAAGTGAATGGAAACTTATGATATTGTCTAACAGTTGCACCAGGTTTTTAGTATTTGCTGCTGCCGCTAGTCTGGTGTAACAGTGAGGGGGAGATGCTGGGCACAATTGCTCTGTTGGGGGCTAGCTTAACTGGGGACTGTAGCACCAAGGTGGGGTTTTGGGGATATGGGAGTCTACATTGCAGGAGCAATCGTTTAAACTTCACTTAATGACTGCAACCAGAGATTTAAGGGTTGCTCATCCATGCATGACTGAGTCAGAGAAACACTTCGGATATGTTTGTGATGAGGAAAGGACAATACAACATCATTTAAAGCTGAAGCAAAAGTCCAATTTGAATAATACCCCCCCCCCCCCCCCTTAATCAATTAAATGCTCTGGTACATCTAAACATTTCCATATGCTGTTATTCATGGGGTTGGCATGCCATTCTGTTTCGAAACGGTAGCTCAGACAGAGTCTGCCGGAGACTATCACGACTTATGTTGGCAGCACAGACATACACACTTCTTTAAAACCCGTGATAGTGTGGTTGGTGAAGAAACTCTTGAAATCTTAAAAAAAGACTAATCTAATCCTAAAAGGGTTTCCTAGTGTGATCCTAATGGATACGATGTAAAAAAAA
The DNA here is from genome assembly GCA_032876305.1 of Orestias chungarensis. Classification (NCBI taxonomy): domain Eukaryota; kingdom Metazoa; phylum Chordata; class Actinopteri; order Cyprinodontiformes; family Cyprinodontidae; genus Orestias; species Orestias chungarensis. Next base: position 1,654,386 of record JAVLVB010000502.1, on the reverse strand, counting down.
TGCTGAATTGCTTTGAATATTTATTTGTGAGACGAATAAAACAAAAGCAGAAAAGTGTGAATTGTACTAAACTCGCATCTTATCTGCTTTTCCTCTGGTTACTATTTTGCTTAAACAGGATTATTTTGCAAACTCCTGTAAAGTACACAGTGGGAGGGAGAGACCTCACTGCATTAACAACCAGCACTCCCTCCTTCTTTTGGCTATAAATCATTTACAGTTCTGTGAAAAGTATTTTCCCCCTTACAAATTTCAGTAAGGGATAGTGAGGATAGCTAAATGTTTCTTATCCTCTAACAAAGAGGGACGATGATCAAAATTTAGTTTATTGATCGTTTCATTTATTTATGAAAATAAAATAAATGAATCCTCAAATATAATTGTTGATTTTGCTGCTCTCATTGCCAACACTTGCTGTCATGCATTTGCAATAAGCTGAAGTCTTGTATGTTGATGTGCCGTAATTTCCCTCTTCTTGTTTAAATCAGGGAACAAAAATTTAGATTTTGGAGGGATTTTGACTTTAAATGGTCTGTTTAAAGTAATGCCACTACATCTTCTCTGGAGTTAAAAGCTGTAATTGCTGATGTGCGTCATTGTACTGTTGTAAACCTGTGCTTTAGCTCAAGGAACTAACGAATCCATTAAAAAAAAAAAAATCTTGGGGATTATGCAGCTGTAGTTTTTATTTCACAAATTAGGATTTGCTAAGCATTGGTTTTCACCCTGGAATGACAATTATTGCTCGGTCTATTACTGAGAAATCCTGTAAACTGATCTTAACAAGTACGATTTTGTTAATTTAGGACCTCCTGGATGTTCTTTTGATGAACTCTTAAGGTAGTTTTGGTAGGCTGCTCACTCCTAATAGGTTTCACTACTGGGTCCCACTGAAGTTTAAAAGTTTTACTAATTATTTTAAAGACAACACTGGATTCATAGCTGTAGAAGCTTTGTTTTCCATTTGTTTTTGGATTTCCTTTGTAATTGACCATGACATGTTGGGTCATTTAAACTACACAATGTAATTAGACTGTTGTTTCTGCATGCTACAGTTCTTTTACCTTGGGTCAGTTTGGCTGGATAGATAATTTTTTCTTTATAAATGAAATCACCATTTGGAGTCTATGGTTTTTGATTAATCAGGTCCTCCTTGACATTGAAAGTAGTTTTAAACATGTTAGTGACAGGAAAGAAAAAAAATATGTCTCATTAAATGTTTTTGAGGGTAAAACCTGGTGGGTAGAAGGAGATAGACAATTTTTAAAACTAGGCTTAATTGACATGATATCAGGCCAAGATTGCCCCCTCCACATAGAGGTGTACCTCACGTAGACAAAAACAAACACTGATGTAACAGCAGAGCTAGGGAGTATTTTGCCCCATCAGCCAACATTAAAGACAACAGGAAATAAAATTTTCCAATAAGTATTATGTCAGGTCTGTATGACCTGTAAAACCCTGGAGAAATCAACATTAAAACCCCTAAGGACAAATAATAAGGGGGCACAAAGTCTTTTGGGTTGTGAGTAAAAACTGTATAGGATAAGCTTGTAGAAGCTTAACTGTGTTTTGATCACATGTGTGAGGGTATTTATGAATATGTGTACTGCATGCCTGTGACGTTTCTGCTTCACCAAGAAATTATACCTATAAACTACAACCTAGCACAACTAGCTTTACGCATTGATCTTGTTTTTAATGATTAAGTATACAACAAATTGGTAGATTTACTTGCAGTTACCTTTATATAGACCAACATATTTACCGCCATCAGCCACTTAGTAGGTCAGCCGCAGACCTTGATTCATCTTTTACATTTTCCCAGACAGCGTTTGGATTTTGGAAATGGAAGTTCAGTTCTGCCCTCGAAATGCTCTGGATTTCGGAATTACATGATCTCAATGACGTTTAACAATTTTTGCGGATTATTTTCTGCCAAATCCCTATGACCACAGCACATTCCCAATAACCAACACCAGCAATGTTTTCAGAGGATAGAACTTCCTGGAATTGAAAGGCTTGTATTACAGTTTTAGGTGAGGGGCATTTTAATTTGGGGAATATTGCAAGCTCTTATTTGGTCAGGTGCTGACAAACTCACTGTATAGATTGATAAATGCCGTTTGTCAATTGGGTAGTTGTTCCTATGGAAGATAAGTCTTTTGTATGGATTATGCACTGAACTGCGCTCCTCAGTTCTTGAAGAGCCTAATGAAGGACTTATTTGGTTAAAGACTTTTGCTGATAACATTGAGATATATTTATGTACTTCTCGTGTTTGAGTTTGTTTATTTTTGCACAAATTAATTGTTGAAAAGGGTTTACTTTTGTACCAGAAGATATATCTGATTTAATTTTAGGGTTTTGTGTCTTTGAGTCTGCTTTAACCCCCCCAAATACATTTTCAACTGTTTGAGATCCTTACAGGGAACAGTAAATGCCTTTGTTTTGTGACAATGTTTTCGTTATGCTCAAATAAATCGGATGTGGTGTAGACACTAGTTTACCCCACACCGCTGTTCCACCTTGTTGCCATCAATCAGAATAGGATTAATAATGAAAACTGCATAAAGAGCATGGTTTGAAAGATGATACATAATTGATCTGATAATGAATCTTTCAAAGAGAAGACTCTTTTGTTTCACACTAAGGAAGTGGATTGTATTTTTTTTCTTTTTTTGCGTCTGACTGGTTCTTCCAGAGGGACAGTAATGATGGGTAGGAGGATGTTTAACAGACACCTACATGTGTACACTTGAGACACATTCCATCATTCAAGGTCCAATGTTTTTCCTCCAAAGCATTACCTCCGCTTTCTGGATGAAATCTTGTTTAAGTTTCTCTACTTATGCTCATTTGGGGATGAACAACATGTAGGCATGCTGAGATGCAAACTCTTTCTGCATTAAATGTCTTGATAGAAAGCCAAATATCCGGCCTATTTCTCTGGCAGGTTTTCAGAAAAACATGTTCCCTCGACTCGCTTTCCTACCACACACTTTTCTAGGTACATACACACACAGAGCTAAAGAAAAACCCTCCCTTCTTTTGCAGTGGTTGGGAGAAAACAAGATTGTTCCTAATTGACTCCACATGTCCAAGAGTGTTCCCTGGGTAGATGCTCACACCACAGTCCCCCCTGTTCAACAACCCTCATCCTTCCCACTCCCCTTTTTTCTTCCTCTGTTCCCTACATCAGTTAGTGTTGCAGCAGTAATAGATTTGTGCACTTTCTCTTGCTCCTTGCTCTCGGTTCTTGGTTGAGGGGAGGCCTCCCGATAGCGGGGTTCCGTGACGGCCATTTTCCTCAGGCCGAGGGGGGACCCCAGTATCGGGGAAAGAGATAGCATCTGCATGTTTGAAGTTTGCGCTGTGTGTGGGAAACTGTATGTGTGCGAGGGGCTGTGAGGGGTAAGAAGGACTGGTGACTAAGGCCATGATGGAGTTATGCCAGAACAGGGAGGTCAAAAGATGGGGCAAGGTTTTCTGGTAGAGGAGGAGGAAGCTGAATGTTGGGGAAGAGGTGGTATTGAGGCGATAAAAACAGCAGCAGAAAATAACTGGAGTATTTCCCCACCAACGTAAAGACCTTTTAATTCCCTGTTGTAGGAGTAGTGGGTGCAAAATTCAGACTAATCTTATCCAACGCCGTGCCCAGGGTAACACTTTGTCCAGAGTTTTGCACCCAACTCATATTGTTCCGCCTGTTTGATGCTGTAATGGGTAGATGCTGGAAAATCTGATCCTGGATTGCACTTTTTGACCTCTCTTGTGACATTACCTCATGTACTGTTGGTGTAATTAGATTTGCCTGGTTCATGGTGCATTTGAATAACAAAATTGTCATCAGGGTTTAAAATACCCTCTGAATCAGTATTTTAAAATAGCATTTATCAGACAGTCCTGTGGAGAAATGGCCACTCGAAAGCTTTTTTTTTTTTTTTTTTAAACCTAATCCTATTAGTTTGAGACTTTTTTGTGATGTATTATTTCAAACTCTGTGGTTGGCCTTTAATAAACTGACAAATCTAACATCGAACATATGCTAAACCACCCTTATAAGTATTTGCTTTTTTGAATGCAGGCCCCTGCAGAGACCTTTTGAGGGGTCCACATGTAGCACAGATTTGAAACACGATACGGAAATATACCTTTCTATACAACCGGTTGAATTGTACCAATTCATACTATAAAGAATGTAACATGGAATCGCAACAAACACAGCCCGTTTTGCTTCTGCTTTAACCTCCTCTTCTTATGAGACATCTCTGCAAAATGAAACATTGTCCTTAAACTACAATCTGATGCACATAAAACACACACATGCACAAATTGACATTTCATACCTTTTTAAAAAGGCGTACTGCATAGCCACAAATTTAATCCATTCATACTATGCCCTTTATTATTCCAAGTGCTATGAAGTAAAAGTGTATTAAATGATATTTCTTCCAGGACAATTACACAGCAAACTGACTGAATTAAGCGTACCAGCCTCCACCTGCCAGTGGATAACTGACTTTCTTACTGGCAGAAAACAGCAGGTGAAGCTGGGAAAGTGTACTATAGTGACCCGAACCATAAGCACGGGTGCTCCACAGGGTTGTGTACTCTCCCCACTGCTCTTCTCGCTGCACACAAATGACTGTACCTCCATGGACTCCTCTGTTAAAATCCTGAAGTTTGCAGATGACACAACAGTCATTGGTCTCATCAATAACAGTGATGAGTCTGCTTACAGACGGGTGGTTGATCAGGTTGTGCTCTGGAGCAGTCAGAACAATCTGTAGCTGAACACAGCAAAAACAGTGGATATGACCGTGGACTTCAGGCGGAGCCCCCCAACCCTGCCAGCACTCACTATCCTAGG
>JAVLVB010000502.1:1607511-1643798 GCA_032876305.1 Orestias chungarensis | reverse complement strand
GGTGTGTTTGGGATGTTTGGGACTGAAGATGAGAGGCGGGTGGGGTTGGTGGAGGGGAAGCTTGAAATTGAGGGGGGGAGGGTATTTAAGGGTTGTTTACGTGAAAGAAATGGGGTACATTGTGGGGGTTGTGGGGTGAATGATATGCATGGATGGGGATAATGTTGGCGAACAGATGTTTATGTATATGTTTATTTGTGTCTGACTGGAAAAATAAGGTTTAGGTGTGATATGGCCTTAAGGGATATCGACTTGATGGGAAGCATAGAAGTTGATGTGTTTTTTTTGTTGAGTTGTTTCTTTCGTTTTGCTTTTGTAGTCGCTCATTTGTTGCTGGTCATCGCTGTTGATGTGGACAGATCTGCTGATGTTATTATTGGCCATTGCTATTGTTCTTCTGTAAGTGTCCAGTTCAAGACCAGATGGATGGGAATGTCTTTATGGGTGGCTGGGTGTGTATTTAGATGGTGATGATCTTTTCCTGAGAGCTCTGTTACCAGGGTCCGATGTCTCCAGTAGCAGGCTGGAACCAGACATGTCGAGACATGAAAACTACCATGCACACACACACTCACACACACTTATTTACTCCCACTCCCACTTTTTGTCTCCGGGCAGAAGTGCGTGCTTGTGCAGTACCATACGTCAAGGGGGGTTCTGCGATGGATCACAAAGTATTTTCATCTGAACACCAGAGGCGGTGTTTACCCATCTTTTCAACTCCTGGTCCTCTCCCAGTAATCTTGTACGCAATAGCACTGGAATTTTATCAACCGTTGCAATGATATGAGGCCGAAACACATTTTTCTGCTGCATGACGTCATGATATAAAGACTTGTGCAATATGTAGAAAAAATAAAATTATTTGCTTCTCTCCACACATTTTACTGGAAAGAACTTGGATTTCCTAACAGGACCTTTTTTCTAACAAAAAACTTGATTTACTGTACATAAGGTTTGTTTTCACCTAAAAAATCTAATTGGATCTATATATGCAGTATTATTCACAATAAAATGTAAACTCTTAAACAATTCTTTTTAAATGGCCTGTCGAAAGTGGCTATCCCAACAGAGATAAAGAAATCTTCAATTAAGTGCCATATATTTACATTTTCTCTCTCTTTTCACCAGTTTTGCCAATATTGCCTATTAATCCAATCGTAATACACACTAGCTTACCTAATATTTGGAATAAAGTATTTCTCCCTAATGTCGATTAGGTATAAGCCAGAAGCAGAATCTCATACTTTGATGGATTTGAGTGAAGGTACAATTTTAACGGCATCACAACTTTTACACGTTTTTTTTTTACTTTAATTCAACAAAAATACAACAATTATTCCTATTTCTTAATATTGAAAAATGTAACTAAAATAATCCAAATAATGTTTATTACATTTATTTGTTACAGAACCAAGGCAAAAATACAGACGCATACACATTTGGCCTGTAAATTGAATATTTACAGTGCAAATGTGAATATTTTTGCTGTTTTGATTACTTTAGAATTACTTTTTTAATCAGCCTATCTGATCAACTAGCCACCAAATAAAGTTAATCGGGGATTGCGCAAGAACAGCACTACATCAGTACTTTATTAACAATGTCAATAACATCACTGAGAGTATAAACATAAGAAAGACAAGAACTTTTCCTCTTGTGTTCCTTCAGATACCCAACACCCTATATGAATATACTACAAGTATAAAACCAACTATAAAGTTATGAATGTAGCAGATCTGTTGTCAGTGACCTGAACCGCAAGGCAGCAGCTACCAGTTGTCTTTTTCAAAGGTTTAAACTCCTGAGGCTGTTAAACTCTTTTGTGCAAGATTCTTATTAAAGCTGCTGTAGAGAAGAACTCGTCCACCTCTCATTGCTTCCTATCCATGCATCAAACCCTTTTTCAGCTGACGGCCTGGCCTGATTGTAGCTTGGAGAAAGCCAGGCATCCCCGGTCATGCACAGTCACAGCAGTTTCTTCCTCCACACAACTGGCCCTAGAAATTAGGCTGGATTCATTTTAGTATCTTGGACAGCAAGCTGTCAAGGTTATGCTCTTTAATTTGGAAAGTGTATCTGATATTTCAAAGGAGTGAGAGAAAGTTGTTTTTACTGTTTTTGGCAGTCCTAATAATGATAATGAATAATAATGATAATGAATAATGAAGTCCTATCCTGAGATCACCCATTTGACCTTTGAATGAAAACATGTTAAAATCCAACATTACCAAACTTTGGACAGGTAACTTAAGGGTTCATACATACAACAAAAAGAGTCAATTAAGCATAATCAACAGCCTTGAGAGTAATTCCAAATTCAGAATCAACTCTTGTCCCGTGGGTTTACCCCATCAAAGATGTAGAAACTGCTGTCTTAACCTAATGCTTTACCTCACTCAAAAGTCTTCTGTGTTATTCCTTCTAGCATTTCTCTCCCTCTGGGAACAAAGAACAGGTTGTCCTTATGTACCCTTCAAATTATCATTTTAAGTCACAAATAGTTATCTCACACCTCTCCTTAATTTCCAATACTTTCAGCAATATTTATTATGACTAATTCTCCACAATTAACAAATACCATACCATACATATTTTTGAAACAATATTGAAACAAAATCAAAACATGACCACAGAAACTGTTCATATTTATAAAAGCATAACAAAAAAAATTAAAACAAACTTTACAAGACACACACAACTTTTATAACTGAGAAACTTCAACTGCAGGTTTACTTCAGATATTATAATATGCCAATTTATTTTTTGTGGTTCAATTAACGTTGCTTTGAAGTTGCATTTGAACAGCCTAAAGCCAATTGTAGACTAATCACGTAACATCAGTCATGTATTTTGACTATAGGATTAAGACTTGTTATTGGTGCTAGAATTTACTAAAATCCATAATGGGTAATCAGTTAAAAAATGTATTTTTTTTTTTTGAGGTTAAAATATCAATAAGGTAAAATGTTTTAACTAAAATCCAGACAACATTGTCATGTCATCATCATGAGAACCATGTGTCACCATTAATATGAATGACACAGAGGCATGCACAAACATAAGACTGCTGTGAGCCAAAGCCCACTAAGTTAATTGACCACTGACAGGATGTGGACATTTCTCTGTAATTGCCAGGAGCGCTGGGTTCATGACCCTGAGTGAACTCAAAGCAGGATGCTCTTGGTTAGTGGTCTACTCTCGCTGCCACATACTTTTACAGACTGATGTGTTATTTCTTTGCTCTCGCTCTCATGCTCTGTAGTTATATTTCTAAAAGTTGTTTTTGTGTCTCTTGTCATACAAAGAATTTGATATTTGATTCTTTTATAGTTTGAGAGTTTTACCAGTCTTTCCCTCGAAATCAAGAAAGTTATTATGTTTGCCTTTTGATACTGACATTTTTTTAAACCCCTAGCGTCAATTTCCACTCGCATATCTCGGTTTTCTCTTCCTTGTTTTTATCAGAGTATTAAAAAAAAGGAGGCAACACACTAATATTGTCTGTGACAAATGACTGAATATGTGGCCCACCAAAAAGATTTGTAGCAGGAATTCACTATAATCAACAGACTATCTCTATAATCCTGCTCTTTCTGAGTCATTTGGCTTTTTTAATATTTTGGAGAGTTTAATGGATTGAAAATAAAAAAAATGTTGTTTTCTGTTGCTATGGTTGTTCAGTGGGATAAACACCTGAACAATGGCGTAAAGCAGCTGTTTTTAGTTGTCATGTAAAATCCAACAAAGCCCACCAAAAATTCGTGGACGTATGTGACTCTACCCACTATAGCGTTTAAACATAAGAAAAAGTGTAACATTAGAAATACACTTTTTTCTTTAAGAAGGTGTATATTTTATATTATATGTATACAAGTAAGTTGTAACTTCAGCTTAGTTTAAGGAGGCACCAGTTGACTTATTTTGCCAGCTGCTGTCAAGTAGCAGATTCAAAATTTGACAGTGGTCGCCAAATCTAACGCAGCGCAGCACAACACTAAATGCTCTCTTTCTGAGGAAAAAGCAAGACATGACATTTGGAGTTTAGTAAGGACCTATATATATACATATATATTCACAGAAACGGAGAACATTTGAAGTATACATTATCTCTTTAATCCTTATTCCATTGCAATGCACTATTTCTCCTTCTTTTCCCCTGTTGAGGGAAACTGTGGGTGTAATGGGTTACTCATGTGCGTAAGAGGAGTATATTTATATAGCTAGCAGTGTGAGGCCTCTTCCCTGGTTTCCTGGATAACTTGATTCCTTTCGTAGAATTATACAGATCATGGTAGAATTGGGCAACATATCCCCTTCCGTCAATTTGTTGTGTAGGAAGTGTAGTAGGTAACAAAAACAAATCCCTCTGAGGCTCGGCATAACTTAATTTCTTTCTCAGCTTTTGTCCTTCTTGGCCAGTCCGCTCCATAAATCAATCAACAGGCACACTGTATATGACATGCACATACACAAGGAGAGGCAGAGACACAGGAAAGATTATTTTATCCATGAGCTCATGGAGGTGGAGAGGACATGGCTTTTTTCTTCTGCTGTGGTGTGATGTACATATTTCAAACAAAAATATGAATGCTCTCTGGCAGGATTTACTCCTGCTGCAGAAATGTGTGTAGCAGACATTGGATATACACACTCGCGCAGGCTGTAGTCTGCTGCCAATAATAAGACTTGTTTAATGAGTCTCATCGCTTTGTTGATTTCTGTCTCAGGGCTTTGTTATTCTTGTGAATTTCACTCTCTGAGGCGGGTATTAATCTTCGCTATGTGTATACAAAAAGGAGTCCAAGGCAGAGATGTTAACTGGGAGTTGTCATGCGACAAAATTTGGTTCAAGTTCGGAGAAGTCTTGTTTGGTTCATGGCTTCATTGGTCATTGGTGTTTATAGCTCTGGGGTAGACCCTTTTTTTCTGTTATCCCCTGCTTACATTTTCTCCCAGTCTTGTCCTTTCATCCATCACGATATTTTCCTTTGCAGCTTTGGTGTCCTCCTCTTAAGTCCTGCAGCGAACCTCTCCCTGCCTGATTAAGCATTTTGTGCTCAGGATTCCTCAATGGCAATGTGTGCAGAAAGACACAGAGGACCTTGACTATGCTGCTTGTTTCCAGGTGCTGCTCTGGTGTTTGGCAGCTCCCAGCTTGCTCTTGACTAAGCTTTTTTTCTCACAGTATTGTTTGCACATTAGTTGTTTTTGTTTTTTTGGGGGGGGTTTACACAAGAAAACCTCCTGTTGCTTGGATTGCAGGCGTTGTTGCAAAACAGATCAGAAAAGGCGGGATTTTTTTAATGACATAAGGTTGCTGTTTTTCAAACTTTGTGTAGCAGTAAAGTAGATTGCAGGATGAAACGATGGTTGAATGATGAGACCATTAAACCTTTCCTAGAGTAATACTGGTTTATACATTTTTATTGTCACCCTAAGTAGGGGTTCATCTCAATAAATTAGTACATATACGAGTATTTAAATTCAAAAGCAGAGCTCAAACAGTTCTTATCCAAATAATAATAATTAAAAAAAACTAATTTGGTCAATTTCCTCTTTTTCTGTGCAATAGATTTTATATGTTTGGAGCAATTTTTTTAAGCCCCATAATGCATACACCCATAATTTATATATAAATAATAATTTAACCCCTGCTGGTGCTATTTACCAACTCTTCTCTGAAATTGGCGTACCACTGTTCATCTTGGATTTGTTGCAAATAAGCCAGCATAGTTGTAATTCATTTTGGAACAAATGGCAAGCCCAAGCTGACACCACAAGTGTTCAATGGTTATGAGGTCGGGACTTTAGGCAGACAGTCCCATGCTCTCCTCTTCCAAATTCTGGTGATGGTTTCTGATGAACTCTACTCTGTGGGGGCAAGTCTTAACATTTTGGAGTGTTTGTATTGTTTTAAAAACAGCAAGAATGTGACCGTTTGGCTTTAGGCATAACAATATGACAGTCTGCGGTTAGGACTGGCTGTGATTTTGTACACTAAATGAGGAAATGTTGCCAATTTCAAAATGCTTTTTATTTCCTTGGGAGAAAAAAAAATAGTTTGTAACTATTAACCTTCATCTTGCCTCCCATGTTAGGAATTCAACGTTGTTGCTCACAATTATATATGTATGTTTCTCTTGGTATTTTGGTAACATTCACATTAAAACCAGGCCAATATTGAACTCCTACACACTGACCCCAACCAAAAATTTTACATATTCCAGCTGAACTGTTAATTGACAGATGAAGCAAGTGATTTTTTATTGGTGGGCAACTTTAAAATTGTTGAAATGTTTAAGACTTGCATCAGAACCTTTCACTGTCACTATAAAGCTAAAGTTGCTGGTGTAAACACAGTTTTTTTTAGTGTTCTTAAACTACTTTGGTATATTTTTGAGCGTTAAAATTTGGCATAAAATTCCAACACTAAAACTGACAGTCTACAGAAGATTTAATCAGACCCCATACAATTTTTCTTAGTTGTCTAAATAACCCTGATTTTGTGACACAAACTAAGACCATAACATATGGTCTCATTAACTACAACATATATCACTGATGGTAGGTGATATCACAATTTCTTAAATCTGCAGTTTAAACAATGTTAGAATCATACAGTGTTAAAGTACCTCTGGATTCCTTTCACGAGTTGTTGTCCAAACTTAATACTTTTTTGAAACCATTCCTTTTTTCCACCAATCGGACAAAAACTTTGATTTTGAGCTACAGAAATGTAATCAAAAAATAGTGATGCTGACACCACCATGCAAAACTAAAGGTGTTTTGATCTTATGGGCATGCTTGTTGTTTTTGTGCTAAACCAAAATTTTACAGTCGTTACTTTAGGTAACAACTAAAAACCAAAGGAACGCTTTGTGGCATGGTGTGAGAACAATCATCTTGTCTCGAATGTGAACAAAACAAAGAGATGATTGTAGATTTCAGGAGAAACAGGATCACATCAACCCCTATTTCCATCATGGGAGAAGAAGTAGAGATGGTTGAGGAATACAAATACCTAGGTGTTTATCTGCACAGCAGACTGGATGAAGGGACATAGCCGATTTTACTTCCTGAGGGAGCTAAAATGCTTCTAAGTTTGCAGCAAAATGTTGCAGATCTTCTGTATGTCTGTTGTATGTCTGCAGCAGCATCAGAGCATGGGACCTATAAAGGCTCAACAATTAGATAAAGAAGGCTAAGTCTGTTCTGGGGACAAATGTTGAATCTCAGGAGTTGATGATGGAACGAAGGATTTCACATATAATAAAGAAAAGCATAGACAACCCTGAGCATCCTCTTCATGAGACTGTTACTGGAAAACAGAGTCTCTTCAGTCAGAGGCTTAATAAGCTTAGTTGCAAAACAGACTGCTACAGAAGATCTTTCCTGGCCACAGCCATCACCATCTAAAACAACTCTTCAGTTAAATTAGATACCCCAACAACATTTAATTTCTCTTTGGGATAAATAAAGTGTTTTTGATTTGATTAGTTTGGATCAGAACAATATTTTTTTCTAGAGCGGAAGCTATGGATCCCATGTTTAAAATGTATGGTGTTGTTGCAACGTTTCTGCAGATTATTTTGTTACTGTTTGTCTGTATACATTTTTTTTGAATAATTTTGGAGAAACATCTAGATTTTTATAGATGCAACTGTGTTTTCACATTTTTAAGATAGGATCTTTTTTGATATCCCTAGCCTGACTTATCCTCTTTAAAGCAACACTAATTAACGTTTCAACCTTCAAAACATTTTTTATACGTCGACACACAGTTTGTTGTGTGTCATCTCTGTCATGTCATTTAACCGGCACTAAGAAACTTTGACAAGGGTGGCAGGAGCTCTGGCACACAAAACGCATACAAATGTTCTTTAGGGCATACGTCATTTCGCTGTTTCTTATTTTTAACATGATCATGTGACGTTGTTTTACCACAATTAGATTCATTACCTCATCGCTATTCATCCTTCACACAGCCACAGGAAACGGAAATAAAATTCCATCCAACTGCAGGCGACCAGGAGATCAGGATTTTACAATGCTATGTGCTGGTCCTCATGGGAATTCCAGTCTTCACTCAGCCAAAAACCAAAATTCACCAAACTTGAAACATCTTTAGTGTTGCTTTGATTAATAATAAACTCTTTGTGATGCATCATAACATCTGAAATTTTATGGGGGGGGTTTTATTTATTTTTTTATGATTAAATATTGGCTAATAGTTTTGGAGGTCCACTGTGTGATTATTGAAATAGCTGTGTAGCTATTGTTGCCGATTGTACTTGGGAGAAACTGAGAGTGATGCAACATACTTGTGTGCATACCTACACTGTATCTTTTATTTAGTTGTGTGTGTGTGTGTGTGTGTGTGTGTGTGTGTGTGTGTGTGTGTGTGTGTGTGTGTGTGTGTGTGTGTGTGTGTGTGTGTGTGTGTGTGTGTGTGTGTGTGTGTGTGTGTGTGTGTGTGTGTGTACACTGTACTCTGACATAGACTACAGTTGGGGCAGTAATGCATTAGGTATGGCCAGAGATGGGTTGGTATGAAATAAATAATGGATACCATCCTTCCCCTCTGAATAAATCAGGACCAGAGAAATGGAGAGAGATGAGAGATTAAATGTTGAAGACAGTTGGAGACATTGAACAGCAGATATAAAGAGAGGGTTTGTGTAACTGGAAGATGGGATATAGTGGCAGAAATGGTGTCCTAAGTTCCAAATGGGTACCTCATTTCTCTCGTTTGCGTTTTATTAATTGACATTCAGCAGAAAACTGAAGTCCTGTTACAACTGTTAAGTATAAAAAACTAAATATTCACAGCTTATTTTGTTTTTATCCTTCAGACACAAGGCCAGACATTCACCTTCCCTGACATCTTCCCAGAGAAGGACCAGGTGGCGGCAGAGGGATCCATGGAAGAGATGCAGGAGAAGTTCATGGAGGACGAGAAGCAGAGGCAGAAACTCGACCCCAGGAGAGGAGGGGTCACTGAGTGGTTTGGACTTTGAAGCCGGGGGGGAGGGGGGTTGGCTCTGGGAGCAACATGTATCGATTTGAAATGCAGCCTCTGTAATGTCTCTATTATTTCTCCACCTAAACACGAGCATGCAGTGAAAAGGAGGAAATGTGTGTGGGATATGGCAGACATGTGTTCAGTGTGTTCGTGAGGCTGGAGTCCAAGACCCAGAGACGAGAGGAATCGGAGGAGAGCAGCATGGCTTCGTCTTTAATGAAATCGGCACACCACACACATTGTCCATCTCCTCAGATGACCTCTTCGTCTTTCGTGTATTCATGCCCTTCCCGTACATTTGCTGTATTTGTTTCTTTTCCTTTTTGTAAAAGTATCAATGTAATCTGTCATCCCCGTTTGTGTTTTTGCAAAAACCCACACCAAAGAACGTTATACACATATTCCCATCTGCTTGGATCCAGCTGCCTGAATAGCCACATCACTTCCTCTTCTATGAGCTTGTCTTGGATTAATTACCAAGATTTGCTTAACAAAAGATGGAATGTTGTTTCAGAAAGTAGATATGTGCAGTTTGCAGTGGCATTGTTATATTTTGAGGCAAAAACTATTGCCATAACTATGAATAAAGTCTCCCCAATAATCGTGTGTGTGTGTGTTTAAATGTAGGAACTATTAAATGGTCACCATTCCAAAAAGCACTCTGCTCATTGCCTGTTTTTTTTGTTTGTTTTTTTATTTCTTTTTTTTTTTTCTTTTTTTTTTACAGCTGCTGTGCCGAGAAACTGGCACTTAAAGATGCTGTTTGCAGGATAAGCTGGCCTTCGCACGTGCCAATGTGGTCTGGTAGCTGTTTTGACAAAGCAATGATCTGTGTTTTGACTCGGGCCAGTGGATTACTTTGTTCTCTTGTAATAAAGCCCGTAATGTGGGTGGGGAGACCTCTTCTGGGCTCAGTCAGACCCTCCATTATGCTGAGGCCGAAGTTACAGTAAGTGTCCCCCAGCCATGACCGCTAATGCCGGCTGGTGAACAGAAAAAACGGGTCACTGACCTCATCCAGCCAATTCATCTATCACTAAGGAGAATGTCAATATTGATCCAGTTGGCCCATTGTTTGCTGCTTGGAACCACGGAACCCCCCCGCCCCCCAACACTTGCTATAAAGCAATCAGATTTTGAACAAAATAAGCCTCTAGTTTCACCATAACTGTTCCTTTTCCCTGTACACTTTTCTTTCTTCTTAGTTTTGAACCTCTGAGAAACGGCTGAAAAACCAACTTAGAAGGGAAATCAAACTTCCCTTTTTTTTTTGGTTTTTACCTCCCTGCCTTAACGGACCCCTTTTCATGAAAGTTCTGATGTTTGCCAAGCCATAATCTTTCCCTGTTGTCGCCTCGTTCTTTGCGCTGGGGATACCCTGTTCCTCTTAAAACCGCCCACACATACCTTACTCAATCCTTTCTCACTAGAGACTTCATTAGGTCACTTCTTGTTTTGTTTAAGCCATTTGGGAGTTTTCTTATGTAGCTTTTTGTGCAAATTATTATTTGTGCTTTGTGAATTACCAAAATAAAATAAAAAAAAGAACTTCAGTTTGTTCTGTGAAACAGTTAATGATTAAATGGCTTGACTGAACAGTAAAAACACATGGCTCAGGTAAGGAAATGAATGGAAAACAGTTTGGTATAGTAATGAAACACAAACACAGAGATGCATGTCAATACATGTAAATGTTGGAACTAGTTAAAAGTTTTCAGATTTTGTCACAAACTCTTGAGGCAATACATTTCCGTTAAAATGCTTGGAGCCGGGAAGGAAGACAATACAGGATGCAGATGTGTATTATAAATAAAAATCTGCAAAGTTTCATCTGACTAGTGCATCTTCTTTCAGTGCTCGCTGTGGTGTGAACACAACCTGAAAGAACCTGCAGTCAAACCTGTTTTATTATGCACATGCAAACGCAGTTCTTTGCAGATTCTTCCGCTTAAGTGTTGCATCTTCTCCAGAATACCATGCTCTTTCCATTTTCAAGGAACTAAATAAACGGTGCTCAGTGAGAGCGCCGTACAACTTCATCCCTGACCTGTTTGGGATGTTCCTTACTCTTCAATTATCTTGCTTTGTTGTAGTCTCAACAAAATTCGTTATAAGTGGACTAAGTGTGAATGCGTTTCAGGTGTTACTGACCATGCACATCATTCATCTGAAAACATTTCTTCAAAAATGCTGGTTTGTCAGTTTTAACAACTCAACATGGAAACAAATAACATTTTTTTTCCTGAAATTGTCAATATCGTCCTGTTTTGTGCTCATGTTTCCCTCCTGCTTGTAATATTTTTCTTTGTATAATTACCTTTTTTACAATGATTATTAATCTTTCTGCAACCCACAACTCTGGTTAGAATTACAGATATGAATCTTTATATGGGAAAATTTGTCAATCTTTAGTAAATTCTTAATAGGAAGAAATGCAAGAAGATATTTTCAGTTTTTGTGATACATATCGACTGCTAGCCAAATAAATCAGTTTAACACAGGTTTTATAAATCAACAAAGTTGTTTTAAACTTGAGGTTGAACATACATCTATCTAAATACATTTCTCCAAAGTAACAATCATCTGCTCACAGGTTTGAAAAATAACTTGAAAATTCAATAAAACCTTTTGAAAACCATCAAGTTATTAGTTTATTCTATTTTATTTGCATTTTCAACAGTTGCTGACGTTTTAAGATAATTGATTACTTCACCAAGAGTGTAAAATAAGAAAAGCAATTTCATATTTACATATTCCATCCATCCATCCATTATCTATACACCATTGTCCCTTTTGGGGTTGGGTGAGTCTGCTGGCACCTATCTCCAGCTTACAACGGGCGAGAGGCAGGAGTACACCCTGGACAGGTCGCCAGTCCATCGCAGGGCAACTCAGAGACATACAGGACAAACAATCACTCATACACTCACTCACACAATTTAGAGTGCCCGATCAGCCTAACAGTCATGTTTTTGGGCTGTGAGGGAGGAAGCCGGAGTACCCATAGAGAAATCACATGTGCACAGGGAGAACATGCAAACTTCTTTGTACTACCATGCTGAACTTTTATTAAAAAACAAAAAATTTAAAAAAAACATGCGAGCCACAAGAGCATGAGGGAGCTAAACTTTTTACATCAAACAAAAACATAGATATACCTTCTCCCTTCGGTGGTCACCGCAGTGAATTATATGGCTGTATTTAGTCCTATCCCCTTCATCTTCTCCACTCCCATAAACTCTTTTGCCACATCTGTAAATCTCCTTTTAGATCTCAAAACCAGGTGTGAAACATATCAACACTCTCCAAATCTGAACTATTCAAAATACTTTGTTACCATATAGGTAATACATTATTATGCCTTGCCACCCTTTTGCATCGTTATTTATCCGTGTTTGTGCTGCATCCGTGCCATGTGCTTACTTTTTTCGACCAGATTCAAAACAAGTGCAGGCAGCTCCTGATTTGTGTTAGATCTCTTTATGGAGAAGGCCGCCATATTACAATGCACCACACGGGTAATTGCAGAGGAGAGGAAGAGCGAGTTTGTTTCATGCGAGATGCAGAGAGCCCAGGAAGGCCGCAGTGAGAAAGTAGGAGGCGAGGGAGTGAGATGACATCACGAAGAAAATGCTGAGCTGGATTTAAGGACTACTGGATAAAACAGGTCTGATCCCACAATGCTACCACAACCCGCCCCACCCCGCCCGCCACCCCAATCCCCTTTCACTTTCTCTTGAGACGTACAGTGCGGCTTGTGTTCTCTTCCTTACATGATGAGTTAATGGAAGGGGGGTTGAATATTTTAAACTGTGCTTCACTCGTCTCCTTCCTCTCTTGCTCTTTTGTCTTTTTTTTCTCTCTCTCATCCTTCAGCTGTGCATTAGTAGAGTGCACACATGACCTTGTTTCTGTCACTGCAGTCCACTTTTGGAATCTGCATGACATCATTTTGTATTTTTGGTATAAGTAGCGGTACAGTGAGTATCTTTTCTGCATCTCTTCAGCTGAGGGAGGCGGCAGATCTTTTTTTTCTTTTCTGGCTTGAAAGTCTGCATCTACAGATGGTTGTCTGCATATCATGGCTGTTGAATAGTTGACTAAATGTAAGGCAGACACAAGTGGACAAATGGGCAGTTTGTTAAACAACAAAATAAGGATAGACAGAAAACATTTCTGTCACTGTAAAATTACGCATACTCATACAGTTAGACTATTGCAGGCCCCTACCAGCCTCTTGTGCAGATGCACAGACTCTCACACACTCACTTGTATTCTCTAAGACAACCGGGATTGCCTGCTGAGGATTCTGACGGCCTCTCTTGGACTATCGCCATATGCATTCCTCCTTCCCCAGGTTGCCGTTGGTTCATCTGAGCTCAGTCAGTGCACTCTGTCACCCCATAAGTGAGTGCATACATGTGCGTGTATGTGTGTGTGCGCCTGTCCCAGTGTGCGTCTGTCTTCTGCATGCTATGTTAACGCAACAGAAAGCTATCCTCAGCATTTGTGTACACACAAAGGCATGTTTGTATGATTTTATTCCTTGGTTCTTGTGAACCACTCAGACATGCAGAAAATTACCATGATATTGCCCTCCGTGCAGGGCCCAATTCCGCTCACTACTGTGTGTGTGCTGGCTGGGAGCCAGGAGCAACAACTGAAGGAGTGCACAGCAGAAAACAGGTCAGCTTGCTGTATCGTTGTTTGGATGAAAATAAATCAATATGTTATAGTGTTTTACAAATTGTTGCATCAGTATCAGAAATGCTAAGTTAAATTTGAGGCCTTGTTTAGCTTGGTCTGCACAATAAATGAAGTAAATCCTGTGTTTCTACTATAGTTTTGCAGTTATGTAAAATTCTGCCACGAAAATGTATTTGTGAAAATGTTCACAGTTTGTCCTGTTATAACGAACTTCTACATCTATAATTGGGATTTAAATGGATAGATGAACACCACTCAATATTTCAATATTTCACCAATCAGGTATTTCTCTGTCAATCAAAAACATTTGAACAATCAATGAGAGAAATGATCCTCAGCCAAGGTCAGGGAGACCTTTGACAGCTATTAGTTGTGCTCTTCACGATTTGGGCCTTTATGGAGTGAAAAGAATAAAAGGAAGAAACAAAAATTACCAAAAAACACTATATCGTGCGCTGGCCAAATGGTAACAAATATGATATACAGAATTAATTTATGTGGGGATAACTAAAATCACCTTAAACATATCTAAACAACAAAACATTGAAGTTGCCGCATGAAGCTGTGAGGATGCTTTTCTTCGCCAGGGACAAACAATGTAGTAATACTTGTTGGGAAGATGAGTAGAGATAAAACTGGTCAATCCTTAAAGAAAACCTGGTAAATGCTGCAAAAAATGTGGGGCCCTGAAGCAACGGTTAGAGGTGTTAGTATTACTTACATTATATGTTAGAATATACTAGATTTGCCTTGTAATTGCGCAAACCTATAGGTCTGTATATGTGTATCCCTGAATTCATATATCCTTAATCCAATCTGACTGAACCTAAGCAATTTTATATAGAAGAATGGGCAAAACATTGGAATTGCAACATAGCCCAAAGAAATGATAATAGATACAACTTTGTGATTTTATTGTAACATAATCTGAAAAAAGATTTATAGGAGCAATAATACATTTGAAATTCTGTAAAATATAGTTAAAAGTCATAGTAAGCATCATGTATTAAATTGAAACTCCAGTATAATGCTATTTTATATTTTCAATGTATGTGTAGAAACAGTTTCATTGTGGCTTTAAAGTTTTTTATATTATTATATTTTTTTCTCGAACAAGTAAACCTGTAGTAGGTAACATTTCTAAAACAAATATGTTTTTGTGCATATTTCTTAATCTGGAAAGAAAACAAGATTTTCTGTCTTCTCTCTGTGGTCCTAATGCAGTTTGCAGAACTAAGTTGCTCGTGGTCAACACAGCAGATCAACATAAGAGAAATAATCAATAAGAATAAAGCAAATGTACTCACACAAATCTTAGAAAACTGCATACAGAATATCTGAGAAAAACATTAATAATTCTCATGTTATGTAACAAAATCCCGTAAGCACACTGTAAATAAAACAAAAAAGAAAAAGAAAAAAACCTTTATCAGCCAAATGCTAGTTAACACAGAACAATTTGTTCGCATTCACTAAGAGATTACAGGGTCATCAAGCTTTTGTGTGAAAAACAGAATATATATTTTGACTCAACATTTCTGTTGACAACCTAATTCTCTACAGTCTGGGTGGCCCCAGTATCTGCCAGCTGTTGGAACATAAATTTTCATTTTAAATAACTAGATAACAGTGATACATACACGGGAAGGAGGGAAGGAATAGAAGGCAGCTGGTTTAATCTGTACAGTATGCGTGCATGTCAGAGAGAGGAGAAAATGAGTTCTGCTCAACAAAAATCAACTGGGGCCTGGCCACCCATCTGGACTACAAAGCACTTAGTTGCGGTCTACACACATACACATGTGTGCACTTGTCAGTGAACCCCTTTTGCTGGTGGAATCATACTGGCGGGAGTCTTTGCCAAGTCAATAACACAGACTAATCCCTGATGCAGAACTTCTTGGAAGTCCCTGCTGGTCTCAGCTCTTCGTGTACCTGCGCAGTGGTCCAGCTGCTGCTTTGGTAAAAGGTTAGTTGAAGAGCTCAGCAAGTCCAGCACCCCCTCTGCTCCTACCCGCAGGTCACGCTGATTTGATACACACTTCATAGGAAAGACCATGGGATCAATGAGCCTCTGAGATTGGGTGCATTCATTTCCTTGGATCAATGAGTTATTTTGTACTTTAACCAAAGTTTATTTTTTTTTATTTCTCGCCTGCTCAGCACAATGACAAAAACTTAGAAAGCTTACACTTTATATAACCAGAAAAGCATGTATGGAAGGTAATTATCTGTAAACCCTGTTACAGGTGGTGATGGTAGGTGGGTGCAGGTGGTTGGGTGGGGTTGTATGCTACAATAATGGCTGTTTATTCGTATTGATACAAAATTTAGAATAACAGTGATGTTTTTAAAGCTGGATATTTCTCTGTAACATGCTGGAAAGCTGTGAGGGGTAACTGGAGGAGCAACATGAATTTCAGTTTTTTGTCTTTTATTTTTGTCTTTATACTATATGCGACCAACCCCCATGATTTGTTGTATGTCTGAAAGACTGAAAGACGGATGCCTTTTCTTATCAAAGAAAATGTCATTTTCTGGCTAAAATATCTCCAAAACTTTGTGGAAGAACATATTAAAATCCAATAAAGGCAAACTATTTTGTTTTTGATTGCAATTACAAAAATGTCACTTTGCACCAAACAACACCATACCCACTGTGAAACATGATGGAGAGAACTTCATGCTTCATGCTGACTAATTCTTGCACCAAATCAGTGACCATGGCTGAAGAGGCTACAAATAAGAGACACAGTCCTTACAATCTGAATGGGCTTGACACTATATATTGAGTAATAAAGAAAGTATATTAGCCTGTAAATATTAGCCTGAGCTTAACCTGCCAAAGTTATATCAACTTTTTCTGCCTTGATCTCCAAACACTAGGTTTAATTTTATTATTTAAGGCATATATTCATCTAATAGAGTTTGACTTAAGAGAGCTTGTAAAACCACCAGGGTGTATTACTGTCTTGGGTTAACTAAACACTTAACACAAGTATAGAAGGTATGTCCTTTCTGGCACTATTTAGAGTATGGGAACTTAAACGGTGCAACCTAAATTTGTCTGATGTGACCAGGGTTCAGACGACAGCACTTGACTTGTATGGCCTGAGCTCATCAAACTAAGGGGAAATTTTTGGACTGGGCTTGTCAGACTGAGCTGAGTGACCCTGGCGGATGCGGGTGATTGAGGATGTGTTTGTTTCCCAGGCTGCAAGAAAGGCAAAGGTGGCAGGATTGCGCCTGCACAAGAGAGGACCTTGTAAAGAGTGTCAATTAAAGCTGCTGTGATTGCCTCTCATTTGCCCTTGTGACCTTACTGCTTCAGATAGACCATAGACAAGATATTCTGCAGAGGCAAGCAGTGTGGGGGTGGGGTCTGGCCTTGACCTATAAATGGGAGGGTTAAGGAAGCTGGTGGTGGCATGAGAATTGAGAACCAAACAATTCATCCAATGATAAACTTTAGCTGATTTCCACCCACACGATGAGATGCAAAGAAGGATGGTTCAGTTTCCAAGATATTTCTGCTTTCATAATTAGCTTTGTTTCTTTTTTTTTGTGATGGACGGACAGGTTTCCGAAAAAAAACTCATGAATGAATCAATCCATCCATCTATCCATCCATCCATCCATCCATCCATCCATCCATCCATCCATCCATCCATCCATCCAAGGCAAAATTCACAGAGTGATAGAAAGGGAGTCTTGTCGTCTGAGAGGTTGTGTGGTTCGGGTTAGATTGTGGTTGAAGCCTTGAGCAGGAGGGGAGGGAGTGGGGAGGCCCCGGGGAGCAGGCAAGGCAGCATATACCCGCAGCATTCAAATGGAGCTCCCGTTGGGAGGTTTTACGCTTCAAAATGGTTTCCTGTGACGTGGATTGTGTGTTTGATTTGAGCTTTGAGGGGTTTGTGTTATTCTCGGGAGGGGAGAATCTAGCACGCTCTCATTTCCGCACTGCCAACAGCCAGCAGAAAGTTGGCAAACCAAAACTGGGGGATTGTACAGACAGATTCTTCTCTCCCTACTAGTAAGAACCACATTTTTTTCTTTCACTTATTTTTCACCATGTTTTTCTGCTGAGCCTGCTCCACGGCTTAGTCTGCATAGTGATCGATAGTTCCTAATAATTACTCCTGGTAAGACCTTGGACTTTGCATAGCTTTCTCGGGCTGTCAGATTTTCTGATGATCATAAAATACCCTAAATATGTTTGTGTTCCAATGTGTATGCACATTTGCTGCCTAGCACACACGTGCATAGAGTAAAATAAGAACAAGCAAGTTTGCACGTATACAAGTGCGCATGCTGTCAAACACATGGCTTACAAGTAATTGCGAACAATGGGTACCAGCTGGGCAGTAGGTGAAGCAAGAAGCACGAATGGATCCAGGTTCATTGTTGTTGGGTTTTTTCGTCCAGGAAAGAAAAAGAAAACAAATGTCATATAAATGAACGGGGGAAAGTGCAGAGAAAGCAAGAGTTCCCAAAAAGCATGGATGGGGAACATTCTGTGGCAGGACAAAACCACCTCCAACACCAAACCAACCAGTTATACAAAACCTTCTAAGAGCTTACTGCTCCACCAGCTACTGTACCTCACAGAGCCAAGGGGAAAAAATCAAAACTTAGGGTGTTTGTGTTGGGGGAACTGTGAAACCCCACTCTTTCTTGATCAGCCCTTTTCTCCATCCTTCACTTCGCTCCCTCTAAACATCCCAATTTCCCATGTATACTTACTGTAAATACTACGTCCGAGCTTTTGGAAGTGTAAAAAAGCCAATTATTGTAACAGAATTTTTACTGTGTGGTATAAATGGAAAAGATAACTGCTCCGAGCCAATTTTCCCCCTCATGTAGTTATATAAATAATGTTGACGAAATGAATAGGCTTACCCCAACATGAAGGGGGCATAAGAGGGTCTGAGGGGTTCCACCGACTGTCAATCTCTCAAAGACACTAGCAGATGTTCTGCCATACAGTTATGTATATAAAAGTAATATAGTGCACTATTACATAATAATACAAAGGCGTTAACAGCCATCAATGATTGAGCAAGACAACTTTCACTGGTTACTCTTATGGATGTAATGTCACAAAAAATTGTTTAATATGAGGAAAAGAACTACAAGTGTTTCATAATAAATAAATACTAAGTTTATGAAATGTTGTACAAAACATTTAAAAAATCAAATGTACAACATTCTTAAATCAATCAAGCAAACTTGTATTTTAGACAAGTTTTAATGTAAAGGATTTTCTCAGTATTTAAAAAAAAATTGACTGGGGTGCATCTTTATCCTCAAAATAATAATAACTAAAAAATAGTTGTTTATTTTTAAAAAGACAGTGTTAAACTAAATTTGTTTGCTGTAGTATATTTCCATTGTTAAGGGTTGTTAAAAGAAATGTCACAAAACACTAAAACGGGAATACTTACTATTTTAACATAATTACATAGAAACTACCAAGCCACAATTGTTGAAGAATTGTGGCATCAGCGAAGATCGTGCTATTAGAGTTAAAAAATATATTACAATCTTGAGGTTTAAGAACTCCGCATAGACAAACATATTCATTGTAAGAAATAGGTTATAGAATTTTTATTTTTTAAAGGTTTAGAATTTAATTGGATGATTTTAACAAGAAGACAGTCTTCACAAAAAAAAAAAAATTAGGCTTTTGCTATTAAGTAATAATAAAGATCTTGCACCATAGTTAGGAACCACCATGACGTGCTTTTCTAGATATCAAACGTGTGTTTCAAACTAGATCAAGCTTGATTTTGCTTGAATTTGGGAATTTCCTGTATTACCCACTTTAAAGTAAGTCATAATTTAATAAGTAAATCATTAATTAATAAGTATTTCAGTTGCATTAAATGTATATGAATTGTTTGGTTTGCCCCTACGGTGGTAACAAAATACTGCTGTCACAATTATGTATTATTGCTTTTACATTTTTAATTGAGTTGAAAGACAAAATGTTATGGGGAAAAAAAAGCTTTTACATCACCTTTCTATCCATTTGATGCTATAGGAAACATAATTTGATCACCATATAGGCCAGGCAGCCCCAGATTTTGTGAACATGGTTAAAAAATTCTGTTAATTGTTGCTGCTGGTCATTGATGTCATGAAATATGAATGAATATGTGCCATTGTAAAAGAACTATTGCAACAATTCAGAATTAAAGTGAAACAAAAAATAAATTAGCCCCATACTGCCTGAAATTGTATAAACATATACATTTGAAAGGAGATTGTGGTGCTACAGAAAAATATTTTACCCGGCAGGACATTCCATCCCATTGATCTAAGACTGCTGTATGCACATTACGTGGCTCAAGGCCTTTACCAAAAGTTACACACATATTGTACTTGAATGAGGTTCCACAAAATGAACTTTACTTCATTTAATTTAGAGTCATGTAACATATATTTTAATACACACACAACCATTTAAGAAACAGTAAAAGCTGTTTCAGCTAAAAAAATAACACATTCTTAACTGTGATAAATACACTCTTGTCCTAGCCAGTGACGCACAAGAACAAGAGCCACTGGCCCAACAATGACAGAGACCCGTTGCCTGAGTAAAAGAACACTCTCTGGCCGATCTCCCATCCCTTCCTTTTGCAAATTAGTCGCTGATTGTCAACAGACATTGCTGTTGGTGCTCCTCTGGACCAATAAAGCGTTGTGTAGAGCAGTGTTGGAGCCCTCCAGGTCTTGTTATTGTAACAGAAGGAATCCTGTTCTCAGCCCGAAAAACAACAATAAGAACATCAGCAGCAGTAGCAGCAGCAGCAGGAGTGGCACAAGCACACAAGCCCCCCAAGTCAGGGCAGGCCAGAAGAGGGTGGGTGCCAAGTGAATGTTGCTCTCTGTTCCTCCGGTGGAACAAAACACTTCAGGTTCTAAAGTGACTGGAACTTCTGTTGGCACCCTGAGTTCAGAGATAAACAAGCCAAACAATATGCACCGGTTCAAAATGCATGTGTATGCACGCCTTCCCGGTATCCTCTTTTCCAAATGTCTCTCTTTTCTGTATACAGTTCACCAGAGCTAGAGAGACTCATGGGTTTCCTTAAGACAAACAAAAGGAAAAGGAATCTACACAAGTCTCAAAAACAAAACATTGGGAGTTTACACAGAGACCACACAACAACATCACAGTAGTCTAATCTATTTGTAATTAGAAAGTTTGCTCTGTAGTGTCCTCGCCCAGACAACAGATCCATCTTGCGTTGGCCTTGTTATGATCTTGGCCCCTTTTTTCCTCCTTTCCCTTGTTGTTGTCACTGTAACATGATCTTTCTTTGTGCATGTGTATCAAAGATCCCTCTGTTGTGTTGATGACATGACGAGAAGTAAGAACGTGACCAAATCAAGTTCTCAGGGAAAGATAGAATATTACATTAATTGTTTAAATAATCTTTAAACAATCTTATAGAAGTGAAATATAGTTTATATATATTTTTATAAATAGACATTAAATGTTTTGGTGTTGCAAAAGATACTGGTAGCATTTGCTGCAGATGTATTTACTTAACCTCTGAAATTTCAGTAATTTTACGTCAGTGAAAAATAAAGTATTTCTTTTCTTATCCTTTATTCCAATAAACTAACGTATGGTCACAATATGATTTACCTATCTACAACCCGAATTATCAGTAAAGTTGTCACAATTCAAGGACCATTCACTCAAAGCCACAAGAAGATCTGGAACGTGCCGGAACAGATTTTCAATGAAAGCAAACCATACGTAATTAGGTAAGACTCCACTGTTAAAGAGAAAACTAATGAATTACAGAAAAAAACTTGGCCAATAAATCACACACCAACATGCTTACTTACTGTAAGTAAGTCAATATTGCTTACAAATGTGTTATACCTTTAATCCAAAAACTTTCTTTTTATTCAATGCACTGATTACACTTAATGACAAAGGGTACTGAATGAATGGAATATAATTAGGTTTAAAATCTTTAAAAGTCAAAGCAGCCCAGTTATACTTTGGCTATAGTGAAAGGTCAATGATGGTTTTTATCTCTCTTAGAACTAAAGAATGTGGTTTAAAAAACAAAACAAAAACATGATCCAGTTAATTTTTTTGCTGTCTAACCTCACACACAAACTTGCGATAAGATTAAAGTCAGGCGTAGTTGCACACGGCAGGCCTATCACCTGAAATTAACTGTTTCAACACTAAACCGTTTCAGACTATGGTCTCGGCAAGTTTTATATCATAAAAAAAAAGGATGAATAGAGGAATTCATTAACAACTGAAGTAATGCTAAAACAGTCCCATTTAACAATAAAAAATAATTTCACCCTGTATCTCACCTACATTTGATCCAGATTAACTTCTATGAAAACAACAAAAACATCAGTGAAAAGAAACAAATCTGAACCCTACTTTTATTTTATTTAATAACTGTAAGTGACCCTGTTTATTTCTTATTGCCTAATTAATTTCAGTTTATAACTTAAATTATGAACTAATTTATTTGTTGTGTGTATCTTTTACGTGGATCAGGAGGGTTGTTTTTTGACATTTTTGGGGAATATAACTTTCAAAACCACATCACAAATTATTTCATGAACAAAATGTGGACATGTTCAATACTTCTTTTCCACATTCAGCTCTAAGGCCGAATGATAAAATAAACAGAGAAAAACCTACAAAACAGAAGAAAGGGTATTGTATGTAGAGGGAGTTACAACGCAAGCGGGGTGAAGTGACTCAGCTTTCCCCTGGAAAGAAGCAAAGGGAGCCGGGAGCTTGAGCCCCCCCAAAGTTTTACTAGAACAGAGGCTTTTTAACAGTAGGGAAAAACAATGTTATAACAGCTTCCTGCACCACTTGGTGTTCCCCACCAATAAATACAACAAGGATTGGGTCATAACTGTATAATTTGGCATCAGGTGAATACTCTGCACAGACCCCACTAACCCATCAACCCACTCACCCTTTCCATAATGTCTCCTTCAACCCGAATTGTATGCTATTTTCCATTTGAAGTAATACGCCCCAGCTTTAAATAAATATTAGTCATTATAGTCACTGCCTACTCACTTACTCCTGCCTTTATCAACTTTACCAAAGACTATTTGTGTTTAAAAAATAACAATTATAGTGTTTTCCTACTCAATTTTGTCTCAGTTCTTATCCCTATCTGTTTTCTTGTGTGCTTTTTTAATGCAACTAATTAATTTACAGCA
Source organism: Orestias chungarensis (assembly GCA_032876305.1). Lineage (NCBI taxonomy): Eukaryota > Metazoa > Chordata > Actinopteri > Cyprinodontiformes > Cyprinodontidae > Orestias > Orestias chungarensis. The sequence goes on along the minus strand of JAVLVB010000502.1, from coordinate 1,620,835 downwards.
CTGTTAACCTGTTTGCTGGTACTACATGAGAATCTTCAATCATCAGATCCATCTGAAAGTTTTCCAGTGTGTAAATAACTCAAGTTTATGACACAAAGGTGCTCTGTAAGATTCATTGCTATGGATCAGGTTTCCTAGGAGCTAACTCTGGGACAGTAGCTGTTAAAACAAACAGAAGTAAGGGTTTTTCTGGAAAAATGGCAGCTATGGCAATACAGGGAATCGATCCAATTTCCATACTGTGTTGCATTTGGCAGAGGGGGAAAGTGGCAAAGGGGTAGAATAACATAAAGGCATCCGTAATAGGATACTGTAAGAGGGTGATTTAGCACCATGTGTTCTTATAAAGGCTCACATTTTATATTGTTGTTACAGTTTGTAATACGTAGTCAAAAATAGTTATGGTATCCATGAGTATGCAGCAGCTCCGGGACTCTAGCTGAACCCCATTTTCCTAAAGTTGCGTACATTATCAGACACAGCTTTTTTCATTTAGCAATTATGTTCTCGCCTCTGTTCCACCACTCACCCTACTTTTATATATATATATATATATATATATATATATATATATATATATATATATATATATATATATATATATATACGATTCAGTCAGCCACTCACTATCAGATCATTGTAAGTCGTCACTCTGGTCACCTCGCTCCTCGTCTCCCATGTTTGCTGTTGTCTCCTCGTCTTCATGTATTCTCGAGTAGCTCCCTTTGATCCTCAGCTCCTCTTGTTCCTCCGTCCTTGGTCTTTTATTCCTGTAAGATAATTCTCAGTGTTTGTACCGCTGGCCATATTCTGCTACCTTCAACCTTGTAACCACATCCGCCTATAATAAAGACATTAATCTTCAATGTTCTGTTTTCACCTCTGCCTGGGTCCACAACAACCACATCAGTAATGCTGATTCATGACAAAAATAGGGTTATGTCTCACAATTCGGTTTAAAAATGGGAAGGGAGATTAAATGTTTTCAAGTTTTTCTGAAAGGAGTTTTTGTAGGGGCTGATGGCTCTAGGCAGGAAGGATCTCCTGTAGTGGTCTATGTTACAACGTAATGATGACATATTAGATTACACTCTCTACAACAGAATTTAAGATGATAAGTCGCATCATGCTACAAAACTGTAAGGGTTTAAACTTATAGGCTGCTTTATCTCTACTTCTAAGTGACTTAATTGTTGCGTCTACAGTCCATTCTGCTGTCCAGGGAAAAGCTAAGATATTATTCTCTTTAAATGCCTCCACTTTTTCTCCTTTGATGGAAACAGTGCTGGACTTAACAGAGTGTCTTTTAAAATAAAAGCATTTTAATTGCTCTCATAAGCATTACTTGGAACAAGGGCATGTTTAACACAATCACACCATGGATTACGGATATCCTGTTGTTGTGATCTATTGGCAGATTCAGCACCAGGAATTTCAGTTTGCATGATGCTAGTTTAAACCTAGACTAGAAAAAAAGGAAAGGTGGGGGCCTCAACAGTCGCATGGATCAATGACTACCTTAAAAACAGAACGTTTGGGAGACTGAAAGGTTGTGTCTTTACCCAGGTGGTCAGGAGCATGGGAGCACCACAGGAGAATGTACTCTTAGCATGTTTTACTTTGTACACCGTAGACATCAAGCACAAAACAGACGCCCTTTCATCTGCAGTGATCTTCAGATTATTCCGCAGTCTTCAGGAGCTGGTGGAGTGTTTTGTGTCAAAATATGCACCTGATTAGACCTACAAAAAACTTGCTTTTAGTAATGTTAATCTGCATATCTACCAAGGACATACCGGTTCTTTCCTTATTGCCAATCACAAGATGGCTTCTGAGTTATACCTTCATTATGAGACACCATTTGTACTCCATCAGTATAAACAAAAACATTGTTCTCATAGATTATTGGGGTGCAGTTGACTATAACACTAACCGGGGATTCACCACAAAATGATTTTTATATCTATAGATTTTCTTTGCTATAGCCTTGGTAATGATGTCCTAAAACATTATACATGTCGTGGTACATTAGCTGTTTTTTGGCACGTAATGAGCAGCTTAATTAATCATAAATGTATAGCACTGTATATTAATTTGTTAAAGCTTCAGTTTCTAATGGATCACCCCCTCATTATTTAATGTATTTGTTTGAGATTACATGGAACTAGCTGAGAAGATTGTTTTTTTGTCATTCATGTGAATGAAGCGTGATGTGGGAAGACATCAACCCTGGGGGGCTGTATTCCTTTCTTCAGACAAACAGTCATCATTGGATCTCTCTTATCTAATGTCTGAACCATTCAGATGAGAGGGACAACTGCCAAGTAAACACATTAGAATGGCCTGAGTCATTCTGCACATGTGTGCTGGCTTATCTGTCTTTGTGAAGAGTGGATGAGAGCATGGGAGCACCACAGGAGAATGTACTCTTAGCATGCACATGTGTGCATGCTAAGAGTACATTGGTAGGAGGGAATGTATCAATGTTAGGTTTCAGAATTTATAATTTGTTTAGAGTCAAGCTTGTCGTCACTGTATAGGTCTTGGAAATTAGGTTTACCTGACAACATGTGTTTTAGTTAGTATAATTAACCCACATATCCCTAGCCTGAAACATGCTGAGTTCATCTGTGTGCGTGTAATGGGGGGTTGTTCTAATAAATTCACTGCAGGTGATGAAAAAATAGCTGCAATCTAAAACTGGAACAAGCTTTGCTAGTCGGTTTCATTGCCTAAGTATATTGCAGAGACCAGAGGAAGATGCAGTTGACTTTCTTCATTAAACAACTGCCAAGAAGGGATCCTGTGCAGTTCAGACTCCAATCATTATTTAAACTGGAACATCCTGTTCTGTACGGTACGTGTACTGATTATTGATAGGGTCCACGTTGCTCACTGGTCGGAGTTACATGTGTTAAATCTTCATGGGAGAACGGAAGAGCGCTATGCCATGGTCACTAAACACTACGGAACTTTAAGGTCAGCAGGCTTGTGTCTCTATTTTTAAATTCCACAGAGGAGCACAGCCTTCCCCCAGCCTACTCTGAAAGTGATCTCATCTCTGTTTATCTCTCCTGTACAGTGAAGATTGTCTTATTGACAAAAGTTTTTGATTTATTTATTCATTTATTTTTGCCACATGCAGCTACATTACAAGAACAGCAGTATACTTAGGTTAGAGCCACACAGGACATTGTTACTACAAGGATATCGAAACTTTCATGTCTCCAAGTTTGTGCTTGACAAAATCCAATTTTATTTAACGTCTTCTAGTGCCCATAAACCGGAAGTATAAAGAAATTTCCAAAAATTATTGTATGGTTAAACAGTTTCTGTAGGTGTATTACAGGTACAGTACAGCTCAGATTTCTGCTTCAACCCTTCTTTGACTGTTTTACTCAAGGTCCATTCATAATCTCTTGCAAAACTTTTAAATTAAGATCAAATAATCTGCATTTCCCTCACAGGTAACACCCCTAAAACCCCAAACTATTAAGGCTTTTATTACCTTGAAAATTATTTCAGAAAAGCATTTCAGTATTTAAAATGTGGATGATCTAATTTTGTTGATATAAAAAATAGCACATTTGAGTTCTTGAAGCCTGGAGGGGCTTGGCTAATTCTTGAGGTTTAGAAGGAAAAAAAAGTTTCTTTGAATCTTACACTATTTTTGTCCAATTTTGGAGAAAGCCGTGAATTAATCCAGTTTTTCTGAATCCCCTCTGTATTTGTTTTCTGCATCATTTAACTGTTTTTAAGAAAAATCCTCTTCACACCCAAACCCTATTCAGAAAGAAATGCACCACTAAAATATCTAAACTGTTGGACAAAAAAATAGATATTCTTTTAGCTTAAATTACCTTATGGCTAAAACAAAGTTTTACCTCCCAATTATTTTTTAGAGTTTAGTTTAGTAATCTGTTTATGACTCTCTAATAAAAACAAATATGTATTCATAAGTGGGTAAAATATTTTTAAATGTCCACACCTAGTCTTTAGGGCGCCAGGAATAAATCCACAATACACAGAGTACGCACCATCACCCGGAACTCCACCATCAACTTTTTTTAAATATTGTCTCCATCAGGCTGCAGATGAAGATCCATATTCTGTCCAAAGAATCAACACTGTCGTCAGTATTTAATACCCCAAAGCACAGCATTTTGGAACTAATACAGCCAATGTATACCGTTGTTTTTTGTGACACAGGGATGCAGGAATCACATTTCTGGCATGCATATGTTCACATGAGCCCATAAATCTATTTACAAGCTTTCTTTTTTTTTTACAAACAGATTTGTGCTTAAACCTGAATGTCTGACCATAGAAAACACTGCAACCCTACAGAAAGAAAAAAAAACAATAACAAAAAAAACAAGCTCAGACCAGTTTAAGCTTGTGTTGTAAGGACCAGTCCAGTTTTGGTAATTTCACTGAAGTAAGCCTTAAACTGTTACTTGTCTTAAATTTGGAGGATTAGCCAGCTGGATGTGTTTACTGTCCACCTAAGCTACTAAGCCTGCCACTAAACCAAAATCTTACTTTGAGACATTGGTACAGAAGAATTCCTATATTCAATTTACATGTTAAAGGTAAAGGCTCTTAAGGTGTATTGAAATATATTTGGTTGTTTCGTATGCATGTTATGATCACTGCCATTAGATTATACACTACTCACAAAAAGTTTATGATATTTGGATGTCGGGTTGAATTTCAGGATGAGCCCAAAATTCATTCAAACCTTAACAGGTGAACTTAATGTGACCTTCTCTAAGCTTTTGAATGCACCTGTCCAACTCTTAAATGTTTCAGTACTTTTTGCACATGTTGCTGTTCTCTAACGAGGAGCTTAACGGCAAAAGTCACAACAGGTGTTTGATCCTTCAATCGATCAATAAATGTCCTGGTTCAATTACAGCTGGTGTTTAAACAGTCGTCCTCATCAGGCTGTTCACATTGTGACATCATGAGACAAAGACAACACCTAAGAAAGGATCAACAGTACCTGGCATTTGCAATGCTTCAAACAGGACCTTCTCAGACGGACGTGGCCACTGAGCTCAGAGTGTCACAGAGTGTCATCAGCAGGTTGCAACAGAGATACAGAGAGACTGGAAGAGTTACAGAAAGGCGTAGAAGTGGACGTCCTTTGGCCACATCCCATGCTGATGCCGCTACATTGTGAACAATGCCCTGAGAAACCGCATTTTGAATGCTCCTCAACTCCAGGCACGTTTAATGGAGGTGAAAGGCACCCAAGTGTCACGTCAGACCATTCAAAACCGTTAACATCAGCGCGTTCTGCGTGCTAGACGACCTGCAAGGGTACCTGACCACACCAGCAGGCACAGGCGTCATTGTCTTGCATGTGCCAGGGAGCATTTACGCTGGATGAGGGACCAGTGGGCCTCAGTGCTGTTCTCTGATGAAAGTCGATTCACGTTGAGCAGAAATGATGGCCGCCAACGATGTTGAAGATGTCAAGGAGAGCGCTATGCATCAGCCACTGTTGGCTTTTGGTGGTGGCGGTTTCACAGTGTGGGTAGGTGTGTCCAGTCTGTATAGAACTGCCCTACACTTTGTGAATGGTACAGTGACAAGCCCATACTACCTGAATAACATCATTAATCCAGTGATGGTGCCCCTACATGAACATCACAGGCCAAACCTCAATGACCTGAGGGCTGCCCTTCAAGAAGAGTGGGATGCCTTGCTTTAGCAGACAATAAGTCGACTTGTGAATTGTTTGAGATGAGGAAATCACCAGTGCATCCTTCTACTTAAATGTCCTACTTTCGTGGTATGATATCACTGTAGCGGGAACTTTTTACATTTTCCACAAATTTCACCCGAAAGCCAAATATTCCTAACTTTTTGTGAGTAGTATATATGACAAGCAAAATGTTTTTCTTCAGGTGGATTAGACGTTCTATTTTACTTACTCCTACTGAAAAAATCCTATAAAATTAAAGGTAACTTAGAGTAGGTTCTGCTTCCAATTCAGAATATGCAATTCAAAGAAAATCATATTTATGACATGAGACTGGTTTTAAATTTTGTTTTTCTAAAACTTCAGGTGAAACCATTTATAAAAAACCTAAATTTTTCCAAATTTTTTAGTATTAACAAAAAAATGGAAATAAATTTATGAATACATTTATTCATCTACGTATTTACTTAGATGATAATATACTTTTCTGTATTTTAACAGAATAGAAGTTGCTATTTTCAGCCACCAAACCAATGCGTACAGTAAACATAAAGGAAATAATATTTCATTGAAGTAAGGATTTTAATGATATCCCCTCATAGGCATCCACATTACCTAATTTAATGACCTAATCTTGTAAAATGACTTTTGAATGATTTGTCATCTAATCGTGATAGCAATCAGTGACCTCTGCCTCAAAATATGGGGAAATACATTGCCTCAATACTGTGTAGGACAAAAAACAGAGAAATGTAAAATAACAAAAATCCTCACTTTAAAAAATCTTTTCACTTTAAAGCCAACTCCATCCATATAACTCAACTGTTCACTAAAATTTAATTGAAAAGTTTGCTTCACCAAAATTAATTTTAAATTCTAAACTGTGTACTGTAAGTTTAGCTTCAAGATCATCATAGAGTTATCACACATTTGAGTCAATTCCTGATCATAATATTGCACGTCATTTTCCAGGAAAAACTAACAGCAGACATTCCTCCATCTCCCCCACATTCCATTAACATGTAATGTTATACTTTATCTTTTGAAAACTTTCCATTTTTTTTACTGGACCCAAAGCATGTGAAGTCCGTCCACAGATCTTCTGTAAAACATACCATAATTTGTGCTAACTCTTGAAGTTTCATATTATTTCAATATATAAATTGGTGTTGTGGTCCGGTCAGATAAGACAAACACTTTACTGTTTGACCTGAATGCAAATCACTATGTGTATAAAAACACAAAACATAGCTCTGAAATTTCAAACAAAATTAAGTATTTACTTGAAACAAACAGCAATACAGTTCTTTTGGTTCAGGTAAACTCTTAAGTTCAAAGATTGGTTTCTGTTGTAACATTGAGAGCCAGAAAATGTTACCACATCACTGAAAAAAAGTTTGAATCAGCTGTCTGTAACTGTTTAAATGTAATGTGTTTGAAATTAAGCGGAGAATATTTTTACTATCATAACATTTTAACATCTAGTTGTGTGGTGTAATACAGCTTCAGCCATTGATAAAAAGGTGGATGGAACAGGTGAGCTTACACACCCCTGGGGGACACCAGTACTGATGGAGAGAAGATCAGATCAGGTCCTTCTCAGTTGGACCTGCAAGGAACAATTAATAAGGAATGCATAAAACATCAACAAAAAGCACAAAGACATGGGCATTTGGGTTTTCTAGGTGTTTAGACACTAGGGGCACCCTGACATTGCAAGCGTCATTGTTGCAATTGTTGCATTGTTGGATTTTGGGAACAGGGATAAGTATTGCCCTTTTCCACAGAGATGATACCATATGTGCATAAACACCCTTTTAAAATGACTTCCAAGCAAGTGTCAATTAATCTTTAAGGTTCTGAAAAAATAACATCTGGACCTGTAGCCATATTGTCATTAATCTAGTTGAATACTTTATTGACTGTAATACTGTATGGTCAAATTCAATCCTTTCCCATTGCTTTGGGATCACATGGCAAAGTTTTGAGTGATTATCAGCCATAGAAGGCATTTATTTGCTTTAGCCATATTGGCCTCAGCCTAAATACGTTTTTGTGGGGGTTTCATGTTGGCAGCTATTTTTATTGAGTTCTACAAGTCTTTTAAGAGCATGGGTATAAAGTTATTCTCAAAAGCCTTCTTATGTTATTGTCTTGCTTTGTGTTGTGTCTGAATCAGCTAATTTTCTATAGTTTTTAGTTCAGACATTGTTGTTAAAATCTTGTTTTTTCAGTCAATGCAGTCTTTGTTTTATCTTCCTTGTAATTTATGGCATATTATTGGGGTAGATCTTAATTTTCTTTTTGTTGTTATCACAGACATCATCACAGAATTTAATATAATTCGTGCCAGTGTCCATATGTTTCTCCTTATAAAAATGTTTTCAGTCTGTGTGTAAAAGATTTGCCTTGTACACTGCAAAAACAAGCTTACCAAGTATTTGTGCCTAGTTTCACCTAAAACAAGACAAAACTAATTTAAAATGTACTAATTTATAAAAAGAACTAGTTGCATTGCCCTATTTTCCCATTTAAAACCAGTTAAAAAAATTGAAAAGAATCACAAAAATGTATCAGGCAAAAACCTCACTAAAAGGTGTAAATAATAAACAATCAGTTCCTGAAACCCTTGCCACTATGCAGTCCTTTCCCTTAATCATATATTCCCAGTACAAGGCTTACTGATTGAATCACGTCCAGCATAAGTTCTTGCATGTGTGCAGAATCCCTTTCCAAAACTGGGAGACAAGCTGGGAACCCTGGTCATGGACAATGTTGGACAAAAGGCATGTAACCTGAGGATTTTAGTCGGTGTATCTCAGCAGTTTGGCCAGGCACCCAGTTAAGTCATTTTAAAATAGGGTTTTTACAGTGATAAATAATACAGGGAAATGATTGGAGGTAGGTAGACCAGTAATAGAATCCATTGATATGGTATCAAGGGCATCAAGGAATGGAGAGAGGTCTCAGAGACCCAGTTTAAAACTTACATCTTTCAGCATGGTCTTACACTAGAACAAACCTCAGAATGCCGATTAAGTTTTGGACACCCTCAGATGATAGAACAATTTAAAACCATTGCAAGTACCACTGGAACAAGGTGATCAAGAACAAAAACACAATCCTTGAGGCGTTTATATGGGATGTGCTGTAGACGGTTGGCCACTACGATCTTTCTCTTCAATTCCAGACGAGTTATCGCCAAGTGGACAGTCTTGGGTAAAATGTGCTTCTCTTCAGCAGTCAGATTAGTATTTGGTGTGTCATCAAGTGCTGAAAGTGTGTTGGGTTTGATATTTTTGGATCACCGATCTTCTCAAACAATCTTCTGAGGCTTTGAAAGAACATCTATATTCCATTTTCTGGTAGAAATATTTGGTGAAAATCACGTTTCTGTTTCTTTCCACTTCCAAGCTATGTTCCCTTTTTGTGCTGGTTTATTCCCTAAAATCATGTTGAGGTACACTCAATCTAAAAATGCAACAACGACCAAAAGGAATAAATAGAATATAATGAAAAAAAGAAGAAATAGTTTTTTTATTTTATATATTTGTATTTTGAATGTCCTTATTGAGAGCAAACCTAGGACCTGGTTAGTTTAAAAAAGCTGATTCTGATTTTTGGGATTAGCTTTTTTGCTTTTGCACAATTGTTTTACTTAAATACATTTTCGGAGTAGTTGTTTTTAACTTTTACCACGATACAAGTGTTTTTGAAAGGATTTCCTCTTTAGAGACATCTCTCTGGTATAGGATGATCTAGGGGTCAGAGGACCGGCTTGAACTCAGCTGTGTCCGCTTCCCCTCTTTCCTTTTCCTGGGGACGCTCCCCAGGATGCCAACCTGGCACAAAAACCTGCCTGTTAATCAAGATATTCTTTTGTCAGCTGCAGGGTCAGAGAGGTTTACATTTTATGAACGATGTGTTTTTAATACAAAGCTCTTTTTAGCCTGACGTGTTTTTAAGGAACTCAGTGTTTTTCCACAGTCTGGTGTTTGGATTTCCTGGAGAGCCATTTTTTCTTATATACATCTATCCAGAGGACAGGTGTTGTTTTCCAAGAAGATAGGTTTACCATTTCAAAGCTCTGGAATTGACATGTTTAAAGAGCGGTGTAAAAATTAAACCCTATCTCCTGAAGTATGTATGTAATTTATTTTTGTGACTTTCTGGAGCTCTATAAACATAAAACTTGAACTCAAGTTGCTGCTTCTAGGCATTTTTTCTTTTGCAACATTTTGGTCACATTCCCTTAACCAAAGTGATTTCATGTCGATGCACAGGCACACAGTGTCCTAAATCATAAATTTAAATGTCACCTCTGCAGTAGAGCATTCCTACACAAGTCAATAAAACTTGCCAAAAAGTTACATTCCTCCTCATCAATTTACTTTTAGACAAGTGAAATTATTAGGCTGAAATAAAATAAAATGTAATAGTCCAGGTTTTAAGAGAACATGCAGTCAATGTGGGTAATGTTATGTACTGAGAGGTTTAATTTATTTAGAAAGAAAGGATGTAGAGCTAGAGAGATTGTGAGATTTAGTGTGAAAGTATTTTATCAGGCATTTACTGTATTTTTTTACTTGCTTTATTAAGATACAGAGATTTACATTCATATTTGAAATATAAAAACATATAACGACACAAAATTTCCCCTGTTAAAGAAAAGAAGAAAACATACAAACAAGCAAAAAAAGTTAGATCAGTTTGAGCTTTCATAATATAAATCTCCTACATTGTTCTGACCAATGTGTTCATTATGTACATGGTCACTTGCTTCCATGAGACAGGTACCATTTTCTGGCCACCCACTCTAGGGATGCAAACACAAAACGCAACAAGATGGAAAGAACATAACAGTTGCTAATGTTAGCCGACACAGGGGTTAATAATAATTAATATTTATAATACATTTTATTTGTAAAAGAATTTACATGTCATGGAAGCTACAGAGCAGTGGCTAGAAGCAAACATCAAGATACAAATTTTTTCTAAAAGTCAGAAAACATACCCAGTTGAAATCATAACAATTGACATTATATTCTGCCTCCGTAGTTATAGTGTACTCGAGATCTAAAGGATATATCCTTGGTTATTTGATTATAGTAATGCCATGTACCTATAAGTCCTACTTAGTTAATTATGGGAGTCATTGCTTAACATTTTCGGAGCGATAAAAGAAACAAATGTCCTCTGGTATAACTAACATTACCCATCTGTCATATACACAGTTTTATTAAACACTATACTCCTCTTTTCTTCCCAGATGGGCGTGGAGCAATCATTTACTTTACTTGCAACTGATTCGGTAACATTGTTAACATTGTAACATCATTATTTATTTTTGAAGTATGGTCAAAACCAAAATTCAACAGACAGGCCACCAGCTCTTTTTAACCAGGGCAGTGATTAGGATGATGATCTGCAGCAGGTGTGCAGCTGCACGCCTCCTGGAAACAAATCCTGGAGCAGTTTTCCTTTCCCTCTGGTAAATACCTGAGGGCACAGTAAATGGTGCAAATATAAGCAGCACCCGTTTTCCTGACATCTGTAAAGTTGTTAGGGTTACACAAGTAAACTAAGCCTCACTAAACTTAAAAAATACAATAAAATCAAAATGTGTGGGTTCTAAAAAACAAAAAAAATAGCGACTGGGACTCTCATAACCTTAATAACGAAAAAAAAATATTTATCAATGATAGATCATGGTTAATGCTACTTACCTCAACCAGAGTGCATAAAAATGAAATGAGACACAACACAGAAACTGTGTAATAATGCTGTGTTTTTAATCTTATTTAGATTAATTTTAAACATTTTGTAAGATAAGGGTTGCTGCTTAGTATGCATAACATCAATTTTGGAAAAGTTTGATCCCCACAAAACTGAGCTTTTCCATGGGTTAAGCACTAAATTACTTCATAGGGTGAAAACAACTAGTATATCTAAACAGTAGACCATGCACTAATTCATTAGCAAGCCTCTTAAATTTAGTAAACATACCAACGTTGGCTTTACAAAGTAGCATTATTTTTCACAGATGAGCGAACGGAACCAAAATTCAGAGGAATGACACAAGTGCGATTTTCTATCATCTTTAGCAACTCAAACTTCAAAAATGTCCGTGCTAAATATGGCATTTCACGCTCTATTGTGCATTTTTACATGTCTCTGACCGTCGTTTTCTAAAATGGGAACACACTGACAACAGTCTACTGTAGAAAAGAGGGTTACTATTTATAAGTGCTTCACACAACCCGTCCTAAGAGAATCTGAGCCGTCCTGTTATTTTCCTTAATCTGAATCTGGTGTGTGTAAATTTATACAATTACCAATTTTTCAGATATTGGCTAACTCTCAATTCATCTAAACAAACAGAATAAACACATTCAGATGTTCTTTTTATAAGTAACAAATAAATAATTAATACTTAGTGTCTTACAAAAGTTTAGAATCTACTAAACTCTGGTCCAAATGCAAATTTCAACAAGCAAACTTTTGGACAAACCAACTGAGCACTGTTTAATCTATCATCCCATAAGACAAAGACAATTTCACAATGATGACCTCAATAAGAAATGACTGGATCAGCTAAACTTAGTGCCAAAAAGCCTCTCATAAGTCTGGAAGGATTGTTTTGATCTTGAGCTCAAGTAATGTGACATTTTCCCTCCTCATTTTAAAGGCTCACAATTAATGAGCCTCAGGATGAGGCAACGTCTTTGTTTGGCGGCATGGCCACAGTCACCTGTCTCCCCATGTATGTACTGTAATGTTTGTCTGGATGGGTGCACTGGAATTGTATTTTACCCTCTGAAGGATCAATAAAGGATAATCTAATCTAATCTAATCTAATCTAATTTAATGTGTTTTTTAAATATATGTAAATAGGTCAACGTTACAAATGTATTGGCCAAAGCTGGTTTTGGCCTGATATGTGGTTCTAACCTTCTAGCAGTATGAATACTTTTCCAAGTCACTGTATCAATGAACCCTGTTTCGTTAAACATCACATTTAGATAAAAGCAACCAAATATGTGCCTCTACAGTTTTGTGGGTTAATGAGTTTGGCTTTAGTAAAGTATAGTTTTAAGCATCACCACTCTCATCTAGAGTTCTAAAAAGTCCAGCAAAAGACAGAACTCACTATTGTCAAGGGTGTTGGAGTAACTACAGATGTGCGATATATTCATATTTAAGACCAAGAGAAAAATACATTTATTTGATTGTGGGGAACTTTCCCTTTAAATGGTAATACACGAGGGGCACCAACCAGGATTTTGTTGCTTGCAGCACTTTCAGTAAAACATTGTGGCATTCTGTTAAAATCCCTGCTTTATTAGAGTATCAGCTAAAATATGAAGATGAAAACCTTATTGGGTGATCATTGTGGGGAGTCCGTTCTCCAAAAGACTCCTGCTTTAAATCTCTGTTACATGCTCCCCCTGCTCCTTTCCAGACATCCTCTATCTGTCCACGAGGCAGAGAGAGAGAGAGAGAGAGAGAGAGAGAGAGAGAGAGAGAGAGAGAGAGAGAGAGAGAGAGAGAGAGAGAGAGAGAGAGAGAGAGAGAGAGAGAGAGAGAGAGAGAGAGAGAGAGAGAGAGAGAGAG
>JAVLVB010000502.1:1536911-1600391 GCA_032876305.1 Orestias chungarensis | reverse complement strand
ACTGTAACTTTGATAAAAAAACACAATACTGTATATATACAAGGTGGAAAAACCAATACCCTGAACAAAGCTTACCAACAAAACATAAAGGTGGCAGCATCGTGCTATTGTTATGTTTTTCTTAAAATGGAAGAAGTTTCTTAAAATTGAGTCTATGGAAAGAAGGATAGAGTCACATAAAGAACAGTCATAGAAGAACACTTGTTATAGGTAGCTGGCGGATTTGGAGGGGGAGTATTTTATCCTCCAACAAAGCAATGACAAGCCTAACAAAAGTAATACTCCAATGGAAAGACTTAGACTAAATCATATTTATATGATATATGGAAGAAACAAACCACTAACCTAAATTTAACCTGTGGCAAGAGTTGAATATTGTTGTTCTATGCAGTCTGAGATAACTTCAGTTACACTGGGAAAGTGAAATCCAAATTTCCAGGTTCCAAAAACACAAACCTGGTAGAGACACTGCAAGTATGTGCCAGCTGTGATTACATGGTCTTATTAAATTTTCGATTCATGAAGGCTTGATAAAAATTCAATTCTCGTTTACCAGATTTTATACATAACAATCTAAGCCTTCTAATAATACCTTTTTACTTTGAAACCATGTCAATGTAAGTGAATTTCTCAGGGAAGAAAAATCATACAAACAGCAAAACACCATGGATTACCTGGAACAGCCAGCCTCTTTCTCATACTATGTCACTATCTCTAATGTCTATGTCAAGTAACAAGTCAGTGACATCAGTATGACAAGTCCTTGCTTTATCGTGTATGGCAGAAGAATTGCTTAATCATATTTTCAATAACATAGTATACTCTGTAGGGATTTCTTCTTGTAAACTATTATAAAAGTTTTGATAGACAGCATTATAGATTGTCATAGTGGGAGATCAATGGCAAGAGACTGGACACGATTAATAATTACACTTTTAATTTGTTGACAGACCATTGTGACTTAGAAATGAAAAGACAGCAATGCAAAGCATAAAGTAACACAAGCATTTTTACAATGTTCAAATACAAATGGTAATACCACAGAACTACCTCAAGTAAAACTGTACATGTAGTGTTGGAATTAGGGTGCAGTCCTCAAATACACACCCCGAATTTTTGATTTTGAGAGTCAAGTTTGCTATACATCACAAACATATCTTGTCTTGCAATGCAGCATAGAAAGAAACCTTTATAGTGTCTTATCTAGACTATGTGGGCATTTTCTGTGAAATCATCACGCATTGTATTTATGACCTTCAATGTGGTCATCTATATAAAGGGCAGATGACAATACACTTTCTATCTCCATGTGTAATGCACCTTTGAGCTATTTTTGAAAACTGGTAGATCATTGATTGATCTAAAGCTTCACACATTTACATACACTGGAGAAAGTTGGGATTCACTTGGGAGCAATTTACCAGTTAGGCAAATTTCAAATAAAGTGTAATTGAACAAAAGGAAACACGTTTTACATATGACAACTTGTTCAAGCATTTTGTATGTTAAGACTTATACATTATATGTTTTCTTAAATGTTGTGGATGTTGGGCCGATTCAACAGAGACCCGTATAATATATTTTGATTAACATAACAAAAGCAATGGAATATGTAGGAGAAATTGTAGATGAAAACTTGAATGTTGAGAGGAATTTACAACTTGGTCACAAGTTGTGCAAAAATGACAAAATGATTTGAACACAAAAGTAGCTTTGAGATTTTCAAGTCTGATAAATGTACCATAGCAACAGAGAAAAATTTAAAATTTCAACAATATAACTAATTACATTTGTTATTGCCTGAAAAGGTCAAATGTGACCTTACAGTGGCAGTCAAGACTGCTAATTCAAACAAGGGATGACCTCATTTTTCAGGAGAACATGATCTAATCTATGCCCTCTCACAGGATTCCTCTGCAGCAGCAATAGCCATAACAAATTCAAATTCTGGCTGCTCATTCGCCTAACATGTGTCTACATTATGTCACATGGTCCACAACATGTGCTGGGTACATCTGAAACTGTATACGAGAAATCAATTCTTTCTATTTTCTCTGCTCTCTTTCCCCACATTCCTTTGTTCTAGATAGCATTTCCCATCATGATGTGCAGCACAGGTAGCAGTGTGAGCCATTAGACCTCTAGGTGTGTGTCTGAATGTTTGCAGGTCTAGGGGCCTTAAAGAGAGCTGCAGTTTGATCCAAATGAATGGGGGCATTATGTAAGTGCTTACAACATCAAGAAATTATGTAAATGGATCCGTTGCTCTACAACACTGCTCCCCTTGTCAAAACATAAGC
The DNA here is from genome assembly GCA_032876305.1 of Orestias chungarensis. NCBI lineage: Eukaryota > Metazoa > Chordata > Actinopteri > Cyprinodontiformes > Cyprinodontidae > Orestias > Orestias chungarensis. Next base: position 1,598,091 of record JAVLVB010000502.1, on the reverse strand, counting down.
AACATTGTACAAATGGCCAAATGCTAACAATGTTGAAATATGATGAAATATGCCACAGATCTGGTACACGATTTCCTTTACGCACATCATGGACTTGGCACTAATTTACAAAGGCCCCTCTTAAATTATTGAATTATACAGAGTTCCAGTAAATTGAACATTTTGATCAGCACCCAGTTAAAGTGGTTTTAAGTGTCTGGGAAAGAACAACTTTGGGTATCTGGTCTAATTAGTTCATCCTCGTTGCTTTAGGTGACGTGGGGAGGTCCAGCTGTGAACCATCATTGAACACAGTACTGTCCCTTCTATTACACCCTTTATGCGCGTCACTAGCTGTTTGAACTTTGTTGGATGTTTTTATTTGGTTATCCCTCTAAATCATAGATGGTCAAGTAAACAGCTCCATTGGAGGTAAACAGCCTGAGATATAGGCTTTCCTCAGGGGCCTTTAGCAGCTGAACTTCAGACACAATTACTCTTAACAAATTAGGTTGCTGATTACGTTCTTATGTCTCTTTTGCACTTGCCATTGTGGGTTCAGCTCCAGGCTGTAAGTCAAGACTTGAGGAGATTATTTCCATCAGTTTCACAATGAACTTTGGATTCCCCTCGCACTCTTTCCTTCGCAAAAACAACTTTCACGTTACCTAATCTGAGTAAGAAACAGAGAAAGAGGGGCAGAGGGCTAGAGAGAGGATCAAAGCCACCGAGTGGGATGAATTCTCCGAAATGAATAGTGCTTGAGGATGTTGCTTTAACCTTTGTCCAAAGCACCGTGCTCAGGGACCTCCCTGTTTGTTTTAACGGCTCAGATTTGGGAAGGGTCCCTCCAGCACAGTGGAAGGAATCCAGACTAATGAGACAAATTTCAATGAAGTTGAGCGGGTGTTTCATGTCAAAAGAAGTCAATTGTCTATCAGCTGGTTCCTCCTCTTTCGTAAACATAATATATAATATTAATGCGTTTTTGTGGTCGGGGGAATATTTTGGCATTCAGTCATCATCAGACGGTTTAATCACTCGCACCATCACATGTTCAGTGCTCTTTTTTATTTTAAGGGGAGATCATAAGTGTGTTCATGCTGTGCCTAACCACAACTGCATTTAACTGGGATTTATTTGTTATTGGCCCATCCACTTCACAGGGAGTGGGAGGCAGTCAATAACTTCAAAAATCATAAAATAAATGTGGAAGTCCTTTAGAATGTTCTTGCTTGTTTTACACAGCTCTGCTTTTGTTTTAGTGCGAACAGATTGTGATATTAGGGGGCTTTGGTGGGACCCCACTGCTGTCATCACTGTCTGTATCATTAGTCTTAACATGATTTAAAGAACAAATGAAAAATTGCTTCGCACCGCAGCACACTCTGTGGACCAATTGGAGTGAAGCTTATCTTTTAATCTGGTTGACTAAATGCTTTGAATCTGTCTCTGGTACAAACACACTGAATGTATATATGTTTTAATGACTTATTGAAAGAGAGAGAAATATTTAAACTGCCCCTGACTTAATCAATACCTTTAGCTTTAAAACCTGTACACTTCTATCTCATGGAATTCTAACTTTTGTGCAACAAGGAGCAAAAGGAGGGCTTAGAGATGTCAGACCAAACAATTGGTGTGGTGGAATAACAATTTGAAAATGCAAACACTCTTTGTGTGTGACACACTAAATTGACTTCTCTAACTCAGATGCCTTTCTTTAAAATACCGTGGGACACATTAAAATCATTGGTCCGTTCCCTCTTTTAACTAATAATCAGCCCCTCTACACTGGGCCTCCCTCTATCCCTTCTTCTCTCCCGCCATGACTGCCGCTCCTTACCCACAGCTGCAATGAAGCACTCTATGTGGGAATAATAGACCAGGTTCCTGTCGTCTGGAAAGTAAGGAACATGATTTAAGTATGTTTTCAGATCTGGAAAAGAATAGATAAAAATTGCATTCCCAAACTATATTGTGTATCCATCTGTTTAAAGGTTGTATTCATAAAATATGTTGGTCCATCCATCCATCCATTTGCCCATCCAACCAACCACCAGTTGTTGACTTCCTAACCAAGATTGGGTAGGCCACACATGGAAAGTAATTCAGAAATCCCTTTATTCAGGGATGTTTCGACAGGAATGTTTATCTTAATGGATCCAAGGGCATTCTTAGACTCTTAAAATGATATAGTCCCAACTGCTACAGGAGTATTTGTATTAACTGAGCTCCCATGTGAATGCTAACTTTACAAAGCACAACCCCTGTAAGTCTATTATGGACTGATACAGTGTTCCTAGCCTCTGGCCCAATAACCGCTGATGAAAGGCACCAGCCCCTTTGTGACCATGCAAGGATAAACAACTCTAAATTGATGAATGGACTACTCTAAAATGTGGATTACTGTTTTTGCAGATTCCAAAAAGCTAGTTCCAAAAAGTATCCACCAGAGGATATTGGTTTATAGCAAATAACCCCAAAAAATGCTAATCATTTACTGATTTTACGATTTTGTTTGTTTGTTTGTAAAGGTTTGGTGCTAAAATACAATTTTAACAAACACATTTCTTTCACACGAAGTCATTACTTAAATATGTAAAGCCAAGTATGAAAGCCTACTCACTTTCAGCATTACTTTGCAGAATCCCATTTTACCAAACAAGCAAGTAAAATTGGTTACAATAAGTACAAAAATCTCACAAAATCAATGATTAATAATATTATTGTAAATGATACAGACCTTAGTGAGTATAAAAAATGTAGTGGTAAGTTGGAAGTGACACAATTCGTACATACAAAATTTATTTTCAAAAGTGAACAGAATCCAGATTTTAATGTTTTCATGGAAGAATCCTGTTGTTCAAATCCAATTGTCTTTAATAGACTTGAATTAAATTCTGATTTAAGATTTAAGGCTAGCTATCTGTCGACCTTTTATTACTTATTTATTGATAATAACAGATTAAAAATTGTCTGCAGCATCCTATTTATTTTCTCTGACTTATCTCGATCCTCTGAGGATACTTTTCATGCCTGTGGTCAGGGCCCTAGAGACTCTGGATTTCTCCTTCCAGACAATTCATTGACTTGACATTGTGTAAATCTGCTTGTGTGTGGGAAGGAGTTTGTGGGTGATTGCATGTATCTTGCATTCATTTCCTTGGATTCAGCATAAACTCTTTGGATTTACATATTAAAAATACTTCATGAAATCTTCTGAGTAGATAATCTTTCTGCCTGTCATCTAATCCAATCTTGAATGACAATAATTATTTCTTTTTAGATTTTCTAATTGAATTTTAACATTATTCAGTGATCACTGAGTTAATCTCAGTTACAACCAAGACATATGACATCCTTTTGCCTATTGATCCCAGAGGTTAGGGAGAGTATGTGTTAAAGGGACTGGATAATATCTTACTAAGTTATGGAGTAAGATCGCTGTCAAAAAGGTGTATGCACAACTCTGACATTCATATTCGTATTTATATGTGAATATAGTTCTTCTAAATTCTGCTGAAATATTTGTGAGCCTGAGAGTATGAATCTAAAAGCTGTGAGTGCAAAGTCTTATGAATACAACTCTAATTTTTACAACAATAAACTCTTTGTGTCTCTGTGGACACGAATTCAGCTTTGTTGGTATGAGTAAAAACTTGTTACCCTTATGCCACAGGGCGGAGTAATCGATCTGTGATCTCATCAGACACAGCCCACTCCAAATGTAAAGATGGCGGAAGACAGTGTACCGGTTGGAGCAACAGCCTCAGGTGAAACATCACAGGTAAGATCAATATATATCTCTGTATAAACAATTGGTTTCTCCACAGGGTCCACTGTCTTCCGCCATCTTTAAATTTGGAGCGGGCTGTGTTTGATGAGATTGTGGATCGATATCTCCGTCCTGTGAAGTCGTCATAAATTTTTTTTACTCGTACTCACAAAGTTGAATTCATGTCCACGGAGAAAAGAGGAGCTTGTAGTAGTAAAAATTAGAGTTGTGTTCACAAGACTTTGCACTCACAGCAATATTCATACTCTCAGACACAAATATTTCAGCAGAATTTGGGGTACAAGAACTTTAATGATATATAAATAAAAATACAAATGTTAGAGTTGTGGCTACACTTTTTTGACAGCAATCTTACTCCATACTAAGGTCCCACACGCCTCTAAAAAAGCAAAATAAATCCCACATCAAGAGGGGAAATGAGCAACAAAAAAGAAGCTCTCAGTGGGAGAAGCTTTACTTTAAAATTATTAATATACTTTTTTTAAAGGGACCCAATCACTTGCAGTGGATCAGGAGAAGGCTTTGAGAGAAAAATAAGGTAGTGGGTGAATGGTTTTTTCCTCTATTTGTTTTAGTACGTAAGGAAACAGGAAAAACAAAGTAGAAATTTGAGTTGTATAAAAGTCAAAATCTGAATAAAAACAGTATCGTTTCGGCAACAACAATGTAACTGGTGTTTCAGCTGAAGTTAAAAAAAACATCCTTGACTATGAGATTGTCTTTTTCATTCAGACTTTGGTTTCTTTCTTCAAAAACAAGCCCTACTGACCAAATAGCTGTTTTAATACTGGACTAACAAGCTAGAACTCCCAAGTTTGAAGCAAACACTGCTCTAATGGGCAGAACATTAGCCAGTGAGAAAATGAAAATGCTCAAACACAATGCGAGTGATGCAAATCAGACAGAGAGCCTCATGTGGTTGTAAATAATAGTCTGGAGTTGTTTCAACAATAACAGCCCTCTGAAACCAGAGCCATATTAACAAATCTCTAGATTTCCTCTCACTGAAAGGATGTTTTTCTCTCTGCTCCGATGGGAAACACTGTTGTATTGATGGGATAAGTTGTCACATTTAGCTGGTTGTGTACAACGTGGAGGTCCATCTTGCTTCAATTAAAACCTCCAACACGTCTGGTTTTGATTAGGGGTCCTGGCAAACCCAAGGTGATTCCTTTCTTAATGAAAAACACCAGAGAGGTTGAGCATTGTTAAAAAAAAAAACTGGTTAACAAAGAATAATAGTTGAGGAGAGAAGGTATCATGCTCTCATCCTTCTTCCTATGCTGTTTCCTTCCTTCTGGCCTATATAGTTTACATGCCAGATGGACAGACCTAACAATAATGTGGGTAATTGGGAAAGGAGCTGAATGGTTCATGAAATACACCCGTCGCCTTCTAACACTTTTTTATCCATTGGATTCCTGTAGATTTTGCCTCATTCCCTACTTGCTCATTCACCTCGTTCCTCTCCATCCCTTTACGCTTTTTGCGGATTTTTGTGAAGCCACTCTGTCTCACCAGAAGCAGACTTCTGCTTCTGCTTAGAGGGCCTGAAGATTTGCTCGAGAGCGTCTGTCTGTTTTCTGAGATTTGACACTGAACCATTGGTTTCGGTCCTTGGCCACAAGGTCACCTCATCGCTCATCAGGAGACCAATTGTATTTGTTATTTCCAATCCCACTACATCTTATCTTGCGACCTTGTCACACTGTAAGTTCAAATTCCAGGAGGACCTTTACCACAAATTCAGAATTTAAACTGTGAGGCTAGTTGCACATGTGTAGATCAACAAAGGTCTTCTGTGAAGAGGGTCTTCAGCAAGGAGGGAGTTAATGGGTAACTGACAGCCAGTGACAGGATAATGTATGGCCCTGTAGTATAATATACGTCACAGTAAAACTCCAGTAGCCACAAGTCTTTCTCCAACACTGTGTTTTGGCCTCTATAAAGGTCATGGAAATGTGTTGAAGAGCAGGAGTGGAGAGATGAGTTTGGAGCCAAAGGCAGACGGAAAGTTTGGATGGGAAAAGATGCACACCGCAGGGTCCTTTCCTAACGTTGGGCGTTTCTCAGAATGTGGTCTGTTTTGATCTAATGAGCAATTCAGTCACTGACGCAGTGATTCTTTCTTTCATCTTGTAATGTCATTTATTCTCTTTATCTTTGATTGTCTCTCTTCCCTTTATCTGTGATCGGGTCGTTCATAGGGCGGCACGTCTGTGTCTCACCGACCTCCATCTCACAGTTTAAAGGAGAGGAAACTCTGAGAAACCAGGACAGTAAAATATGACGGTGATAAACACAGGCATAACCCATCTGATGGGCTTAAAAAAGTATCTATGATGCATAAAGGATGCACAAACAAAGAGCTATCCTATCAACAAAGAATACTTTCAAAAGCAAATAGGAATAAATAACTAAAACTCAAAAGTTTCTGTTAAGGAGCAGCTAAAATAATGTTTGTAATGTTAGTAGCGTCTGGGATCTTGCTCACAAACCCATAAAATGTGTAATCATAAGTGTTTAAACGAAAAACTGTGAACTTTATCTGTGACCATCAGGTAATAAATCTAAACTCAGCATATGGACCAGCTAAAAAACCTAGAGACAAGCTGATGTCTGAGTTAATATAAGGTCACAGACGTAAAACAACTAAAAACCAACAACACCATAGATGAAAAAAAGATATCTTGCTAATAATGCAATTCATATAAACTAGAGCTAATGAAACTACTAATTTAAAATCTTTCAAATCTACATGATCAACAACATTGTGTAACACTAGCAGAAGCTAAACAAATGTGAGCTAATTATAAAACTGGTACGTATTACATTTTATCAAAAAAAAAAGTTTTAAGATTTTTTTTTTGTAACATAATTTTTTCAGATTTTAAAAATAGTTGAACTGCTTAAAAACGAAATTAAATACATTTAAAAAGCTTGTAAGGACTTCTTTTCTCAATTTGCAAATCGTGAGGTTGGCAGAAATGCATCATTAATAATATAGAAAGCTGATTTTAAAAAACAACTTTTTTTCTTTTATCCTTTAAGAGTTACTGTGAACAGGAAAGGCTTTAAAATCATATCACGTCAATATATTTTTTTCCCACATGTACGCCACACATCTGGAGCAGTTTTCAGTTGCAGTTTAATCAAACCACAAAGAAACCCTTATTGATAAGATCGATAGCTGTTTGAATCTCTGCAGAATCCAACTTCACACCGTCACCTGATAGACTTGAGAGCGTCCTTGCAATAAATTATTTTAGCTTTTCTTGACCTTGTTGTAGTACCATGAAAACTCTCTGTACACCTTTAATCTATTTACAGTTTGACATCTTATAACCACAAGCTTTAATCTTTTTATTAGGATTTACACAAAGTGTTCTGAAAGAGAGAAATGCATAGTTTTTAGTGCACCTGAGTCAATCCTTTGTAGAACCAGTCTTGCAATTACAGTCACAGCTCAACAGGATTTAGTAGTGTTTCGGAAACCTTTGCACATTTAGAAACAGAATAACTTTCCCATTCTTTTGATCAAATTGTAACATTTTTGAATTATTGTCCCACCTTTTTCCATATCTTCACCAAGCCCCTGAATGGCTTACGGAAAATCTTGAACATGTATATTAAGGGATTTCCTCTTCCCTCTCTCCTTATCTCTATCCTTGATTAATAGTCTTCCTATCAATTAAGTTGCTTACGTAGATAATGTTCTAATAACATTGCTTTAAGATTTTCCTAAAATTTCTTACTGACCCTTGGAATACTTTTACTCATGAGGCTATTTGTTCATCAATGCTGTAATAAAGTCACCCGGGATTCACTGAACAGCTGTATTTATACTGGGATCAAAAGACAAACAGGTATGTGACTTCTGAAGGTAATGGGTGCACTGGATTTTATTCATGAATGCCATAGTAGAAGGGGGTTGAATTTGAATATATTTTTTAGTTTAAACATTTATTTTGAACACAATTTATTATTATTATTATTATTATTATTATTATTATTTTTATTATTATTTATTACACTCATAATAAATTAACTTGTGTTTGAATATCATAAAAAATCATCATAAACACACTGATTTACTTTGTATAGGTGTTTAATTAATACTTAGCTGTTACAATGCGAGAAACTGTGTTTGTGGCTGGGTCCCGCTGTCTAGTGGTAAGAATTCCCGACATACAAATTTAATTTAAAGACATCACTGTAAGTTAACTCCTAAATCAAGCCTCTGACACACATTATCAAAAACTCAGCTCCTTTAGCAAAACAGATGGAGCTGTCAGAAGTACAGACATTATTATGAATGTTTGTTAAATTCTTCTAAGCAATTAGACAGAGGCCAGAGGAGTTTGTTTTCGCATCAAATGAAATATGCCTGCTGACATTTTACTGTGACCCGGCTGTTATAAAGCCTTTTGCCTTTTGCCAAAACCATACAGCAATTTCAAACTATTAAGTTGTATTACAATGAATATGCGATAATTGGCTTTCTTTTTGTATAACAGAAGGACTCAGTCAGTCTTTCCAAAAACTACTCGATCCTTCTTCTTTATTCTTCAATATTTTAAGTGGACTTGTTGGAAGTAGTTAGGGTTTGGTCTGCTGTAGAAAGAGGTCAGTGTGACCAGCTTAATGCTCTTAGTTTGAAGAAGTAGGGAAGTTTTATGATGGGAGAACTAATTACTGCTCAGAAATGTGACTCCAGGGGTCATTTAGACAGAGTATTAGCTGGGAGAGTGGGCACTCTAGTGTTAAGCCTCTCTGGCTGTCTTCCTGGGTGTCCACAGATCCAGAGCAATTTGGTGTCAACAAAGCCCTTCCTGATTTCAGAGATGTCTCCAAAGGTTTGAATAACTGCTGATTTAGGGTTTGACACCTTATCAGTCAAAGGATGTGGCCCTTGAATTGCTTTCAGGTGCAATCACACCTCCAAGCCAAATGATTGAAAGATGAGAACAATGCATTTTCTTGACCATTACACATTGCTGGTTCCAGAAAAGCTGGTCTGACTATTTAACAATTAGCTGATTTCCAGAAAATGGGCTGTGGTACCAGGAGACAAGGATGGTGGTCCACTCCAGTCAGAAACGTCCACACACAATTTAACTGATTACTCAACAGATTAGAAAGATGTTTCCTGATCCAGTGGATCTTGATTTCAGCAGTGAGGTTTAGTCAGAATTTGTAATAAAATTCATTCCAGTCTGCCTTTCATGAACGTTTCAGGTTGGTGATGATGGGGGGGATATTTTACTGGCCTGCTTCGTTTCTCTCATTTCAATTAATAACAGTCTATTCTGAAATTTTGTATTATTTTGTATTATTTAATAACTAAAAGAGTTGCTTGTAAGTAATAATATGCAGGGGTTGGACAATGAATCTGAAACACTGTCATTTTAGTGTGGGACGTTTCATGGCTAAATTGGACCAGTCTTATGGTCAATCTTCATTATTTGCACATTGAAAAAGTAAAAGCAGAGTGTGAAGGTCCAATTAGCAGGGTAAGAGCAGAGTTTTGCTCAAAATATGGCAATGCACAAAACATTATAGGCGACATTACAGGGTTAAAAGAGGATAAAATGTTGGTGCACGTCTTGCTGGGGCATCTGTGACCAAGACAGCAAGTCTTTGTGATTTAATAAGAGCTACGGTATCCAACGTAATGTCAGCATACCATTAAGAAGGATGAACCACATCCAACAGGATTAACTGTGGATGCAAGAGAAGCTGTCTAAAAAGGATGTTCAGGTGCTAACCTTTATTGCATCCAAAAAACATAAAAGCATGGCTGTCCAAATCAGGGCATAATTAAATGCGCACCTCAATTCTCCTGTCCTCACCAAAACTGTCCACCAGGAGCTCCACTGGGTCAATATACACGGCCAAGCGGCTATAGTCAAACCTTTGGTCACTCGTACCAATGCCAAATGTCGGTTACTATGGTGCAAGGAGCGCAAATCTTGGGTTGTAGACAACAGGAAACATGTATTGTTCTCCGATGAGTCCACTTTTACTGTTTTCCCCACATCCGAGAGAGTTATGGTGTGGAGAATACCTAAAGAAGCGTACCACCTAGACTGTTGCATACCCAGAGTGAAGCATGGGGATGGATTAGTGATGGTTTGGGCTGCCGTATCATGGTATTATCTCGGCCGAATACTTGTGGTAGATTGGCGCTTCACTGCCACGGACTACGGAACCATTCTGGAAGACCATGTGCATCCAGTGGTTTAAAGATTGTATCCTGAAGGCAGTGCCGAGTATCAGTATGACAATGCACCAATACACACAGCAAGACTGGTGAAATATTGATTTGATGAAAACGAAAGGGAACCTCTCCCATTGCCTGCACAGTCACCAGATCTAAATATTATTAAGCCACTTCGGGGTGTTTTGAAAAAGCGAGTCACGAAACATTTTCCTCCACCAGCATCACATCAGTGTGACTCCAGCAGAAGTAAGGAGGACGCTGAGGAGGATCAACCCCCGGAAAGCTGCAGGCCCAGACAACATCCCCGGACGGGTGCTGAGAGAGTGCGCGGACCAGCTCTCAGACGTGCTGGCGGACATCTTCAAAGCCTCCCTCAGCCAGGCAGTTGTCCCCACCTGCATGAAGACCGCCACCATCATCCCGGTCCCCAAGAGTTCCGCAGTGACAGGTCTGAATGACTATCGGCCAGTACCACTCACACCGATAGTCACAAAGTGCCTCGAGAGACTGGTTCAGACTCACATCAAAGCCAACATCAGCGTCACTGTTGATCCACACCAGTATGCATACAGGAACAATCGATCCACAGAGGACGACATTTCCTCCGTGGTCCACACTGCCCTCACCCACCTGGAGCAGAAGGATTCATACCTCCGTATGCTGTTTGTGGACTTCACATCTGCCTTCAACACCATGATTCCTCAGACTCTGATTAATAAACTCTCCTCACTTGGACTGAGCTCTTCCATTTGCGACTGGGTCCTGGACTTCCTGACCAACAGGCCACAGTCTGTGAGGATTCACAACATCTCCTCCCCCACCATCACCCTCAGCACTGGCTCCCCTCAGGGCTGTGTGCTGAGCCCCCTCCTGTTCACATTGCTCACATATGACTGCTCGCCTATCCATCCAGGCTGTCATATTCTAAAGTTTGCGGACGACACAGCAGTGGTTGGATGCATCACAAACCGGGATGAGTCCAGCTACAGGCAGGAGGTGGAACACCTGGAGGGTTGGTGCAGAGAAAACAACCTCTGCATTAATGTAAAGAAAACCAAGGAGATGATTTTGGACTTCAGAAGGGGCAAGCATGCCCACCTCCCCCTGCACATGGGAGGATCTGCGGTGGAAGTGGTCAAGAGCTACAGGTACCTCGGTGTACACCTGAGCAACAACCTCACCTGGAGCAACAACACTTCCATTCTGGTCAGGAAGGCGCACCAGCGGCTCTACTTCCTCAGGAGGTTGAGAAGAGCTGGACTCAGTTCTCACCTCCTTCTAGAGATGTGTGGTGGAGAGCGTCTTGTGCTCCAGCATCAACGTGTGGCATGGAAGCTGCTCTGCTGCAGACAGGAAAGCTCTGCAGAGAGTGGTGAAGGCTGCACAGAGGACTGTTGGAGTCAGCCTCCCCAGCACCACAGACATTTACACCTCCAGATGCAGGAAGAGGGCCTCCGGCATCATAAAGGACTACACACACCCAGCACACTCACTTTTTGTCCCGCTCCATCATTCCTGAAGCTGTGAGACTCTCAAACACTCGCAAGGACAATTACAAATGAAAAACACTTTCGCATTTACCCGGCACTGTTCACTTTAATATCACACTTTAAAATGTCACTATGCTATGTCCGAAGTCCCATATTGTTAAATTCTGTGTTCAATCCTATTCTCGCAGAGGTCTTATAATTTATTAAAGTATTTGAAATTGCTATGAGGGTGTAGACTGGACCGGGGGATTAGAATTTCGTCCCACCTCATGTACCACATGTGATGTGATGACAAATAAAATTCATTGATTCCTTGATTCCTTGATCATGACCTGGCCACTATCCTGCAAGAAGAATGGCTTAAAACCCCTTTGACCAATGTGCAGGACTTGTATATGTCATTCCAAAGACGAATTGATGATGTATTGGCCAGAAAAGGAGGCCAAACACCATTCTAATAAATTCTTGTGGTCAAAAACCTGGTGTTTCAGTTTCATTGTCCAACCCCTGTAATTATTGAATGGGTCTATCTGGTTGCTTTTACTTACCATTTCATTTTTACCAAGATATTGTCAATGTATATCCCAAAGTGTATTAACATTTTGGCTTTGTGGAGGCTACAGGTCCTGTGCATACAACCCTGAATATTTTTTAAAGCACTTTAGTTTAATCATGTCAAACTTCCAACCACATTTAAACGCGGTAGTTGCCTTGGTTAGTATTTCACTCTTCAACCATTTGGTTCGATATTTTAAACTTGAATCATAGGGGAATCAAATATCAAACCCCCTTTGATAACTTCTAATTTAATTTGTTTTGGTTTTTTTTAGTACTATTGCTGTTTATCAGACACTAAAAGAAAAGTCAAGCTTTAACAAGTTAAAAGAAAATTAAAGACCTGTGCCAATGGTTGAGTGCAAGTAATAATGTGAGTTTTTGTGACTTACTCTATCTCTTTGCGGAAGATGAGCGACAACCGTGGGTTGTCGAGAGATAAAGAATTGATGCTGTCTTTAGGGAAGGGCCACCAGGAATTACAGGACTGAAGAAAGATTTCTTATAAAATATTGAAGACTAGAGATAAGTCCTGTACCCTTCTCCTCCATTATCCAACAAGCCAAAATCCTGCAAACTATGTAACACAGGTGAATAATTTGGGCAAATTTATATATAACATAATTTTAAATAAGAAACGTAACCGGCTCTTAGGATATGGAAAAAAGTTAACAAGCTCTAGCATTTTGATAATAATGATTCATGGCCGAAAGCTGCTTGCAGGTTTCCATGTATATTAGTATTTAGAGAAATTGGTGCATTACCTTTTTCCACTTTATTATTTATATTTTACTTCAATTGCTTCAGTATGTCTACTAAAACAATTTTTATAGTATGTATAAAGAAATTATAATTTAGGGTTTTAATATTTAAGTTTATTTATATGTAAGCCCTCCTTTTATATTTTAGTTCACTTAAGTGAAGATGAAGTCTGAACTGGGCAATGTAATATATACCAGACACACACCGGCTCTAAAACTAAAATTTTACTGACTACGACCAACCGCTGTGACAGCTCTCCTGCAAAAACAGATAAAAAGAAAAGTTGGATTCAACTTTGATATACATGATAATAAAAATAGCTGATTTAACAGATTTAATTCATACCCATTTACATTTTCCATCTCAATGCAAATTAAGGATAATCTTTTTTAGTTTATTATTGTAAAAATTTAGATTTAAAAAAGACAAACCAAAAGAGAGGATAATCAGTTGTTAAGTAAGGCTTTTTTTATCAATTTCGGCTAAACGCAAACTTCTATACAATGTAATGAAAAACTTTTGATATATTATCAGAATGAAAAAGAAACCTCTTGTACTTGATTACATCCCAATATTGTGAATTATTCAACACAAGAAAGACTCTATCTTGTATTGGTGGTGTGCAATCATCCAACAAGCCACACAAATATTGTGTTTCTTATTACCGTCTGGGGAATAGGAGATATGACCCAATATTACTCTAGATGTAGTTACTCAGTGTACCTTACTAATGTTGTACAGTAAGGTATGGCTCATTTTATAGTTAATTAAAGTGACTTGTGTTTGCATGTTTAGTGTATCTGTCAGAATATTTAACAACCAGTCAATTTCTGGTTCGTGTTTAAAAATAGCTGTTTTGTAAACACTTTTCTGCCCTGTTTGAGCAGTAATCAACATTTATTTTTCAGTGTTGTGTTTTTGTTTAACTTCAGTATTGTCCCGTTTTTATTCACATTTGATGTTGTCTGACAAACCACTGAATGCTGTTGCTAGTACGGTTTTCAAACAGGTCGTGTAACGGCCACTGTTAATGCTTGGTTCATCAAGCTGGTGGAAATTTCCTTTTACCTCCTAACAAAGCACAGAAATTTGAAGCAACCCAAACTAAACCTTTTCAGTTAAAGTGTTTTTCGGTGAAAAAACACGCTAACGGTGTTTCAGCTGCGTTTTTTGTATTGTTTTGTTTTCTGAAACTTTTATCCTCCAGATTAGTGTATCATAGAAATTGAAAGATGCTTCTCCTTGTTAGGTTCAGATTTTAGGGTGCAGACTATACCTTAGCCAGAAGCCCTGAATGGCCTAGAAGGTTAATACGATCAAAATAGTTAATGTTTTAGTGCTAGGACATTTTTAGAGATGGAAGAAACACAGCTATCTTCTTTTTAGGTAATTTACATAAATGGGGATAGATTTGGATGGCTCAATCTGGAAATGTATACATGACGCACAATCAAATGAAGTGAATAAACAGCTTCAGCTAAGGAAATTTCAATTTGCTCATTAGCATTATTTTAGTAGCACGTTTTCCTTTAGGTGTATAATCAGAGAAGATGTCAAACTTTGAATATTACTTGATGCAAACAACGTTTTGAAATTATCATCAGTTTTTATTTATTTGTATATTTACACAAGGTTGATTTGAATCACAAACACAGAAAATCCATTAACTTCAGTTTTGGTGATGTTGTGTAATCCAAGTCAAAACAAGACAAAACAAACAAAAACAAGCAAAATAACAACCTGCCAATAGCAGCGATAGGGCTTCTCCTCCAACCGAAGAGAGAGGGTGACGACCCACCCTAAAGCTCTGACCTTTTGATGGTTGCGTGCTTTTAGTTTTGCTTCCTCTGTCCAGTGTGTATGAGGGACACAATCAACCATCTTGAAACAAGAGCCCCATCATGCTTGGCTGTGTTCTCAAATGCATTAAAAGAAAAGAAATCAACATACAAACAGAGCAGCCTCGACCACCATAATTGTTGGTAATTGCCCAACAGCAGAGGACCCATGCAGATGAAGCAAACAGGGATAGATTATGTATTTGTTTGGGTCATTAGGAGCTCATGGTGACCCAGTGAGCCACAGCATCATAGCAGCAACAGGGCCAAGGCGCTTCCTTACTTGGCTTGCTGTGCGTGTATGCGAAGAGCCAATTGGCCCTCACGGATATTCCCCAGTTCCTAGAAACTGATGCGTGCTGACCCTCAAACAATATGTAAGAGGCAGAGGGAGGGTGATTGTTGGCTGTTTGTCTTTGGAGGTTCTGTTCAGCAAAAAACAGTGTATGATTGGTTTATGGTGTTAAACTGTTTCATTCAGCAACATCTAGAACTACAATAATCTAACAACAGTATTGCAACCTCTATTACAAGCTTTCATTGATTTGACACTGCTGCAACAGGGAGTTGCAAAGAAAAACACAAGGCATTTCGAACCTTCAAAGGGCTTTTCTGAGGTAACTAAAAGTATTTTGCTGCAAAGAGGATAATTTAAAACAACCGCAAAGGAGCTTTTTTTCCCCTTTATCCTGGTGCATGTATGTGCACATTAAAGAGAAGTTGCTCTGATGTTGGGAAAACCCGATAAAGTTTATCATTTTCAAATCGAGGACATTTAGGGTTAATTTCGAAGGCCTGTTGCTTCTGTTGCAAAATCCTCCAAAGAGCAGAGAAATTAAACAGCCGAAGAGAAGTGGGCAGATGGAAAGTAAACAGCGTTTTGCAACCCTTCTGCATGTTGTTAAATTGATACACCATATCCTCACAGCTGCAAATCTATAAACATGTATGCTATTTTATTTTTTTTTGTTATTGACTGGAAAGGGAGGTATTTGTTGTCCCATAAAAGCTGTGTGTTATTGTACAAGGTCTTAATTATGGCATGAAAATTGAGTACATGCAAAGAACCTGGCTGACAGAAACCCAACACCTCCAACCCAGCAGCATTCTAGAAGCGGGGGTCAGTAACGATAACGTTTATTTTTGTATTTATTAAAAATCCCTTTCCATTGATGTCTGCAACAGCCAGATAATATCCCCGCTTTGCTTATTTACTCAGAAAGTCCAGCCACTGAAAAGCTCTCATTCAGCAGTTAATGTCCATAACGCCTTGGGTAATTGCTGTTTTCCTCTGCCTCTGAGATCTCACCACTTCACAAGACTAAGCTCCTCTGTCCTCTTGTTTATTTTCAAAGACCTCAACCAGGACAAATACCCTCAGGTCAGCTTTAGCAGGCTCGCAGCCATGTGTGCACCTCAGAAGTGCCCTGGAAATCTCTTGAGCTGACATAAATTTGTTCCAGTTGCATGAAGTAGCTGGAAGAATGTGGATGGCTATGAGAGGTAGAGAAGAGTCCTGGGAAGAGCTTCGGTCAGCTCTTCGCTGCTTCAAAGGCAGGGAGGAGAGGTTTTGTAAAATCATACAATAACAGCAAATATAACCACCCTTTCAAAACACAACTGGATTGAACTAGATTGCTGGGAATGAAACAGAAGAAAGGGATGGGGTTTCACTGCTGATACAAAGAGAGACAAGAACATTTGCTGCTGGCTGTGTTCTTGCAAGGTACAGGTGCATCCTAATACATCTGAATCTCAGTTTAAAATTGATTGATGCTAGTTGTTTAAATCAAAGAATGAAACTCATATAATGCAAAGATTCATTGCATTAACTTTGGCTTTTGCTTTTACTATTGTAAACCACATAGTAGAGATTTATGTGTTTTCTTATATGACTTTTCTGCCAAGCAACGCATGGTCCGTGGGGTTTCACAGGAAAACAACCCCAACAACAAACAGACAACAAAAAAAGCAATGTATTGTTTATTAGCATTTTCAAACAATGGCCAAGGACTGTAAATTACAATTTAAGATTTGTTATGCTTTTATTTAGTACAGGAAATCCCAAAAATAGCATGTACTGCTATGTTGGCACCAGGAACCCCTTTGAATGTCAAAGATTGATCTTTTTAGATACATTTACATCATATCAGATTTTAATATCCACCGATAGCATGGTTTACTTCTCAACCTTTTGCCACATTTCACGCTCCAAACATAACAATATGAAATTATAATTTTTTGGGAAAAATTAACAATAGGTGTAACACAATTGTAAGGTGGAACGAAATTTATTGGATACTTTGAAATGTTTTTAGAAATGAACAACTGAAAAGTGGGGGGTGCAGTATTATTCGGCCCCCTTGCATTAATACTTTGTAGTGCCACCTTTTGCTGCCATTACAACTCCAAGTCTCTTAAGGTATGTCTCTGAAAATTTTTGCCCACTGAGATACTGAAATTTTTGCCCATTCTTCGTTGCAAAACAGCTTGCGCTAATGTGAGGTTGGATGGAAAGTGGTTGTGAATAGCAGTCTTCAGCTCTTTCCACAGATTCTCGATTGGATTCAGGTCTGGACCATGACTTGGCCATTCTAACACCTGGATGAATTTATTTGTGAACCATTCCATGGTAGATTTTGCTTTATGTTGTGGATTATCGTCTTGTTAGAAGAAAAATCTCCATCCCAGTCTCAGGTCTCTTGCAGTCTGTAACAGGTTTTCTTCCAAAATGGTCTTGTATTTGGCTCCATCGATCTTCCCATCAATTTGAACCCTCGTCCCTGTCCCTGCTGCGGAAAAGCAGGCCCACACCATGATGCTGCCACCACCATGTTTGACAATAGGAATGATGTGTTCTGGGTGATCAGCTGTGTTGTTTTTACGTCAAACATAACATTTTGCTCATTGTGCCCAAGCAGTTTCATTTTGGTTTCATTTGACTAGAGCACCTTCTTCCAAATGTTTGGTGTGTCTCCTAGGTGGCTTATGGCAAACTTTAAATGAGACTTTTTAGGGATGTCTTTGAGAAATAGCTTTCTTCTTTCCACTCTTCCATAAAGTGTAGATTTGTGCAGTGTGCGACTGATTTTTGTCCTATGGACAGACTCTCCGACCTCAGCTGTAGATCTCTGCAGTTCATCCAGAGTGATCATTGGCCTCTTGGCTGCATCTCTGATCACTCTTTCCTTGTTTGAGATGAAAATTTAGATGGACGGCACGGTCGTGGTAGACTTGCAGTGGTTTGATACTCCTTCCATTTCAATATGAATGCTTGCACTGTGCTCATTGGGATGTTTAAAGTTTGGGAAATCTTTTTGTATCCAAATCCGGCTTTAAACGTCTCCACAACAGTATCTCAGACCTGCTTGGTGTGTTCCTTGGTCTTTGTGATGCTCTCTGCACTTTGAACAGAACCCTGAGACAATTTTAGAGCAGGTGTTTTTATACGGAGACTTGATAACACACATCATTGGATCATTGGATCTTTCAGACATCCTCACTGAACGTCTGGAGAGAGTTTGCTGCCCTAAAAGTAAAGGAGCCGAATAATATTGCACTGTCCACTTTCCTTTTTTTTATTTCTAAAATAAAGTTTAAAATATCCAATAAACTTTGTTCCACGTCACAATTGTGTCACACTAATTGTTGATTTTTCAAGAAAAATTAAAATTTCACATTATGTGCATTAACTTCTCAAAAGACCTATCTTTGCTAAAAAATACATTTTTATTTTAAAAGAGGGGAAATTATTGCTTAAAATATACAAGTGCGTGTGAAACAAACTTAAATACATACTTAAAATAGAAATATTAAAATTTTATCTTCAATTTATTTACAAATTTTTTTATTTTGATCCATCTATAAATGGATGTTGCAGGTGTGTTCTCACTTGCGTGTTCAAACTACACTTGTATGTAGGTATGCTAAAGTGCTGATGCATGTAAACGGTGGAGACAAGTGCAAACTTTGCTCATACATGGATGATAATGTAGGTGCTGCCCCATCACAATGATACTGTAGTTCGTCAAGCTGTGTCCCAGTTAAAGGGATGCATCCTTTGACAGCGGCAGCCAACAAATTCAACACTATGGCTAGGTCTAATGAGTGCATTGTTATGGCACTCTGTATATGTCACCAGCTGCTCCCAACCATGCAATTTGTCTCACGAAGCTACCTCGGCTGATGCAAACATTTACCAAATCTCAAAGAAATATGACTGGCGTTTGTTTATTTTATTTTAGTTTTTGCTTGTTTGTGCAAAAGATTTTTGTATAATGTCATTTGGAAAATACAAAAAGAAGAAAAAAAGAAATAAAATAAATCCCAGATCTGTGATCACATCTCTCAAGTAGTGGTTGTTTTGATCTTATTGGGTTTCTTATACAAAACAATATGAAAGAAACATCGCATCTGGCTTCCTAAAAATAGTCCTTTTGTCTCGCATTTGTGATCACATATACTTTCTATTAAAGTGGTAAAACTACTACTTCACCATTTTTTCCTTTTCTTGATTTATTTGGGTCAACATAAGATACTGTTTGTATTTTTTTTTTTTTTTTTTTGTGCAACAGCACAAACAGAACGCTGTAGACTTGCAAAAAAGGTGATGTCAGACAGTTATTTATAGCACTAAAAAATCTCAGACACACTAGAGGTTTTTGGAAAGCCTGCTCTCAGGTGTTTAGTAAAAGTTGTGCAGACTTTGTGTGTGTGATTTTTCCTCTTGAAGATGTGAGAACCATACTAGAAATCAGAAACTGAACTAAAATATTTCTCCTCTTTCTGGTGCGAGTCCAGGTCGTGGCGCCCTTGGCCCATCAGTGCATGATCTCATCTACATGAAGGGTTTATAGTTTCTTTGTCAATGGGGGCTTTTTTAAGGGGGGCATTTTGGGGGGATGTCACTGTGTCGGGTCGCCCTTCTTGCTGCACAGAAAAGGTAAATATCATTGCTGAGCTACCACACATGGAAGCCATCAGAATGGACGGGAAGTTTGTGGAGCAGAGGCAGGCGCCTCCAGATACATGTAAAGTCAATGGATGTATCAGTTTACAGAAGATCCATAGCACATATTTAATATTGTATTTCTACAGAGAGTGGCTGTGAAAGGTGTGTAACTTGTATATGCAGTACCTTTGACATGTCAAAACTCTCTCTTTTACTTTTTTTGTGACCTTCTCTGACAGCTAATTTGGGGGCCTCCTTCCTTACTATGTAAGTAACCTCTGATGGTCATATGGGACCAGTTTCCGTGACAAGGCTGCAGCGTGTTTAATAGATATACAACAAGTCACCCTGTAAATGGGTCAGCTGTCTGAAGTGTAATGTGTCATGTGCTTTTATTCCAGCTCCAAATTGTCTTCTCTAATGAGCCCCTGTAATTTTGGAGAGGAAAACACCACATCCCTTTTTCTAATAAAGCTCCTTTCTGCCTCTCAGAGCCTTGCATGACAGAAACAAAAGCTGTTTGTCCTTTTGGTGATTTGTGTGAGTGTGTGTCTGTGTGTGTGCGTGTGTGTGTTGGTGTTGGTGTGTGTGTGTGTGTGTGTGTGTGTGTGCGGAGTATATATGCACGTGTCTGTCTCTGCCATACTTTGTGCTCTTCCTTGATGCTCAGCCATAGAGTTTTATCAGTTATTATAATGTGACAGATCTTCAAGTATGATCCAAGTCCTGTGAGGTAGTTGGTTTTGATGTTGGGATTTATCAAAATAAAATTAAAACCAAGTAAAAATATTTTAAGGTTTTCCCTTTTTTGGCAGAATGTTACTCACTTTAAAAAAAAAATCTGCATCTGTGTCATGTGTTATGTCTGGTATGTTCACATGTGTAAGATGAATATAGACCTTTTAGATTTTGACGTTTTATCCCAAGGTTCCTTTTACTCCCTAATATATTTTAACTAACCTGCTTTCTTTTTCCACCATAAAAAGCATCTTTATAAATAACACTAATGCATTTTTATAACTTTTTTTTTTTTTGCTAGCCTAAGGCATAACTGAGTTAAGGTCTGCTTAAGGCTTTTTTTCAGGGTAGACATCGATCACATCATATTTTTTGTATGAATTACTTAAAAGGCAGTAATACATCTATATGTAGCAGGGGCCTTTATACCTCACTATTAATCTGTTGTAATTTGCATTTAATATTTTACAGCTTCTAGATCATTAAAGGTCACCCAAATTGAATTCTACATAATGTCCTGTGTTTAACTTTGGGCCACACTTGGGAACCATTATTTTTATTTGAAAGCCATCTGGAGTTTTTCCCAGGCTTTTGTTTATGAGATAAATAAGTGATTTTGAAGGGTTCACCATCATATTTAATTTATACAAAAATAGTCTAATAATGACTTGTAATATTTAGTAATGTATGTTCATAATGTCTCGAAACTCGAAAGGGAAGTCCTTTAAAATGATTGCATATGTGAAAAGCCTGCGTATGAGGAACAACGCTCAGAAGGGTGTGGTTGGGTTTCAGTTAAAAGTAGAATGTTTTGGGAATAATGACACATCCATGCAATTCACTGACATTTAACAAGAAGAGGTCTTGCTAATTTACTAATTTTAGACTCCATATGGTTTGTTGGCTGCACAACGTCACACAACTTTCATGTTACTTAAAAACACGTCTCGTAATTGGGTGCCTCTTTTTCCCAGTTGGGTCTGCTACGCATGGGCAGGTTTCGTTGTGATCAACCATCAAAGTAAAGAGTCCTTTGAAAGAAGAAACATTACCTACCTTTGTTACAGTCTGTCAAGTCTTTGGAGCTGCAACTGCGACATATGTTGGTTAGCCATGTTATGTTTATTAGATTTTTGTGAAGCTCCTGCAAATAATTTAATTTTGTTTTCTTCATGTCTTCCTGAATCTAAAAAAGGGACCTCTGGACATCCTAAAACTGATGTCGACTATCACTGACAAATATAGCGTCTGTGGGAGTTACGTCAGGATAGGGTGCCAAAACTGCTTTGAGTAGTGTCAGTACGGTTAGCAATTCATTTGTGATGTGAATGTTACCAGGTGTTTGCTGTAAGCTTTAGTCATTTTCCTATAATCAGGCTTGCATTGCATTAAGGTAGGTGGAAAACAAACAAATCCAAAAAAAGAAATCTATTTGTTTAAAGCATTAAGCCCCTTACAACTGTTGAGATGTCTTCTAAAAACTATTTTGAATAATACTCAAAATCATTTTGCCTGGAATAGAAAGATAAAGCATAGTGATTACAGGGTTAGGTTCTGCGTGAAAAGACTATAATTTAGCTTTAAATATTAAATTGAAATCAGTATTTTTCTGTACTTTTCCACAAAGTATGAATGCTTTTTAGGAAGTTGCAAAGTTATAAGGAAGACAAAAGGTAAACTTGACCCATCAACAAACAAAGATGGACGATAGATTTATTATGATGCAGAGAACATGTCCAACTTGGGATAGTATGATACCAAAGGTATTTTTAAAGAAAAAAAACAGAATGTAGAGATTTTTTTCCTTGTAAACTTTTATAAATATTTGTATCAAAAAGGAAGCAAATGATTACGCTGTTAATTGGTTTAGGTGTTTATTGATATGAATATGATATGAAGGTTCTTTTTGTTTTTTGTTTGAGGAATAATTAAGTTAAGCATCTACACCTTTAGAGTAAGGGAAATTTGACTTTTTTTACAATTAAATAAATGGAAAGCAACTTTAGCATATAGAGAAAGATTCAAGAATAAGTCAAAAGATAAATTAATGACATCACAGAAACAAAACATAAAATTTCATGCACAGTGAGTTGTAAAAGGTCTAGAATCAGGTAGCTAGGTAGCTGGCTTTAGTCTTCTTGTCACAGACTAAGAACAAACAAACAAAAAAATCCAAATTTGAAGGAGTTTCAAAAACAGTAAGAGCTCTTGAAGATTCTGTTGTTTTAAAATGCTACTGCCTCACAAATACCGGCATTATTAAAAGATTTTCTTCCCAGAAACGCTCCCTTCGGCATGTTGATGGGAATTCTATGTTTTACTTTTAAATATTGGCATTTTCCTTTTCCCTCTGCCTCACATTTTTTGGGAAATCCTGGAATGTTAATAACTGAAAAACAAAAGTGCATAATTCCCAGTAGCCTTTTTTTCCCAACAGAATTAGCCAACAACTTCCAGACCTTATTCTGATTTGCATGACAATTTTAAGAAAACAATAACAGGGTTTCCATCAGACTGAACCTTTGTGAAGACCTCATAAGACTTCTCGAAAGCAAGAGTTGCATTTTGGAGATTCTGCTGATTCTAATATCAGATTTTTAGTATACTCAAGATGTTTAAAGTGAGATTCTTTAAAAAGTTGTAAGCAGTTACACAACATCTTATTTAAATATACATCTAGATTAACTGGACCAACTGCATGAATCAAATTGCTGACATTGACCGAACTAAAGTGCACTTTTGGTGTCTTAAAGAAATTTTCATCACATAAACCTAATAGTGGGACTTCTTATTTCTTAGAGACTAGGTAGTTGTCTCCTGGGGGTTTATTTATAAACTTTTAAGTTAACCTTGACTTGTAAATTTATAAATAGTTCATGTTAAATCAAATGTGAGTTTGAAAAAAAGAAAAAAAAGAATTGGAAATAAAGGTTGCCATACCACCTGGACATGTCAGTTTCTCATATGAGAACCACCCTGAAACCAGCTTTGATTTTCGTTTATGCTGTTAATTTAGTCCGCTCTAGTCAGCTCTGCACAACAGCTGTTCTAGCAGAAAAAGGTTACTCAGTTTTGCATGACAGAGCTGTAAAATACTAAAAGAAGCAGATAAAACTCCAAAAAATGCACAAAAGTTGGACAAAACAAAGCAAATGTGACATGCAAACAATACCATTTATCCTAACCCAATCTAGCTAGTTGATCAGGCTGTCATGAATCTTTGGTCAGCTGCTGCTCTGCCCATGCCATGTTTCTTCCGAAATCAGCACATGATTTCTCACACCTACTCTTTTTATTCATGGTCTCTCCAGATCCAGAGTTCCTTATTATTGATAAATTATTGACCTTGTTCATTGTTCAGTCCTTTCAGCTTCTCTCAACTGTTTTTGTTCCACACTTCTGTTGTCTGGAACCCCTGACCTTTTATACATATATGTCTTATTTTTCAAAAATAAGTATTAAATCTCTGTAATCAAGAATAATGGATTTGACCCGACAGATATAGCTGTAATTGTGCCAGCGAGAACATATTCAGAAAAAAATGCTGTAATTACAGGAACTTTTCGAGTAAACCTCAATAACATTAAGTTGTGGATTCTGAGAATTGTGTTTGTAAGCCTATTATGATACACTGGACAATAAGGATATTGCTTCTGTCCTAATGACCTCTTAGATATTTAGGCTGCTTTACTGCCAGGAATGTGGCAATGAAACACTTTCCATGAGTCGGAGTGGGTCAAACAGCACCCTGTTAATGGCCTCTTTCAACATAAAAAACAGAGATGACTAAACCTGCTTGTACTTTGTGTGGTGTTGTCTCAAGGTCACAAAAGCACTGAATGTGGGCCCCATTGATCTGAGGGCATGGCCAGGGTTCAATAATAATTTAGTTTTACCATTCAATAATACTAGAATTATTTGACAGAGTTCATAATTTCCCAAGACTGTGCACATAAATCAAGTTTGGAAGCATGGCTTCACAGACCTCACCTCAAAGCACCTCAGAATGTTGCACAAAGGTTCATTACCTGACTCATTAACCTCTAAATTGGCTCTGCAGTGGGGAGGAACTTAATCTGTCTTTGGCCACACAGGCACTTTAATTCCCCCACACACGCTTGCAAAAAAACACATACTCAAACACACACACAAGCAGATTTAGCTGTGCACACGCTTACTCAAAGGCACCCAATAGGTCAAGGGGCAGGATTTGACCATCAGTACTGCCGACACTGAACTCATTTAACTCCTCACTGAATGATGTGTCCATTGTGCTTGTTTGATTGGATGTATGCAGAAGGGAGACGAGGACAACTGAGAAAAAGGAACGGATGAACAGAGGAGAGAAGGCACTTTCTCCTTGTTGGGAATTCACATAGAGAATTCAGATGTATAAGGTTCTGGGAGCTCCCATAGTGTTTTAGTCAATGGAATTTTTGGTTAATCCTCATTGAAACTGGGAGATCCTTTCATGTTAGGACGCTAAAGTGACCCACTGTGACCTTTTGTCCTCCCTCTTTGAGGCCTCACACTAACGATTAGCCCATGTTCACAATGGCGACGCATGGAGAGCCAGAGACCAGCGTTTCTAGGACTCCAATACCCCTTTAGGGTCCCGGGAGATCCATCCTCACCAACTAAACTGGCACATCCTCAATCAAAAGAGCCTTAGAAGAAGAAAGAGTAAGAGAGAAGGGGGGTGGTGGAGAAAAGTGGAGAAAAACAAGTGAATAATGAAGGAAATCCTTGAGACTGGTGATGGAGGGAAAAGTGGAGGATGCGGGGAGGGTAAGAAAGAGTGGGAAACAGAAAAATACCAGAGCAGCAGTCAGCATGGTGAAAAAAAGCCAGTCTTAAGATAA
Organism: Orestias chungarensis; assembly: GCA_032876305.1. NCBI lineage: Eukaryota > Metazoa > Chordata > Actinopteri > Cyprinodontiformes > Cyprinodontidae > Orestias > Orestias chungarensis. Next base: position 1,572,894 of record JAVLVB010000502.1, on the reverse strand, counting down.
GGTTGGCACAAATATGTTCTTGATTGTTTTTGGGGTCTTCGGATAACTTTTAGACGGACTGCCAAGTCACAATCACAGACATATGCACACATGTTTGAGCGAATATACAAATAATCACGTACGTGATGGGCAAACAACCTTACATGGTTGTGTCTTTCGGAGAAGAGTTCAACAACGTGGTAGAGAAAGCCACATAGATATGTAGTGCACTTCCACCAACCCCATTGGCACAAATTATGCAGCTAGACAGCATCAGAGTCCCAATTGTTCTATCACAAATCTCTGACCTTTCTGTTCAAGATTACAAAATCAAGACAAATTGCTTTCAGAGTCTGTGTTTATTTAATGGGATTGCATGTGGCTAGGTATGTGTGAAACACAAAGGGGGTATTTACGTCTGTGAGTTCATGTAGAAACTAACACACATGCACATATTTATCATGAATGTGTGTGAATGCTTGCCAAAAACATATCGTTCAAACAAAGGCCATTTCTCACTGTGTGTGTGTGTGTGTGTGTTCGGTGTGTGTACACTTCAAAAACACATACTGGTGAACTCCTGTCATACCCTTCCAACATATGCTATGAGTTTGGCACAAGTCCTGAGGAGCGCTGCCATATGAGTGAAAGCCCAGACAGCCCCAAACAATCAAACACTCCGAACACTGAACTGCACTCAAGCAGTGAAGGCATGCGTTCATGTAGAGTAGGATGCTGACATGTAGCCATTAGTCCCCCTGAAATGATCACTTTTCATCTTTGCGGTTTCAGTACTGGAAGCATATTTCAGGTCTTGGTAAAAATAACCTCAGGTTCTCCCTGGTATCAGTAGAGTTTTCTGTAAATTGTAAATCCTTCTGAGGGGCCTTGGGATTTTTCCACAAAGAAGTGCAAAGAATTACAAAGCACAGTAACCCTTGCAATTGAATAAACAGTATTCTGATGCTGCCTTTTCATGTTATGAGCTATTGAGTTGGAATTTATACATTCACACATGCACAGAGTATGCCTCATTATTACTGTCACTTTTATTTCCTTTTGCCATGGATTCATAATCATATTGGTGTTTGGACCTTGACTAAATCATATTTCTGGACCTTGACGGAATCATTTCTGAATATGCTACCATTTAAACCAGGGGTGGGCGATTACAGTCCTCGAAGGCCGGTGTCCAGCAAGTTTTAGATGTGTCTCTGCTTGAACACACCTGAGTCAAATAATCAGGTCACTAGTAGAACTACAGAGAACTTGACTTAAACTGGAGAGTTGCTTCAGCCGTCTGATCCAGGTGTGTTGGACCACGGATAAATCTAAAACTTGTAGGACATCAGCCCACGAGGACTGGAGTTGTCCCCCCCCTGATTTAAACAGTTTCATTGAAGTTGTGGCTGTATGTTAAGGGCTGTCGTTTTGCTAGAAAAACGTATTTTACAGCCTTTAACAATTATTCTGCATTTCCTTTTATGCAGCTCCACCAGAGTTATCAGCTTCTCTTAATAATACTAGAGCAGTCAAAACTCAGAAAAATGAATTAACTTGTTACAGTAATTATTTTCTGCAGTGAGTGCATGTTGGATTAAATTAACAAGTCAGGTCCCAGAGCAATATATCTTTGCACTCCTGACTATGATATTTGATACTTGTTTTCACCAGAGGAAACAATGAAAGTATTTTGTCAGATGTCAGGCAGGGCAAGTTTGTCTCCTTTGCAATTCAAACCTTTGTTCATCTGGGCTTTCCCGCACACATGCATATTTTACTTTCTCTTGGTAGCTGGGCTTTCTGAGTCAGTTCTCCTGTTTTGTGTTTTCAATTACTTGCTCTCTGATCGCCCTCTCCTCCACAATAAATTCCTTCCAGTCTATAGTCTGGCTAACATATATGCAGCCATATTATAAGTTGAGAGCGGAAGGGCAAGAATAGTTAAGGGTTTGTATGGTAATAAGGCCTGCCAAAAAGCACTCTCCTTGTCTCTATGGCTCACATAAACACCCATGTACACAAAAGAGCTCTTGTATCCTTGTTGTGCTTTGATAATGCGGCTTTCAGTACAGCTGTGTGTACTGCACATTATTCTGACATAACCCTGAACAGCCACATAAATGCACATGCAGACGTAATGAAATGAATGGGAATGCACCTCTCAGGTTTCTGTGGTATCTCATTTATTTACCTTCAAATTCACCATTTATACCTTTCTGTCTTTCCATTGTTTCTACTTTTCTTTCTTTCTAGAGCTCATGAATCAAAATGTTGCTGTCTCACTTGTGTTTGGATAATGTTTCAATGCTTCATCAAAGACTTCAAAGAACTTTGCACACCAAATCTCCTTTAATCATCTGGAGTCATTGTGTTGATGATATGATTATGACATTGTGCCTTTATGATAAATCTCAGCAACGCCAAAGACAGTTATGGTTGATCCACTGAGCAAACATGCCTAGCAACACTACTTAGCTCCCCCAGCAGCTTGACAAAGCAAGGCCTGTGTTTTTCAGTCTAAATGAAGGGTTATCAAGTAGCCCCGCACTATTTTTAAGCGCTTGTTCGCATACACATATGCAGACATACAAAACGCCCCCCCCTTATCTCCTCCACACACGTACACACACATATACATCAATATACAACTGACTAGCATGCACAGAATTTATGATCTGTATTTCCGTGAATTAATTTGATAAATGTGATTTACTAATGTCTCTGATAATATTATCTGAGTCAATGCAGCCCATCTGAGTTAAATAAAAAAAATGTTTACTGAGCCACTTAACGCCAATCTTGGGGAATTGATCTTCCTAGCCAAGTAAAATATCTTTGTTCACTGTTCAGACAGCTATATCCAGCTTCAGCTTGGAGTTGCTTGAAACAAACTGGCAGCAAAACATGTTGTTTTCATCTTTCCCTCTGGTGATTCGGAGTATTTATCTGAACAGAACCCACCCTAGTTGACTCCCGCTGTACTCTGTTTAACCCTCAAAGACTAAGAAGATGAGTTGTTATTTCGAGGAACACTTCATTCTGCCTCATTCACAGAAAGACACAATGAAATCCCTCTTTGATGAATAAATCGATCAAAAAACCTCAGTTTATGGCGAGTTGGTTGGGGGGAAAGTACACCGTGTACTCGGTATTTGATGGCCAAGTCTCTCCTTCTCTCAGCTCCCCCTCTTCGCTTTTATGCTCTCATCTTTCCTTTTTCCCAATCAGTTTATTCAAAGCATCTGCCTTCCCCGACATCCTACCCTGACTGCATTGCCACCAAAACTGATTTATGCAGTGGCCATCACAAGACAGCAACCATTCTAGGCTGTGGCCAGAGAGAGATAAAACCACACCATAAAGACAGCATTGTTTCCAGTACTGCAAACAGACACAAGTGGGATAAATACTGGTGCCTTTTTTTTCAAGCCTCTCTCAAGGATTCTCATCAAACAGGGCTCAATACTGATCTTTCTCGGAGCTCGTGGCGGACTCTTTTTGTAAAAGAATCTGGTAATAAGAATAAAAACCAAGAGGGGTTTTTAGAAATTAAAAATACAGATCGCTACAAAATTATTACCTTTGATCATTAGAAGCTAGCTTATTAGCAATGTTGACTAGTCAGTATCTTGTTGTCTTTAGTGGATAGCTCAAAGACTAAATTCAGTATTGAAAAAAAACCTGCTTAGATATTACTTAGGATTTCAGAGAGAAACCAGTTCAAAAGCAGAGTTTTGCCAAGTCAAAGCCACCTAAACATCACATAGTTTATTTCGGTGACGCAAATGCATTGTCATAAACATAAACTAGTGCTATATACCTGAAATTAGTCTCCAACGTAAAATTTGTTCAAACTGTTTTTGTGTGACCCATGAAAAAAGGCCAAATGGAGACTTGAAGTTAATCTGCTGTTAAAGCCATCAAATGAGCTAAGGCTGAGTGGGAAGCATTGATTTCAGCCAATAGCACTGCTTTTGCTGTTAAAGAACGGCTGCCTTCCTTTATTAAAAAAAATACTTTATTGTGAAATGTGGTAATATCAAGTTTTGTTAAAGGTCACAAATGCTAAAATTTGCTCTCAGATCTAAAGTTACACTGCAGAACTGTCTTTTGAATAGGCCTTGTGAATGTATACACTTGAGGCCATGTTCTTTGTAAAACAGTTCTTATATCAAGGAATCAAGGAATTTTATTTGTCATCACATAACATGTGGTACATGAGGTGGGACGAAATTCGAATCCCACGGTCCAGTTTACACCCTGAGAGCAATTCTAAAATAGCTACAAAATAAGAATAACATAATAAAATATAAAGAAATGTAAGAGAATAGGATTTTGACTACACAGAATCTACAATATGGGACTTCCGACATAGCAGCAATGAAAATTCGGAGTGCAGAATTTGCTCTAGCAGCATGGATGGTTAATAAAGTGACATTAAAGTGACATATTAAAGTGACATTTTAAAGTGTGATATTAAAGTTAACAGTGCCGGTTAAATGAGAAAGATTTTTTTTGTTTTTTTTTCATTTGTAATTGTCCTTGCGTGTGTTTGAGAGTCTCACAGCTTCAGGAATTAAGCTGTTTCTCAGTCTGGTGGTTTTGCACTTTATGCTCCGCAGCCTCCTGCCTGAGGGAAGCGGGACAAAAAGTGAGTGTGCTGGTTGGGTGGGATCCTTCCTGATGCAGGTGGCCCTCTTCCTGCATCTGGAGGTGTAAATGTCTGTGGTGCTGGTGAGGCTGACTCCAACAGTCCTCTGTTCAGCCTTCACCACTCTCTGCAGAGCTTTCCTGTCTGCAGCAGAGCAGCTTCCATGCCACACGTTGGTGCTGGAGCACAGTACGCTCTCCACCACACATCTGTAGAAGGAGGTGAGGACTGAGCTCCCGAGTCCATCTCTTCTCAACCTCCTTAGGAAATAGAGCCGCCGGTGCGCCTTCCTGACCAGAGTGGAATTGTTGTTGCTCCAGGTGAGGTTGTTGCTCAGGTGTACACCCAAATACCTATAGCTGTTGACCACTTCCACCGCAGTTCCTCCCATGTGCACAGGGAGGTCGGCATGCTTGCCCCTTCTGAAGTCCACAATGATCTCCTAGGTTTTGTTTACATTAATGCAGAGGTTGTTATCTCTGCACCAGCCCTCCAGGTGTTCCACCTCCTCCCTGTAGCTGGACTCATCACTGTTTGTGATGCATCCAACCACTGCTGTGTCGTCCGCAAACTTTACAATATGACAGCCTGGATGGATAGGCGAGCAGTCATATGTGAGCAATGTGAACAGGAGGGGGCTCAACACACAGCGCTGAGGGGAGCCAGTGCTGAGGGTAATGGTAGGGGAGGAGATGTTGTGAATCCTCACAGACTGCGGCCAGTCCAAGTGAGGAGAGTTTGTGTATCAGAGTCTGAGGAATCATGGTGTTGAACGCGGAGGTGAAGTCCACAAAGAGCATACGGATGTAGGAATCCTTCTGCTCCAGGTGGGTGAGGGCAGTGTGGACCACGGAGGAAATGTTGTCCTCTGTGGATCGATTTTCCTGTATGCGTACTGGTGTGGATCAACAGTGACGCTTATGTTGGCTTTGATGTGAGTCTGAACCAGTCTCTCGAGGCACTTTGTCACTATCGGTGTGAGGGCTACTGGGCGATGGTCATTCAGACATGTCACTGCGGAGCTCTTTGGGACAGGGATGAAGGTGCCGGTCTTCATGCAGGTGGGGACAGCTGCCTGGATGAGGGAGGCCTTGAAGATGTCCGCCAGAACGTCTGAGAGCTGGTCCGCGCACTCTCTCAGCACCTGTCTGGGGATGTTGTCCGGGCCAGCAGCTTTTCGGGGGTTGATCGTCCTCAGCTTCCTCCTTACTTCTGCTGGAGTCACACTGAGGGGCTCTTCTCCTGGTGAAGTCGTGATTCTGGTGCTGTGGAGGGTGTCAGGGTTCTCAAACCGGGCATAGAATTGGTTGAGAGCCTCAGGCAGGGAGGGGTCTTTGGGGCATTGTGCAGCTTTAGATTTATAGTCTGTAATGCACTTGATGCCCTTCCACATGTACTGTGGATCCTGGGAGGAAAAGTGGATTTTCTGAGCATATGCAGCTTTTGCCCTCTTAACTCCTGCAGTCAGCTTTCTTCTTGCCCTCCTGAGCTCTTGTGAGTCACCAGACCTAAACGCAGCATCCCTGGCTTTCAGCAGAGAACGCACCTCTGCATTCAGCCAGGTTTTCTTGTTCGGGTGGCAAGTCACAGTCTTGGTGGTGGTGACATCCTCCACACACTTGCTGATGTACCCCAGAACAGCAGATGTGTAGTCCTCCATGTCCAGCTACCCCTCGTACTCAGCAGCCTCCCTGAAGACCTGCCAGTCTGTACAGCGTCGGCGTCACTGGGGCACACAGTGATGGTCCTCTGTGTGGGTCTGGAGCGTCGCAGCGGGGGATGGTAAGCAGGCACCAGCATGACGGAGATGAGGGCTTTCCCGGAGAGCTGGTTGCGGTCCGCACGGAAGAGCTGCCGGCCGGCGAGTTTCAGTGAGACAAATCGACGCGCAGTTCCTCATCTCCTTAGAAACACTGATCCTCAGCCGCAGCAGGTCCAGCTTGTTGTCCAAAGAGCGGACGTTGGAAAGGAAAAGTGACGGAATCGGGGGTCGGTTAGCATTAGCCTTTAGCCTGGCTATCACACCGCCGCGCCTTCCCCTCTTCTGCCGCCACTTGCATCCCCTCCGCTGGCCCTTTGTCTGCAGCGCTCTGCTCTCCCACGCCGAAGTCCGGAGGAGCTGTAGTCTGCCCAGCTTTGCTCGGATGTTATTTTCTAGGTTTTTGCTGACCATATATATGATTGATTGTGTGAGATTAATAACCCTGTGTAAAAAAAAATAGATTTTGAAATAATCTAGCAGCAGTGCGCTCTCCTTTATGTTTTGGCAACTTAAGTCTCACTTCCAAAGAATGAAGTGAACTGTAGCAACTACTTACTGTACTTTTTCTATGCATGGGATTTACAAAACGAACGTGTGGTTTCCTACCTATCAAGTCTAGCAAATAGAAGCAATTTGCATGTACTTTTACAAAATATTGGTTTAGTCTTTTCTGTGGTTTCAAGGAACCCTAACACCATTGAAATTGTGTGTAAGTGATGCTACTGAATGGGAAAAATACTACAAACTTTTTTGGATTTTTGGATTAATACTTCCTCTGTGTGTTGTTTTAAAACTAACAAACACAGAGACTCAAGTTAAAAACAACTAGTAACCTAAAATACCTTTATTAATTGGCCTTATTGGGGTTTAAAGAAAAAATTGTCTTAACTTCTATATCATGTTTTACACAATTTAATTACTTTTGTCCATAAGCAAAGTACAGCCGTCATTCTGATAACAAGCACAGCTAATCCAAATAAATGTCTGATAGCAAACTGATGGTGATGTAAGTTTTGAGACATGTTACTGATTAAGCTTTTGTCCAACTTCTTTCTTATCTCTGAATGTCCTAGCATCTTACGTGGTTCATATTATTTAGTGATCTAACCCACTTCAAAGAAAACTCTCAGGAGATCAGGTAAAAAGATTTTTTTGAACAGATTGGAGTGGATGGGAAAACCAGGTTGAGCTTCTCAGCAGGGAAACTGTGAACGATTACTTTGTGTCTCTGTCTTACTTGGTGGTGCAGGTGATTACGCCAGGGAGAGAGAGCCTGAAGGGAGAAGGAGTACTTGCTGCTGTCCAGAATGTAGGTTGTCCGGGGGGAAATCTTGTGGGAGGCGGATAGCGGTAGCAGGAGTGGGCAGTCCGAGCTGAATCCGAGGAGGGTGAACCAGTGTGGCAAACTGAGCCGGGATCCAGGAAGTGGTGAAGCATTGAGAGGTTCTTCGGTCTGACCTGAGGAGGAGCACTGCGGAGTATGAAGACAGGGAGACCAAGCGCTGGTCTGAACCAGTTTGATCTGGGACAAATGAAATGTAGGGTGGATTCTGAGGCTGGGAGGCAAACGGAGACGTACAGTGGAGGGACTGATGACAGTCAATAGTCGGTTAACTTTGGGGACAACTTCTTGGAAACCGACTTCAGAGGGATATCTATAGAGGACAACCATACCTGCTGACCCGGGGAGTAAACGGGAGCAGGGGCACATCTCCGGTCCGCATACTTCTTATTTAGGGTGTTTGTGTGTTGTAATGCGGCGAAGGTCTCCTTCCATATTTTGGGGGTTCGGCAGATGTAATGGAGGACTGAGGTTGTCAAGATATCCCTCTCATCAGCAGGAAACAGTGGTGGCTGGTAACCCAGGGAGACCTCAAAGGGAGACAGACCTGTGGCAGTAGAGACATGTGAGTTGTGGGCGTACTAAATCCATGGAAGGTACTGGTTCCAGTCTGCCTGATTGGAGGACGTAAGGCAACGGAGAGCAGCTTCAACATCTTGGTTTAGACGTTCCGTCTGACCGTTGGTCTGAGGGTGGTAACCAGAGGACAAACTAACCTTGGCCCCCAGTGCCTCACAGATGTTTTTTTAGACTTGCGAGACAAACTGGGGGCCACGGTCAGACAGAACATCAGTGGGAATGCCGTGGAGAAACTACTTGTTAAACATCTTTAACATGTAGACATGCAGTTTGAAGGGCTGTGGGCAGTTTACGGAGGGAGACCAGATGGCAAGGTTTTGGGAATCGGTCTATTATGGTGATGATTGTTGTCATACCTTGCGAGGAAGGGAGACCAGTGATGAAATCCAGGACGATGTGGGACCAGGGACGTCTAGGGGTTGAGAGAGGTTGGAGGAGACCAGAGGGAGGTTTATTTCCGGACTTGCTTCGGGCACAGGATGGACATGCCTGAACAAAGACATCATGGTGAGTGTTCGGCCACCAGAACCTACGGGTGGCAGGAAAACTTTGCTGTGTGAAACCAGTGTAATACGCGAAAATGGCAGAGGGAACATAAATGGTTTTCTGAGGAGCAGGTCGAGGATCAGGTTCTGTCTTAAGGGCGTTTTGAACTATACCTTCGATCTCCCAGGTCACAGAACCAACCACACAGTTGGGCGAAATGATTGTGGAGGGTTCTTGGGGTGAGTCATCGGGAGAAAACTGTCGAAAGAGAGAGCGTCTGGCTTCCCGTTCTCGGTACCGGGTCTGAAAGAGATTGTTATGTTGAAACGGGAGAAAAACAGGGACCAGCGGGACTGCCGTGGGTTCAGACTTTTAGCGGACTGAATATATAAGAGGTTCCTTATGATCGGTCCAGACCAACACTGGGTGATTTGCACCCTCCAGCCAGTGACGCCATTCCTCAAGAGCTAATTTAGTAGCGAGAAGCTCCCGGTCTCCCACGTCATAGTTTCTTTCAGCGGGTCTGAGACGGCGGAAGAAAACGGCACATGGATGTAGTTTATTATCCTCCGAGGACCTCTGGGACAGAACTGCACCGACCCCCACATCAGATGCATCTACCTGTAGAACAAACTGTTTGAGGGGATCGGCCTGGACCAAAACTGGGGCTTCAGAAAACATGGTTTTAAGCTTCACAAAAGCGGCCTGCACTTCGGGGGTCCAGGTGAAGGGATGTTTTACTGAAGTTAAATAAACGAAAACAAAAAATTTCAAAAAATCTCGGAGGACGTCATCTATTAGGGCTTGGAAAACAGACGCGGTGTTGAAAAGACCAAAGGGCATAACCAAATATTCAAAGTGACCGAGAGGTGTTTTGAATGCGGTTTTCCATTCGTCTCACTGGCGTATACGGATGAGGTGATATGCATTACGGAGATCCAATTTTGTGAAAATGGCGGCTTGATGGAGGGACTGGAAAAGAGCCGTGAGAACGGGTAAAAGGAATCTGTTCTTGACGGTAATATTGTTTCAGCCAAGATAGTCTATACAAGACGAAGTGAACCATCTTTTTTCGACACAAAAAAGAAGCCTGCTCCTAATGGGGATGATGATGTTCTTATTATGCCTGCCGCCAGAGATTAGTTTATATATGCCTCCATCGAATCTCGCTCCTTATGGGAAATATTGTAGAGACGACTTGTAGGTAATGGTGCGCCGGTTAACAACTCTATTGCGCTGTCATAGGGACAGTGAGGTTGACGTAAACTTGCCTTACTTTTATTGAAGACCTCCCTAAGATCCTTGTATTCCTCAGGAACATTACTCAGATCCAGAAAGTCGATGGAGGCAATCTCTGGAGGGGGGCTAGGAGGAACGGCTGCCTGGAGACAGGAAAAATAGCGGTTAGAAGACCAGAAGTCAACTCTACAGTTAGACCAGTTTATTTTCGGGTTGTGGGTCTTTAACCAGTCGGAACCCAAAATTATGTTGGGGTGAGTGGATGAAAATACAAAAAAGGATCTGTGTTCATTGTGATTTCCTGCTGTGATGAGTTCAAGAGGGCGAGTGATATGAGTAACCTGGGGTAGAGGGCGATCATACAGAGAAGAGGCTTGGATAGAAAAATCTAACGGGGTCGTGGGAAAACGGAGTTGGTCAACGAGGGTTGTGCCACGAGGGATTGTTCGCAGCTGTAATCAACTACAGCAGACAACTGTATGGATTCCTGATTATGAAACAGAGTGGCGGGAAGAAGAAAACAAGGCTCGGAAGATGTTATTTTCTGGTCGGTCTGTGGCCTCGTGTCTACAGACGGACCCTCTCGGGGACCTCTTCCCTTCTGCGGACCGGACAGGTGGGGAGTTAATGACTAATGAGTTTCTGCAGTACAGACACTCCCTCGACAGAATCCTTTTCTGTTGTTCTTCAGGAGTTAATATTGTCATCCCACCTGCATGGGGTCCGGCCCGGGTGGGGGTGACCTACAGGGCTCGGTTCTAGGTGATGGCTCAAAGGAAGATGGTGGAGGCTGACTGGCTACAAGGACCCGCCCAGTGTTAGCCCGGCGGTCCGCTCTAAACCTATTTCTCTATCTCTGACAACCATCGATTCTAATAGCTAGTCTTATCAGTTCATCTAACGAGCAAGGCTCGTCTCTGATGGCTAATCTATCCTTTAACGGATCATTAAGGGCTTGACAAAATCCACTTTTTAACGACTCTTGGTCCCAGCTGAGGACCGCGGCGTGAGTCCGGAACTCAATAGACAATTCTGATGTGGTTCGGTTTCCCTGTTTAAGCAGCCAGAGATTACGAGATAAGGCTAAATGATCCTTTTCCGGACCAAAAGTGTTAGCTAAATCGTCTAGAAAATCTTGATAAGATAGTCCGAACTCAGGATAACGTCGCAAAACAAGCCTCCGCCCATTTGAGCTCCTTACCAGTAAGAAGCCCGATGATATACGAGATCTTGGCATCATCATTGACAAAAGAATGCGATGTGGAAGCAAAGACCAACGAACACTGCAGGATAAATCCATCGGAATACTCACCGGAATACTTCTCCGGAAGCGGAAGAAATACCCCGCGGGCTACCAGAACGGGAAGTGGACGGCGGGGAGATGGAGAAGATGGCGGTAGAAATGCTGAAGCGCTCTCATAGGGCGGGGAGTTGGGATTGACGGACCTAGGATTGAGATTTTGCAAAAGGGGAGTTGACTTTTTGATTAGTCATAGTTTTTGGATCAGAAAGGGAGCGGAGAACGGATTCATAGGTCTGTAACATGGTGGATTGGTCTCTTATGTTTCTGCTGAGAGCCTCCTGTTGGTCAGCTTGGCCTGAGTGTTCTGTCATATTATTTAGCGATCAGACTCACATAAAAGAAAACTCTCAGGAGATCAGGTAAAAAGATTTTATTGAACAAGTTGAAGTGGATGGGAACGGGAACGGCTTGAGGCAACAAGGAAGACCGGGAGCTTCTGTGGGGTGAAACCAGGTTGAGCTTCTCAGCAGAGAAACTTAGAATGATTACTTTGTGTCTCTGTCTTACTTAGGGGTGAAAGGACTAAGACGACACCCAGAGGACAACCTGCAAAACAACAACAAGATCCTCCTCCTCTCTGACAACCTGGGTCTTTTAAAGCTGTTTTGTTCTTTATCAAATATAAAGTTGTTTTTTTTGTTTCTTGTTTTTTTTAGAGTTAAAGATGACAGCAACTAGAGCTGTTTTTGTCACAAACAAACTTTAACCACCTTTTACCTTTTACTTTGTTTAACAAAAACAACAAAAGTTACAAAGTAAAATACTGCAGCAATCCCAATCATCATTAACAGTAACTATGGCGCAGTTTTGTTTCCAGTAATTATGTCAAAAACCCTGCAAATATGTAAGTATTGGCAAATTATAATGTTACTTTCATTACAAACTCTGTCATTTTTGTTTCCCCCTTTTTGGAAGCGACTCAACACAATGAAGTCAAACTCTGTAAGACTGCTTCTTTTGCCCACGTGCGACATAATAAGGCTAACATGAGCAATTACTTGGCATATCGCAATTTGAACAAAACCAAAGCAGTTTAGGTTTATAAGCAGAATAAACCACAACACAAGCTGGCAATCAGCGCTGTGAAATGTTGGTATTTTTCTTCACATGCGAACACTGTAAGGAGCAAAGCCTTCGTTTTAAATCGAGGATACGATTGTTTCTGCTATAAGCAGCATCTGGAAGAAATGAGGCAAACAAATTCCTCTGTTGCCAATGTTGTCTGATCTGCCTCGCAATGGTGTTCTCTCATGTTGATGTCTTAAAAAGGCCTTAACACAGCTAAAAGGAGAAACAAATATTGCCATAACGGTATTTGTTCTGTATGTAGAGTTTTAACAAGATTGAAGCTTTCTCAGTCATGGTTGTAAAGATATACAAAGGTAATCCAGCACCAGGTTCTTAAGAAAAATACAATTCTGGTTCATAAGATCCTTTAAGCAACAATAAGTAAGTTTCAAACTGTCATATCACTTTAACCCGCACTAAGTGACTTTGAGGAGGGTGGCAAGAAACCTGCCACACAAAACAACTACAAATGCGCTCACTGCTTTACGGCATAAGACACTTCCCCGTTTCTTATTCTCAACGTCATCATATGAAATTGTTTCACCACAATTAGATTCCTTACCTAATTGCTATTTATCCTTCACACAGCCACTGGAAACCAAAATATACTTCAATCCAACTGCAGGCTACAGGGCAATCAGCATTTTACGACGCTATCCACTGGTCCTCATGGGAAATGCAGTCTTCCTTCAGGCAAAACACCACCACTTTTGTCCACACTGGCTGCGAAAATCTACCAAAACTGTTGCTTTAATGTTCTGTATATCCTATAAAATGAAACCAATAAATTGCTTACCTCAGCGACAAAACGCAAAAACACTGACTGATCAAACAAAAAAGAAAAAAAAAGGTAAATCTGTTTTAACAAAAATAAAAATAAAATAATTTAAAAAATGGGTCCTGTAAAGGTTAAAACATTTTCCACTTTACAGAACATGTTATTCCACCATGTTTAAGGCAAAAAATTTCAGATTTTTTTTTTTTTTGCAAGTGACTCTAGAAACCCAAAACCATAAAATCCTTCTGGAATTGATAGCTACTCTCATATTATGCTTGCATTCAGTCATACTCATTGCAAGAAGTTATTGAGTGAAGAGTTTATAACATGACAAAGAAGAGTGTGTCTTAGCAGTGGATTGGACACAGCATATAGAGGCCATCAGGGCCGGACTGGGAGTTTTTTTCAGGCCAGGAGTCAGTCATGTAACCAGGCCACCCTGGGCTTGCCACGCATGCATGTTCCCACACATACATGTTCACACCCACACCTAAATGCATGGTCACAAGCACCACGCATTTGGCGGGTGCAACTTATAGCAAATTCCAAATAAAAGGCCACCTATTAGATCTACTGTAATTTCTGAGTTTGTAATATACAGTAACTTTACTGCTGTTAATGTAATAGTACTAAGATAATAAAGATTTTACACAATAATTAGTGTCTACTTTAGAGCTTTACATAGTTAAATCATGTAAAAAATCAACTGCCTCAGTGGCACATCATAATACCAGGGAATACTAATGAACCCCAACCTACAGTAAATCCAAGGTTTGAATACACAAATGTTCATGTTTGATCTGGGATACGTAACAGCAAATCAGCAGCAGACAGAAATATTTAAAAACACAATCACTTAATAGAAAAACGCTCTAACGCCAAAAAAGCCATTATTACAGTTGAGAGCCATTTATGTCAATGCTAGCGTCTGGCAGTGTTCATGGGTTGTTGCTCTACTGTAGAAATGGTTTTGTAACTTCTCCCAAATGCTCTACTTCTCCTAGAGTACCAGCAAGACTGGGGTAATCACCATCACCAACTTTGATACACTAAGAAAATGTAGCCTGTGTCTCACTGATTTGGCCTTGTACTCATATACATGATAATGGTAAGATTATATCCCATTTGCTGGAAAATAAATAATTTAAAAAGTAAATAATAATAATAATAACAAAGTGGCTTGTAAATCAGTGATTTAAGCATCCAAGTCCTTATCATAATTTCAAGGCTAGACCTATATATGCTCCATATTTACACTTTAGACTGAATGTGTTCAGTCTCAAGTTCCTTTATGGGTCTCTGTTTAAACTTTAAACAAAAAAATATTGTTACAAATATATTATTAAAATAAAAAAATATATATTTACCCTTAAAATAATATTTGGACCAACATTCTTTAATGGCACTGAATAAATAAATTTGTACCTTTGCTGCATTTGGCCGCGTCTTCCTCCAGCACCTTTCTCTTTTTGCTCCTTCCTCCACACCTGTGTGGTTGATACGGACGTTTGAGGCGGGTCTTAATTGAAATAAACCAATCGTCTGTCCCTCCTCTCATGCTGCTGGCCTGACTGCCTCTATGGTTTGTCCCAGCGCTGGCCTGTCTATCTGATAGTCGCGCCTTTTGCAGACTTTTTTTTTTTTTTTTTTACAGAGACACAGGCCAGCAGGCCAATATTAGGCCGGCGCTTTGGGAATACGTCCGGTTCTCCCTATGGCCAGTCCGAGCCTGGAGGCCATAGTCCTCACCATAGTGGTTAGCAGATGGAGTCCCGGCTCTTGAACATGTACTATGTGTCTTCCCTTTTCTTCTCTGTCCTCCTTCTGTTTGGAAAACTGCTAAACAAAGGCCACTAGTGCTATGAGATAATAATAGAAAAAAGTATGAGAAGGAGAATTGAAAACATCAAACCTTACTTCATGCACCATGCTAAAAAGTTGCATCAGTCATGTAAAATAAAGCTTTGTTAATTTGATAATAACCAGAAAAGGTATTCTTTTCATAAGAAATGTAAGGGTATTGAAATGGACAAGTTGCCTGTTAAATTCCAGATGCCTCCTGTCACATGTTAACCAAGTATTGACTACGGATGTATGTATTGTGGATGAATGTGGCTTCGGTTTAAAGCACTATGAGTGATTAGTATGAAAAGCAGTATATAACTTAAGTCTATTTATTCAAATTAGCTGCAATTTTCTAGTGAATAGTTGTTTATTGTCAAACTGCGGAAGCAGATGGGATCAAAATCAGCATCTCCAAATGATGTAGAGGTAAAAAAGGTATGGGGTTTTCACTGCACTGGGGTTGTTGTCCATCAGTAGGTTTGGCTTGGATATGAATAACTATAAATCATGGCTGACCACTAACAAATATGTGTAATTTAGATTAAAAAAATCAAATCTGGACACTAACTGACTGTCAGCACATAATAGCAAACGTTTTTCAGTCTCAGTTGTTGCTTATAAATACCTTCCTGATAAGACTCTGGTATTAAAAAAACATTACATGAAGCGTTAAGTCTACCAATGATGTTTTGGAACAGCAACCTCTAGAAACAGAGAAATAAACTCAAACAACATCCCACTAACATACAGGTTTATTGTCAAAAATGATTCAACCTTCTGGTTAAAATACTTTAATAAATAAACTCGCTAAGCTAGTAACACTCAACAAAACTACTAAGTAAAAATGTAATAATAATGACCCTAGTAAACTACAAAAATATACAAGCAATAGAACAATAATCAATAACAGGATGTAATGATGTCACACTGTAGTATGAACTGTGAATGTAAAAAAAACAGATTTTGCCAGATGAATACATTTAACTAGTTAAGTTTAGTTTGCAGCAAAAATATCTTGTGAATTACTCCCTCCAGCACTATAATTTGTATGAATAAAACATTCAATAGCAGACATGCAGTCGTCTTAATAAACTGAAGTAAAGAATGTGTTCCGCCAGTACTTCAAAAAACATTTGTGGACTCGGGGAAAGCAACTTCATTTCTTCATTTTTAGACACACACCAGACCTTTTTGGTTAGACACACCAACAAGTGTGGCAAGAAAAAAAAACTAATTTGCTCAGTTGTTTGGTTAAGTTAGTATAAGGTACGCATTATTTGTTGCAGTATTGATTGCTTCTTCTATGATTTTCTAGGTGGTTTTTCTGTAGATGTGGTCATGTCCGGTCAGTTCAAAGCTGGTCAGTTGTATAGTGTTGCTCAGACGTCCCTCTCAAGCCTGTGAGGTAGTTAACAGATGCTGGTAGGAGTGAATCACACAGCAGTGAATATACCACATGTCTGGAATACAATGACCACTCAGTACAGACACAATACCCACACATAAACACTCCAAATGTGCAAACTCACTGGCAACTCTGGCGCAAGACCCACTTTGCTTCCATGATCAAAAACATCCATTGGTATGAACACACAAACAACAGAAGGAAAAACAGAGGGGTTGCCCCATCTTTTCTCTTTTATTATGACATCCGCAGTTGCCAGACATGTATTGGTTTGTCTGAATCATCTTTCCAAAGCCAACTGTGTCATTCGCCCTCTATTTCTTTTATATGTTTTCTAATGTTACTGGAACCTCGTTTGGACATGCAGCCAGACGGCCGTGATTCAGTTCGGCACGAAGCCGTGAGATAAACGACAACCCATGGGTTTTGTTGGGTAGATGTTGCTCCGGCTAGAGGATGTGGGGGATGCTGAGTGGTCAAGGGGTTGTCAATCTGACGTCTGCCAACCCGGAAAAAGACGCTTTTTACCATCGCCCAGGGGGCTCTTAAGTCATTTCCAGTCCTGAAAGGAACATATCACACTTTGGTTAAAGAGGACGTTTAGTCACCCTCACAGTAATGCAGACAAACACAATTACAAACTTATTGGACTACGCACAAACAACTAGCAGTGGAACACAAAAATGGACACGTGCACACACTCACAGAAGACAGCCTAATTATACACAGAAGTTTCTAAGGCCGTCTCCAAGAGGATATTTACACTTGTGTTTATTTGTCTTCTTTCAGATATTCGATTTATTTCTCAAGCTTACTGGAAGTGCATGCTTGCATCTGCCAGGGGAAGCATTTGGGTCCACTTTAGAAATGATATGAGGCCAGACAGACGGGGAGATGAAAGCAGTCACGGTGAAACAAACAAAACACAATGTAGTACCATAAAACAGATCAGAATGTGAAGGGAGCAAAGAAAAAAGGAAGAAGAGACAAAAAAAGCAAAGGAGGGAGGAAGGAACAATTTGCTGTAAACGTCTTGGTAGTAAATCGCAACCAAATGGCCTGGAGAATGTGCGGTGAGAAGGAGAAAGTGCAGAGAGAAATCCTAGGCTGTGATGGCTGCATGGATGGATGAGACTGGGCTGAGTGTGATAATAAACTGTAAAAGGGCTTGCCCATAAGTTTCCAGGAAGTACAGGATTCAGCAGTCAACACTGTTAACATGATCTCTGCCAGCGGTGCCGTGCTGAGAACGGGCTGCAATATGATATTCTTGAATTCAATTCAACATTTTGAAATTGAATGAGCACAAGTTTTTGTTTCTGTAGGATCATTATGACCTCGCAGTAATGAGTCGGTCAAGTCCTGTGGAGAAGTCTCTCCCCCTGAGCTTGGCAGAGTGCATGCACATTCTCACAGGGGAGGCTTCAACGGTGGCTAGAGGAGGGCAAAATCCAGCAGCATTTTCTTATTTATGACCTATAAAATACCATGTAATGCTGTGGTTAAGTTTAATGGGTAATGGGTGAAATCCCTCTTTGTCTTCCTCTTTCCTCTCGCTTCCACAAATGGGGCGACAGTCAAATTAAGATGATGTCATTATGTTAGGTCACCACTTGCTGCCACCATCCAGCACTTGACTTTAATTGCTTAAAGTGTACAGCATGTAGCTTTTGAGAAGGGTCTGATTCGGGTTACTACAAGTACATTGGCAATTTAAGAAATGTTTATCTCATTCTTTTTGGAATGCGTTTAAAAGGAGTTTTTCCTTGTATAAGCTGAAGGAGGCAGAAAAAAAAATCCTAAAGGGCAAGTAAAAACTCTGTGGCCATTTGTTTTTGGGCCTCTGAGTCTATACAGTATGTAAAAACCATTTCTTTTTACCCTTTATCGCTGGACCTCTGCAGTTTCTCCAGACTCACAATCTGCTTTAAAGAACAGTTGTTTTTATGATGATATAAATTATAAAAAAATACATGCTATTTACTGAGAATGTGACATCTGAAGTTAATTCATTGCTTTGGATTGTATTTAACATTGGCAGATTTGAGGGCGAATAAACTTTTTAGCCTTTTATTTTCTCTTCACATTGCGTTGATCTATCATTTAAAATCTCAATGAAAAACTGTTTGGGTTGGTAAGGTGACAGTTTGTGAGGAATATACTTTTTCAAGGTATGTTAAACACCATATTTAAATTAAAAGCACAATTTAATTTGTCTTGGTTATAAAAAATGGTGTAAAGAAGTTAATTCAGAAGTAATTCGCTTTTTTAAAAAGTGAACTTAAGCATGAGGAGGCAGTTTGGGCCCAAGCTAAGTTGAGTCAGACCACCAGGTCAGAGACTAAAAATGTTTTTTGGTTCTTCAACCAGCGAGCATTGGACATAATTTCATTTTCAGATCTACTGATCTGAGAGCTTGAAACTAAATCACAGTAGGCGGTGATGCACAGACAGATTTCTCAAAAGAGTTGCCAAGTATTCTTCCAAGTAATTTTCGAAACTGCATCGAACCGAAATGTCCTAGATGTTGACGTGACTCAAATCATATGGCACGTCAGCCCTCAAATACTTTAAGAAAACATTATTAGAAAAAGTATTATAAAAGAGAGCTATTTTCTCAGTTAATATAAGATAATTTATTTTTTAATATTTATAATATTTTAAAAAATGAAAACATACCTAATACGACCCCACTAAAACAGAATTAGAGGCTTTTCTCAATTAAAAGGATAAAACAAAGCTGAATTTTCACAGAGTCAAAAGCTTCAGTGAGTAGGATCAACTAAAATTATTTAAACAGTCTTGCGTTGCAAACACAGTGAGAATCAAAAGCAAGCTAATGCAAAAAAGCCTAACAAAAGTCCGTCTCTATATAAAGATGATGTACTTTGTAAACTGAGACAAAAAAAGTCAGGTAATCTTTGAGATTGCAAAATATGAAAACTCTGAGTTGTGGTAATTTGTGTATACCTGAGCTCCACATTTACACCTTTAGGCAGAAACAACCGTTTACAAGCTTGGGTTTAGGTTCCACATTCTTTCTTAATGTAAGTCCTTCACCCTGAACAGCTCATTTGATTGAATTAACAACACCAACTGGAACCAACTGAGTTTAGTCTCCAATCTAAGGGAAAGCAAAATATGTTTTTTTAGAGTCAAAGTTAAAATGTAGATGAAGAATTACGTAACAAAAATGTTTTCTAGGACACTTTACACTTTTGTTTGTGCGGATTGAATGTAACTTATGGCCATCTTGTTTAAAAAATCCTGCGTTTTTGACTACTACGACATCACCTCAAAATGAGGGTCTCGTATGATCTAAACCATTATGCAACTAATGAATCAAAGGCAAAATATGGCAGGTAACATTGGTAAGACCACATAAGTGCGCTCAGATCGTAATGCTTATATTTATACCACTCATATTTGGGTAATATTCACTTCTGGGACATCTGTTAAACACAAAACTAGTTTTGTGTCTCTGTATGCTGTAGTTTAAGGTAAACCGTAATGTGAAATACTTTACAGAAACCATAAACGAAGAAACCATGAAATATTTGATACTAATCTCACAGCAAATATCCCAGTGTACATGTTATCTACTGATAGATTGTAAAACTGTGTAGTTTGTTTTAATTAGTCTTCATATCAGCACGCTTAGTATAGGTTTCTAAATACTTTTACATTATTTTACCAGTACTTCTCGAAGAGTTTCTCTAAGAGAATTTATATAAATGCTGTTGCATCTAATTCATTAATAAAAAATAAACCAAAATAATGAAGTCTAATATACTGTTTACATAAATTATAACTTTCTCCTGTTCTTGGAGGCTTGCTTTTTTTTTGTACACATGTCTATTGCCTTTTGAGCAACATCTATGATAAGTAGTATAATATTTTACTTATAATTTTACATCTGCACTTTAGACAGTGTAGTTTGTTTTTCAAGGTCCCCATGAAGGCCTTTGCCTTGAGTTGGGTTTACTAGATTTTAATTGCTGGAGGATCAACCCTAACAAGATTAAAGTTATCTGTTTGTGTTTACATATAAACTTTAGCTATATGAGGATCTTGTTGCAACAAAGAGTACTTGGAGAGGGAGAGGAGTGAGACATTTTAGCATAATTCATTTATATTCCTAAATATAATTCTCAGAATGTATTGTTTTTTTTATTTGGTAAATACTTGGAAGGATCTTTGAATCGGATTAGAGTCACAGCATTTTTACTGATATAGCTGTTTTTTATAAGGATTAAACTTTGAATATATTATATATACTATATCGGTTCCAAGATGGAAACCTGGACATTACCTGCCTCCCTGTGCATGTTGTTCAAAAACAAAAGGCATTAAAAAACCATGGGCAATCTATACTCCCTCTGTAAACTCTTTGCTCTGAGGTCCGCTTGTTGCTGAATATCCCTGGTAAACCCTTAAACTAACTAGGCATCAAGAACCCACACCAGCTGACAAGGAGGAAGAATCCCACCTTGTTCAGATTAAGAACTGAGAACTTGGACTTAGGAGAGGTTTTCACATTGCTGCCTACCAATCCAATGCACACTTAAGGTCATGACCTGTTGAAGAGAGGGATAACCCCATGGTTCACAAAATTGAAAGACCTGAGGTGACTGTGACACAGTGGTTGAAGTTGTAGTTAAAGTACCAATTGGCAGGTTCTTCCTGTCACATGTTAATGTGCCCCTGGGACACTTACCAATACATGTATCAGTGTAAAGTGTAAAGCTCTTTGAGTTATCAGTACAATTAGAAAAGCGATATATATATATTGACTATTTTGTAATGTATTGTCTTGAGGTTTTCATAGATTTGTTCATAGGGGCAATAGGTCCAGAATGGAAACTTAGACATCCCTCCTTCCAGTGCCTTGTATGTATCCCAACATTTTTTATTTTATTTTTTTTTTTCATCAGTTATTATTATCAATAGAGATGATAAATGACTGAACATAATTTTGCGTGGACTAACTTTACAGGCAGTTTCTCACAGATTTAATGTTTCATAGTGTGGTTTTTCCAGCACTGTAATCTTACCTGACAAAATCTGTAAAACACATAAGGGTGGAGTTACCATGGTAACATTAACAATGAGGTCTGTGAGCATGATTTTACCTACACATGACCTTTGTTGGAGCTATGTCGAGGACTACGTGACCGCTCCTGGGTGTTCTTGGAGCTGCTGTTCCTGCTCATGTTCTTGTTTTTTTCCTCCAGTTTTTTCCTGTTCTACTGTGAGAGCACTTTCATGTCTGCAGTTGAGAGGATGACGAGTTTCACAATATCAAAAAAGGCTTTAAAAAGAAGCTCAGCGCATTTTTGTATAATCATTAAAGCATTCAGTTCACAATTAATCTGTTCATTGACCCATGAAAGCAACATTTGCAGCTTCATATGTCTGCCCTACATGCACTGTGGATGAGAAATGCGACCATTAGATCCCACAGATATAAACTCAATTTACCTCTGGTAACTTTTATTTATTTTGTGTAAGTAAAATATTTAGAATACATATTTAAATAAATTAAACTTAAATACTGTTGAAATGTTGAGGCCCCACTTGAGGAAGGCATACTTGTGTTTCCACAGTACCTCAATTGATGCTTTAATAAGTGGGAAGATGGTGATTTCCTTAACAATCAACCTGGAAGATGACTTTGGTAAATTGAAAAGGTTAAAAAATAACTTTTCAGAGTAATCTGAGAATATTTCTCTTTTTGCCACTTAAAATGTAATACAATTTAATAGAATGGATATTAACTTCACAATTGTCTCCAGGGTAAGATAATTCCTCCTAGTTATGCATATTTTGGAATCCCATGATCTATTTCCACTTAACTTTTATGTGATATGAATAGTGTATATTATGATATAATTATATTTAAATATAGAAGAGTCAAGTCTTGCCCTGCTTATGGAGGGGAGCTACGTTTTTGTTTTCTGGATAACTGTAAAATCCGAAGCAATCCATCATTATTGGGTGAACTATAAAATTGCTATGACATCAAATCTTTTTTTAATTGTCTCATATAATATTAGATTTTTCTCAGAAACTAAATTATGCATTTAATTGTAAATTCTGATCATCTACCTCAATGAAATTTTGCTTTTAACAATGTATATCCCCCCATGTGTAACAAATACATTTTGATGAATTTCTGAATAAAAATATTGTTGGTTTTAAACTTTATTTAGAAGTATGTGTTAAGGAAAGGCATATTCGAAAAGTTTCATTCAGATGAGGCAAATATTTGGGATTTAAAGTACCTATTAAAAATGGAAACCTCTAGCTGGTATTAAACATACGTTTCATTAAGGCCTCCTTTCTTTGTTTAACATTTTTGTATTGGTCTTATGTTTAAATATCTAATTTTAACTGCATTGGTTAAATTTTTTATTCATATTAAAATCAACAAAAACAAATGGTTTACAACCTCCCTCTGTGTTTAATTAATGTATATAATGCTGTGCTGCAGTTATAGAACTAATTAACTGGAATACATTTGCCTTTAAATAATATTCCAATGTATTGAATTTGACTGCATGTTCTACATTTGCCATCAAAGTTTAAAGCTTGAAGACTTCTAATAATTGTACATCAAATTGTTCCTGCAAAGCTATCTAGTTGTAACAGGATAATATATGATATCCAATTCATTTGCCTCAGTTCAGCCCATGTCTGAGTAAGTCATCTTTATGAGAAGACTTACTCCTGTTGGTTTGATTTTTTACCCATGCCTCATGTATTTGTTTACATTTCTAAGAAAGGAGTTTACTTTTCTGTAGTCTAGCTAAATTTCGATATTTACTGCCTTTTTCCTGATTTTGAGTTAGTATTCTTATAAAGAATACTTACTCCTGTCTGTGTGGTTTGTACCCAGTCATCACGTATTTGTTTTTCATTTCTAAGAAAGCAGTTTCTTTTTTCTGTAATCTGGTTAAATTTCTATATTTACTGGCTTTTCCTCAGTCCATCCCATATTTGAGTAATTCTTCTGAAGTCTAAAGCATTTGGTATAAATGCAAAAGCATACTCTGAAAGAGCTGTCCATTTTGAATCTACAAACAAATACAAGATCATCTCTGGACTCCTCTAATGCTTGTTGAAAGTTTTATTAGAAGACCTACCTTTGTTTGATCTCTTTCAAATTCCAATATTTTAAAAAATATATATACACCAAATAAAAAATGTAATTGTTTGTACCTTTCAGACACAAAATGGCAAAACAACTAATTTAATATTAACTCCATATTTTATGCTTGATTCCTAATTTATTGCTGATATAAATTTTTTTGGCAAGTATATTTTAAGATATGAAACTATAAAACATAAACTAAGGAACGACATACAATTGTTTTACAATGCAGTAGACATTTTAACATGCTGCAACAAATAACTTGTGTTTGTTACATATTTTTCCTATCGTTGCTTAAATGCAATTATTTAAATACATAACATCACATGTTTTATTAAATTTGTGTTACATTTTATGCCTGGTTTTGTTTATACTTCTTAGTTATATCTTAAGAATTGAGGTTTGATGAATAAACCTGCCATGAGAATGTATTACTCTATTATGTCATGACCTGCTACATCTCATACCTAATATTTACAGCGTGTAAAGTACATAGAGAACACTTTAATGAACATGTCTGGCTTTTGAAATGCAACCTTGGCTCAATAAAGCACAGATCAACTCAATAGTGTAGAAGTGATGACTTATACAGTGGATCAGTAATTGCTTTAAAGCAGAAGGACAACATCACATGCATGTATGTAGAAGTTCACAATGGACCCAACACTGTAAAAAAAACAACAAAAAAAAAACAACTGCAGATGGCGGTATTCCACTATAGCTTTTGAAATCTAGGAGGCATTTGTCCAAAAGCGTCTGAGTACACATTAGCAGAAATGTCCTTAATGAGTTTCTGTCTCCGCACACTGACATAGAAGATTGTGTCAAATCCGTAAAGTTCAGCCTCTAGGCTCTGCAGATGACACAAGTAATCCCAGTTTTACTGCTGTTACTTGGACAAGTCCTAATACAGCTCATGTCACTACGACCCAGGCAAGATCTCCAGCAGGAGCCAAGAAAAGCGTGTGCCATGTTGGAAATCCTCCTCCTGGTCTTGTGCAAACTTCAAAAGGTAGTTGGAAATGTTGTCATATTTCACAGCTGGATAAAATCTACGATGACACGACCAGCCACAGGAATATCTGGTTGGCTGGTGACACTAATTATCTCATCTGACCCGTTTGAGCTCTTATCCTCAATGACATCATAGTCTAACCTTTGAACGTGTATTTTTTGTTCGCACATGGAAAGAATTACTTCATTCTTAAA
Organism: Orestias chungarensis; assembly: GCA_032876305.1. Lineage (NCBI taxonomy): Eukaryota > Metazoa > Chordata > Actinopteri > Cyprinodontiformes > Cyprinodontidae > Orestias > Orestias chungarensis. The sequence continues at coordinate 1,548,092 of JAVLVB010000502.1, read as the reverse complement.
TATTGCTTTAATGCTCTCCCAAGTTTGTTTTCAATCCGCTAAAAGGAAAGAAACAGAAATGTTTGGGTGCTTAAACAGATAGAAATGTGTGCATGTTACTGTACAGATGCGAGCATTTACTTTGTATTCTGAAAAGTGGTTGAGTATTTAGGATTCCAATGAAAAACTGAACTATATTCTGTGTAACCACTGTTTCAGAGAACTGCATTAAGTTGGACAAACTGGTTTAAGGTCCGTGGATTGGACGAGCGAGAGCATACCATTAATCGTCGTCTGGAATCGTGATGATTCCAAACTTACGGGTGTTTTCAGGGTCAATGATGACATGAAGCATTATTTCAAAAGATTTTTCATGGTAATTAGGAGGCAACACACAAAAAACTGACGTATTTAAATCGTTAAAAACTAATCCATTATCCCTGGTATGTAATAAACAGGCCAGACACCACAGAGACATATTATAAGATGAATTCATTGTAGGTTTAGTTTTTTTTGCCTTAGATGATGTCTTTCATTGTGTGTCATGGTTTGAATATGGTGTTTGGAGGATTGTGCCAAACTGTCTGTACCCCCTGCAAATTGTCACCTCTTCAGTGTGTCATTTTTTTCATCAAGAGTGCTCTGCAGGAGGTTGTTGCGGATAGCTTGTCTTATAATCACTCGCAGGTTGTTGTGATAGATGAATTATTAAAGGCCTGAGCCTTCACCATTTTGGTCGTCCTTCACTCAATGTTCTGCCATTCCTTTCTAGTTTCATTTTCTAATTAAAGCGTTTGGAATCACACTTGAGCAGCTTAATATTTTCAGCTGTTTTTATATGAATTCCACTCTACAATCAAGTTTCAAATCAAAGAACATTATTTTTTTCCTAATGATGTCTGGAATTATGTTACTTTACTGATATTTGTACAAAAAATCCGTTTAATTCAATTTAGTTCATTTAGGCACTGTAACTATTACTAATGGTTTAATTTAGTATTATACATTTTTTTACCTTAGTTACTTAGATTCTCTGTCCTCTAAGGCTATTTTTATTTTATTTAATCTTGTTAAAAGCACATGACAGTAAAGTGACCACTTAAAGATAAAGCCAATCTGTTGATCCACGTGATTCCTGTGCGTTTATTTCCCAGGAGATCTCTGCAGCTAAAGTCCAAAATCTGGCAAACCAAACAAATTTATCTGCTCAAGGGCAACGTTTGCTAAGCAAAGGTTTTTGCTCCCTGCTTGGAAACTTGATTCACTTGAAAGTGGCTGCTGTCGAAATGTGAACACATGAGTCTAGTGCTTGTGCATGGACATATGTAAGTTTGTCATGTCCCCCGGAGCAGGAATGTGGATATTTCTGTGCAGGTATGCACGTACAACCATCGGAGAGCAGCAAAGCGAGTTACATTGTTCACTAAAAAGACCATTGCAATAAAATTTCTTAAGTTGGCTGTGTTGTTTTACCCCACCAAAATTACTTAAGCTTATGGTAACAGTTGCACTCTTGCTTTTAAATAAATTTACAATTTTTAACAATGTTTTATATTAATATGTAAACATTTTAAATAAGATTTTTACCTTAAAATGCAGCAAATATCCCCTTAGCTCTTCTGAAAAGCGATTTTCATTACGAATTAAATTCTGAATTTACATTTTTGAGGAAGGAATACAAGGAAGGATCAAAGATCATCCCCTGGGAGGGATGCTGAAGTGTGGGCAATCAAGACGGTTTATCAGCAGAATTTTGGCAGAATGACTTCCTGGAGTTTATTATCATGTAATCTGTTCATTTGTAGCGATAACCTTTCACTTTTCTGGTTGCTTGGCTGTTTTTCATAACTGCACATGCATGGGATCGTTTGACATGAGTCTGGAAAATTTCTCTTTAAAGGGAAAAAAGATTGTATTGTGTTCTGATGGTTTTCTTTCAAAAATGTTAACACAAAATTTAAACTGGATAAATTATTTTGAAACATAAGAATTCAGCCCGCATTAAAGTTCACTGGAATTTAATCCATCTAAAAGTATTTTAATGTGATTTTAAAACATATTTACAGAATAGTGACTGGCTAAGGTAGAATTGTTATTTTACATGTTTAACTTCATAACCCTGGATTCCAATATATTTTTTTCTGATATTTTGTGATAGAAAACAAACAGTTGTGAATGACTTGGAAATATAATTAGGTCAACCGAGTCAATATCTTATGGAGTAAAATTTAGATTTAAATCTTTTGAGCTATGTCTCAACCAGATTTGCGCTTCTGGATAACATTTTGTTTCATTTCAAAGTTATTTAAGTTTAGTCAATGTATACGGAGGGAATGTATAAAGATACTTTTTCAAGACAAACATTCAAGTCAGTTACATTTAGGTCAAAACTTTGACTAGGCCATTCTGAGAAATTAATAATTTTGGTTGAAACTATTTATTCAACTGTAGCTCAGACACAATGTTTGATGCAAGTTACTTCTCAGGATTTTATTCGGGGACAGCAGAGGAAAGCTGATTTAATACAAAAACAAGACTTTTTTAAAAGAAAAAAAAACTCTTTAAACACAATTCCTTCAAGCTTCATGGTTCTTTGGTACTTTGAGTAGGTCAAGCAACAAAATTATAACAAAACACATCTTATTTGTGGTTATAACATGATTAAACTCAATAGGCTATTTGAAACGAAGGTTACATTTGAAAAAATGCAGAAAATTACCTTTAAGATGTTCTACAAGTTGCATTTCCTATTCATTTAGTCAATGTGTGCAATACACCTAACTGAAAGGAATGTTTGCTAAATTTCCACATGGGTTAAGATGGCATTTGAATTTTTACTGAAAGGTTAAGAGGTCAGAGGAAGAGAGCAATCACCAGAAAGAATATCTCAAATATACAGACAGAACCAAGTCGATCAATTAACCTCTCCGTTCTGCGAAAAGACAGGTTGCTGCAGAAGCAAGGGTGTTTCATAATGCGGTCTAAGTGTCAATGATCTCCTCTTCTGTTTGACTTATCAGCTCAGCCAGAAGTTCTTATCAACGCACTGGTAAATCATTGAGCAACCACAGCTAGTTTGAGCTTATGATATTGAAAGGGTCAGTTCTTCCAACTTTTATTCCCTAGTACGTTGTGGTTGGAGGTTCAAAGAAATCATCGAAGCCAGAAGTTTGAGATTATTTTTTAGAAGAAAATTAAGCTGTTATGTGTCATTTGAGTATGGTTGCCTCAAATTGTGTTGCGGCCAATGAAAATTGGAAAAGTGACATAAATATTCTTCGCTGCCTTTTATGTCTCTGACATTGAGTATTATTGTAGATGTAAAAAAGACACAACCTAAATTACATTTTTTTTAAGTGCAGTGTTGTTATATTTAAAGCTCTGTAACAGGTGATAGTTGGGTGTTACTGAAGGACTAAAGCAGTGAACACAACATGACTTCTGCTGATGCGTTGATAATGGGAACTTATGATATAAACAAAGGGACCACAGACAAGAATAGAAGGATGTCAGCAGGTCACCAGCATAAACACCAACTCAAATTTCATAGAGGTAAACAGAAATCAGGTGAGTGCAAATAACAAAACACAAACAGGTGTGAACAATGACAGCCGCGTAAACATCCCGCAGTCTTTCACATCATTTTGTTGAACTTAGGATGACATTCGCGTAATTAAAAAAAATAAAAATGTTCATTTCTCTTTTAACTTATATTCTCGTTTCTTGAGAAAGTGTGTGTAGCATTTTCAAAATCTGTAAGTCTTCATCATCAAATGAACTGTAATAACCAACAGGGAAGGAAGCTACACAATACGACTTTACGTTTTTTAAATTACTTAGCTAATATGAAGTATCTTTTCATTGAAATTCAATGTTTTTAAGATCTGTCCTGTTTTTGTTTTTTATTCCATAAGGAGCTCAAACTCAATGACCCACTCCAAGACAATGGGTATGAAGTAACAAAACGGAAAAAATTTGAAAAACAATTCAAAAACCAGAAATATCTATTTTTTATTTGTCTTTTTCCTTATTCATGCATTTTTGTCTTTTTAAATCATAAATATGTATTATTATCAATAATTATTATTAATTAAAAATAATTATTAAAAATTAATATTTATCTCCCAACAACAATGCTTATTTCTATGTGTTGCTTTTACAATTTTTCTAATCCCTTCTTACTCTATTGCATATATTTCTTCCACATTATGCAAATAAGATAGGGTCCCCTCATTGGTCCAGATAATCCCCTATTGGTCAATAAACAGAAAGGTTTCCAGATCGATTAAGCATGTCTAGTGTAAAGTCTAATTTGGAAGAAAGGTGACCCAAACAGGGTTCAGGACTGAGCCAAATCAATTTTTAAGACACCAGATTTGAATAAGAGTCAAAGGTGGGTTAGGGTGCTTCACTATTGGGCGGAAAATATAAACTTTTCTGAAACCTGCAAAAATTGTTGCATCTCTGATTTGATCTTTGATGCAAAACAACGCATCTACCTGTTTTTATCTTTAACTGACCAAGTGGAGCTCCCCTGTCAGCAACTATTCACGTCGCCAAGCATTGTGGTACCTTGGATGCACCCAAAGGGTTCAAGACAGTGAACCGTTAGGCTGGAGTTGAAGGCTAATGATTTAACACCAAGTTAATTGACTGATTATAAATGCCTGCTCAGAACAAAAGACAAAACACCTGACAGATTCTCTTATCAAAGTTTTGAGCGTGCAGCTTCTGTGGAGTAACATGGGAGTCTTTGCTGGTTGTTTTTTGCCTGTCCTTTCAGTGTGAGTGGATGGCTATTGGTTGTTTCACTGTTGTGCCACACCCTTATTTATGTGATATGTACTCATTCATGTACTCTAGTAAACCTCAGAACCAAAGAACAACAATATTTATACAGAGATTAAGCTACACAAAAGGTAAAACAGGCTTCTATAATCAATTAGTTCCAATGCATTATAAAAGGATCAGAGTATAAATGCATTTCATACTTTTCTATTTTTTTAATAATATTTAAAAAAAAACTAAGGACTCTGTTGCTTCCACTTAACAATCTTAAATAATTTCTGTCCATCAAACAGGAGTTTAATAGATTATGTGAATGTTAGTACTTTAAATGTGACAAACTGTAAAAATATTAAGTTTGAATAATCTGTATCTTGTACTTCTATCACAACTGTCCAGATCTATACTTATTAGTATTAGTAATTTTCATTATGTATTTTTAATTGTGCATTTTTCATAATGTATGTCTATGTTCCTCATTTGTTCTTACACTGAAATCTCCCTACTCTGGGACATAAAAAATTATATTCCTTCTATCTTCTGTCTATAATCTTATTACTGCCTGCGAAAAAAAAGGTAAAAATTTAAATTACTGACATGGCAGATGAAGCTTAAAGTTCTTTTACGTTAGAGATTTTATAGTTAGACTCAGTTTTCAATAGTCTCAAAAGTTATTATTCAAACATTTACATTTTTTATCAATTTATTTTAAGCCATTTTTGGTCTGCACATTTGGGCCGAGAGGGAAAAAGTTACTGGTATTTTTGTCCAGCTGACCAAGAATCATCATGTGGGCTGTTCCAGCAAAACATGTTTGACATCTTTGTGAGTATTGCCTCAGGCAGTGTCTATGTTTAATTCAGGCACAAAAACCATGAGAAGAGAGAGTTTGTTCAGAGTTTTACAAATAACATCTTAAAATTTATTGTTAACTGATGCAAGTGAGACTAAAGTGTTAAAACATCAATGTCAAATTGTTGCTATATTAAGGTAAATTCAGGTTCAGATCAAGGCTCAGAAAAAAAAAACATAAAAACGTTTTGAAACTGTTTCTTGAGACAGACCTTTGCGTTTGGTTCTTATGTAATCAAAATTAATAACTTCGAATTGGATGATCAAGAGACAAAAGCTTTGTGTACAGCATTTTTATGTATTTACTTGATGTCTCAGAATGTTGTGTGTTGGGGTAACTTTGTTTCAAGCAATGTTGCAAAATATTAGGGGAGAAAATGCTTGCTTTTTTCTTAAGGGTTATCTCTCCTTCAGAAACTACTTTAGAAGAGCTTGTTTGATCAATATGTGTCTTGAGAACGTTACTTAAAGCGCCTTCTTTGAACTGTATTTTGAATTAACTCTAGTTGACTTTGCTTGATATTAAAATTTGTTTGAGGATCCCAAACATAAACAAGTTTACCGAAAACAAACGATAGAAAAATGTTAGTGAGCAAATAGTTGTTTCAAAACTTTAACTACTTTAAGTCCAATATTCTTGTGCCATTTTTTTTTACTAAAGCTTGGTTGATTAATTCATTTCTATATACCTAAAATTAGGTTTTAAATTAAATTAACTAAAGGATTTGTTATTATTTAAAATATTAATAATTATACTTAATTATTCCTTTTTAACATTTTCATGTATTTTTCCTTTTTTACAGTCTTTATGAAGCATTTATTGAGATTATTTGTGTTATTAAGTTATACATTTGTATACAATGTAAAATGAGACAGATGTCTTTAGAAAATTGAAAACTTTAAATTGTGTTTTTTGGTTTGTCTAAGTCTCTAACAAGACAACAATCCAAAGGTTGATGAGTCTTCAGATATAAGGGATTTTACTCTTCTCTGTGCAACACAAGACACAGTCAAATACACAGAAAAAAAATCCACATTCAAAATTGTATTACCACTAAAAGACACTGTTAAAGCAGACATTTCATAGGTATTACATAGTCTACACTGACTATATAATAGTCTCCCACCCAATTTATAAAGCTGCTGCAGAACTGGATAGTTTTCTCATTGTCAGACTGCATCCTAAGTACACAAAGGAGCATGACTGCAGATAATTCCTCCCAACTCCCAACAAACTGAAGTGCTTACATCCCTGCTGTTATTTGCACGATTGCACATTTTGTACGTTTTAAAATGATTGTACTCAGTCGCACATTTGTTTGGTTTGAATAATAGCATTTAAAGTCACTGCACAATATTTTATGTTCTAATTCTTTCCCTTGAAGTAAAGTTTTTTTCTATTCTATATCTGTATATTTTGTTTTTGTTTATTTGTTGTTGTTTTTTTACACAGTTTTCCTATGACACATTCATTGACATTTGTTTATTGATGTTCCAGTTAATTTTGTGCTGTTAAAAGTTATTCTACTTAGAATTGCCTGTTTGCAGTGAATTATATAAAGCTTAATGGCTAGTTTATGAATGTTTTTTTGAAGCTCTTTACCAAAGGGCCAACTTGTTGTGCAAGAGCACAGTAAGTGTGCCGGTAAGGACCTGAAAATTCAAACATGAAGCTGATTTATTGTGTTGCATGAAGAAGAGGAAAATCGCTAATATCTAAAAGCGTCATTAGCTTTTGGATTTTACTTAAGCTTCTATTTGCCAGTCTTTCTTATGCAAAGAATTTCTTAGGAGTCTTGTTCTTAGGTGTCTTGTTCCATACTTATTAAAACTAGCAAACAAAGATAAAAGCAAAAATATTAATTTAACTGAAACACAATTTCAAATACTTTAAATCAAAGCCTAAAACTGTCGTTTGCTTATCTGTTTTGCAGGCTAATGTGTTTATTTAAAATAACATCTTAACAGAGAGGATATGCAACTGATTATTTCATAAGTGAAATGACTGACCCATTCCATGTGGCAAACACTGAAGTACAAATTTTACTGCAACATTATTGCTTTACAAATAATCAATACTAGCTGGCGTCATGTTAATAATTGATTATTGGAGATTAAGTTGCGAGTCACCAAAAGGGCCTGAATTCAGACCCTAATTCAATTCATGTAACAATGTTAGAGCCACCCTTACTTTAAATCCAATCTATTCTAGATGTGTTATTCCTTTTAGTTTTTACAGAACATAGATGTAATAAAACTACATTTTAGTTTTTACTTCTCATTGTAGTGTGTGAATGCAAATCAATTCATATTACTTAGTAAGGGAGATTGTGTGGTTGTTGTGACGAAGCATGTAAGGAAAGGCAAAAACAAAACTGAATACCATATGCAAGAGAGAAATATTATTTTATACTACTTTTGGCAACAAACAATAGTGCCTGAAGCTATTTATTGAGTAGACCTGTCTATTTGTTCACTGTATTTACCAAGAACTGGTTATTTTTTCTTTTATTTGAGCTATAGCTTACCTTAATTTTTATCTAACATTTTATCTGCTTTGCCTTAAATTTGGACAACATTTATACTGTGAACCAGTTCTTTCTCACACTTTAAAATAAGTCCAACAGATTTCTGGAGCATATTAGCAGAACTTTGTCACAGAATCCATCAGCACCTAGTTGGAGTTAAAGCCTAAACATGATCAATGCTGAGTGACCGCTTATTCTTTTAAGATTCCCCCTAAGATACTTTATTTGTTGAACAGATAAGCAAACATTTTTTCAACCTTAAAATAAGCTCACTCTGGAGTTACACTGACTTAGGGAAATGTTGTTAGGGTTGAAGGTCAAGAGCTCACAGCAGGTTTACAGCCCGAGCCTGGAAGTGAGTAATGCGCACTTTAAAAAACAAAAAAAAGTTGTCTGATTAACATGCCATTTAAGTAACCAGCTGCTTGCACCGCAGCTCTGTAACTTGTTTTTCTGTTTGTCATGCATGGAGGAGAAAAAAAACCCATCTTGGCTCACTAGGCAGCATATTTGCAGTGTGTCATTTAACTTTCAGCAAGCAGGATGCTTCATAGATTCAGACACTTCCTGTTGCCGTGTTTACTGAGGAAGTCTGCTCATGCATTATGTGAGTGGATAACATTTGAGATGAGTGCTCTGTTCTTCCCGGCACACTTACTTTTGCTTTTTGCCATCTCAGGAGATGTGAGGGGAAGCTAAAACCAAAAGAAGCCCGAATGCTTTTTCAGAATGGGAGGACAGATAACTGACGCAAGGCTGTGCACCAGATAGCTTAATCTGTTTACATTATACTTTTAACTTTTAATCTTTAAAGACATTTTTAATATTTGATTTGATTTGAAGGTAATCTGCACTTGTTTATGCTGTTTGTATAAACTATTTCATCACGTAGCATTTTATTTGTTTTGTTAAAATAATATAAATATTCAAGGCTGCTCCGTTTCTGGCAGCTGTTTGTATTTTTTGGGTAAATAGTTTTTAAACTTTTTGGTACCATCTGATCTTTTCACTCCAGCTCCACGGGTGTAGATGAGTTGTTCAGGACCACGGACAGAGGCTCTAAGGCGAAGTTGTGCTGCAGCTCCGCCTTCCATTTTATTTATTTTTATCTCTAATGTTTAATAGAGCATGGAGTGCTTATCTACAACAAATATGAGATTTGTTGATCAAACACAAGGAAGTGATCTTAAAATCTCATAGCAGTTTTTGTTGATTTTTAAGTCAGGATGCATGTGATCACAAAGAGTCAATTGGACTCGGTTATTGGAGATTTTGAGGTCCAATATAACAGGTTAAAGACATTTTTATACTTTATTATAGATCCTAGACTCTGATTTGGCACAAAATACTTATTTTTTCCCTTGAGTTCTGTCTCTTTCTCCAGAAAATCCTGTTGTCATTACAGAAGCACAACAAGATAGGAGTAGTTCTTGCTTAACAACATTCGCTCACATGACAAATCACTGGGTGAATCATGTCTTCTTTAGCTTCCTCACTTGCACTAAGGTGGTACCCATTTGTCAGCTTTTGGGGAAGTAAAAATACTTAAATATCACTCGGTGGTTTCTCAATAGGTCCTGCATGAACTCATCTTTGCTGATTTCACAGTTTGAATGTGCAAATGCAAGCAACAGTGGATGTCTTCGGAAACTAAACAGCTCCTCTCTAATTTCCTTATAGAAAAGCTGAATGAAATATATCCCTGTAGGAAGTACTATTTTATTTAGTTTTAACTTAAACGTTAACATCAGTTGTGACATTTTCACGTTTATTTTCCAATCAAAACAGATCTATCATATCCACAGTAATATGCACATTTGAAATTTTGACAAATTATTTTTATTTATTTTAAATATAGTAATCCTGAGCACCCTCGAATTAAAGATGCTACATTAATACTATTTATACAAATATACACTCTATTATGATGTAAAAGTCTTTGGTTATGTACAGCATTGCACATAAACTAGCCATTAAGCTTAATGGCTAACCTTAGAAAGCTTAACCATTCACAGTGCCAAGAAAAAATATATGCATGACTTGAATTTTTTGTTACATTTTTTTTTTTTTTAAACCTCAACTAACCATTGTGAACAAATGTCTAAAGCCTAAAGCAAAAAAACAAAAGGCTGAGTTTATATGTTACTACATGCCATTAGGAGATTCAACCAACATGTAAAAGAAGGGGATCTGGTCATATGAGATAAATCAGAACTCTCAGACCTTCATTCAAAATGCAATGTGTGAGTCAAACTATCATTGCACGGAAGTTGTGACCTGATTTACCTCAATGTCTAACAACTGTAGGGGGGGAAATATAGGTCTTTGATGTGTTTCTGACATGCTTCACTTTCAGATTTCTCAAAGGAAAACCAAGAAAGAGTTTCCTTCTGTTTCACAACTGTTAAAATTTCTCTAAAATAAATGAAAGATTGTGGTTTTTAGGTGACGGGACCTTATCAAATGTCAAACAGACAAGACTCACAAATCACTTTGGAACTTTGTATCGTTTTCCATTATCCTACTCTTATCACACTATCTGAACTAATTGATTGTATCTTTATTTTCAATCAGACCCTAAGTCCACCAAGATGCTTAATTAAGGATGAATTGATGCAGGCCTTCGTTTTCTATAAGAAACCACATTTGATGCTGAACAATACATTCTGCATCTGTGAAATGACCTACAACTCCTTCAGACTGTCTCATCTCATCCAGCTTAGGCCCTTTTCACTTTCTCCATCCATCTCCATCTGTCTTCCTCCACAGAGGAGCCCACTGTTCACTGCCACACTTTCAGTGCCAGCGAGAGTGGCTACTCATTACATTCCCACATCTGCACTCAATAACAAGCCACGCTCTGCATGAATAACAGCAGTGTTGCAGACATGAGCAAACTGTCGAAGGACGAGTGTATTACTCATGGGCAGAAAAGTGTGTGTTTTTCTCTCTGTTCAGGCCCCTGGTGGTGTAGTGCAAAGGTTTTGTGGTGGGTGAGGGAGGGGTTGCGGGTGTATGGGGTGGCGGGGGGCGGGGG
>JAVLVB010000502.1:1523687-1536811 GCA_032876305.1 Orestias chungarensis | reverse complement strand
AGAGGAAGAGCAAGAGAGTGGACCTTTAATCTCACAGAGTGACAGGCCACCACGACCTCAGACAGACCTTGGGAACAGCTGAAGAACACACACAGAGTGGAAAGATGAAGGTGGGGGGTAAGCGACCCCCTGATGGAGACGTACTCCGCATTCCTCCTGTTGTCCGAGCCAGCAGTAAATATTTGTCAACGGCCCACAACATGTCTTTACCTTTCCCTGCTGTTTCTTCTGAACAGGCCACATATCAGGGATGCCTGTCTGACCAGCGAGACAGGCTGCGTCTCACACAGACACGGGAGACCCCTCTTTATGCCAGTATTTAGTTTCCCCAAACCCACCTTAGTTGGATTGTTTGCCCTTCAAGTGAAGAAGTTAAACACGGACTTTCACTTTTACAAAACAAAATTGTGGGAATAATGGACGAGAGGCGGAGAAGGATGTGGAGTGGTGACCCGCCTGTCAGGACGTCTAAACAAAGAGGGAGTGGAGGGTCAATCAGGCGGACCTGATAAGCCTGGCCCAGGCCTCTGCTAGCCACTGTTTATTCTGTAGACATACCACTGATGCACAGTCACTTCCTTCCAAGTCGTCGTGGGCAAAAAAGTGATGAATGAGGAAAACATGTGAAGATATGGTGATTTGTCCAAATTGCCTTGTTAACTGCTTATGAGCGAGTAGGGTTAAACATAATCACTTATAATGATAATATACAGTAGAAATATTTTACTTTATGTTTGAGAATTATAAATTGATATTGAAAAATTTGCAATATTCATTTAGATTTTAAGTGATCTGTAAAATATTAATGAGTGTATTTTTAAGAGTTTAACAAAATAAATTATTTTTTTTCTTATGAATTTATACTGTCAATTGAAGTCTTCAGGTTTCATAGGGCAACTGTATGGTAAAAGGCCTTTTTAAGATGGTAAAGCATATTTTTTCTAGCAAGGTAAGACAAATATTTCAAGATTTTAGACGGTTTCTTTTTATAATATTTCCCATCAACCAAATTGAAATTCATAATTTTATTTTTCAAAAGTTACAAGCAAATAAAAAACATGACTTTTTTAACCACCCTTTCACACAGCTTTAGTCTTAGAAATATGTATTAATTTATATCACTAGTGGCCTCAAGTCCCAACATTATAGTAGAAAAAGTACAGAGAGAGGAGGGGAGGTACTTTAATCGAAAGCAAATTTTATATGCTTAGACCATGTTTCCCATGATTATTGGTGGTAAACTGCCTCTCATGTCTATTTCCTGTGTAAATAATCATTGTATTCTCTATAAATAATAAACAGGGTATTTACAGGCTCATAAAATAGCCTTTTCAAAACTGCTATGACATTTCTTGAAAACTTTTTTTTTAACGTTTTCTTTGGTCTTGCCAACTTTTAAACAGCCCGTAAACGGAAGCTGGACACTCTAATTTGTATTTATAAGAAACTAGGATGCCAAGAGAGCCATTTGCTGCAGGTAGCACGGTCTCCGACTTAACCTTTCTACAAATGATCAATTCAAATATGCTGAACTTTGCCTTTAGGCATCTTCCTATCCTTGGCTTTGTAAATTGTAATGTTTCTACTGAAAGAAAGCTAACAGGTGAGCCTTGATTTCACAATTGGTAAATGGAAAAGTGATGTAAGTCAGAGAGAATGGTTGTGGTTGCCTTTACTGTGAGAGGTTTATTGGCCACAGGCTAGCCGTCTAGAGGGTCCACCATCTATTTGCAGAGAGCGGGAAACACTGTGCTGTAGTGCAGTTTGGAGCACCTCATAAATTAGGACCTAATTGCAACAAAATAATGACCCAAAACATCCATACTAAAGAGAGACATGTAAACAGCCTGTAGGGTACACTGTGTCAGAAACCCTATATCTCTGAATTCTCATCATTTATGTGGACAATTATTTTCAGTGGGTGTTCTGAGAAGTCCGCTTGGCCTTTCTTATCCTCTCTCTCACTCTTGCTTTAGACTTTTAAATCTCCAATGGGGTCTCTGCGTTGTGTTTTAACACTTGCCGTCTCGAACATCAGCCACCCGAGATTTATCACAACACCAGACATCTCACTTGGAAGGTATTTCCTCACATGCATTTCCCACTCTCATCATTGGTGGTTGGGTTTGGGGGGGTTGAGGCTCCTCTCACCCCTGATAACATATTAGCTATTGGCTTAAGAAGTTGACAGGAAACAAATTCCTCGGGATGACAAAAGCCTGGAATGTGCTACAAGGAGGTTGTCTCCCATACTCCCTCTGCAGTCCCACTCCACCCCTCCTTTCTCTCCATCCCTCATCCCCTTCCATCTGAAGGATGTTTTTGTTGGGTAATTGATGCAAAGGTGCAACTGATAAGAAAGAATAAAACATCAAACCAATCTCACGTAATACTGGTTAGGAAGGATGGCTGTAGAGGGCTGGGTGAGTTTGAATCTGTCATCTTGGAGAACGCCTCAAAAGGGAGGATTAATTGGTCTTTCCTCGCCATTTCTCTTTTCACGTTTTCAGTTTTTCTTCCTTCCCAACCCTCCCCCATCTATAAAAAAGGGAAATACAGATTTATCTTGTCTTAGTGTATACATATGTTTTCAACATTAAGAGGTCATAAAGTTTCAGAAAAGGATCATCACGCCTTATCTTCATGTGGGACAGAGTCTGTTTCCCCATCGCAAATTAGTCCGCGAGATAACACAGATCTGACATATTGAATTCATTAAATAATTGTCCTCTAATGGTTGACTGGTGTGAGATTCGGACAGGAAAACATGTGGCAAAGGTTAAAGGTTAATGCAGTTTGACGTGAATCTTAAAAAGACAAAATCGCCACAGTAGAGTTTTATGTTAACTTTTTAGTTGTTTTCAGTTTGTTTTTCAGTGTGGGGTTTTTTTCTTACGCCGTTTCTGAAGGTTTAATAAGATTTCCCTTTCTAAATTTGTCATAAAACGTAAAACTTTGCATTGCAAAATTCTTCCTACTTACTTTAGCCTTTACACATTTTCTTATGTTAAAAAAACAGCTTTCATTGTTTATTTTAGGAATTTAATGTCGCTGATTAAATGTATGTAAAAATGCTGTTTTGTTTCTATAAAACCTTAAAACTGTGTTGTCTTTTTTATTTGTTGACACCCCTCAACCTGCAGTCTTGCTTTAGGATATGTCTAAAAAAACATTTTGCTGTCATTACTCATAAAAAAATATGGGGTATAAATTGTTTTGCAATACATTCCGTTATATTCTACCTGATCAGTACCAAACAGATACTGAACAGACTTTGGCTACTTTGCAGTAGACTGATGTCATGGGTCAAATTCCCTTCCAGAAGTAGGGCAAGGCCCTGTATGATAGCACATTGCTGACTAATCATAGGGAACAAGCTGGGGAGAAGACAATGCGGAAGCTCAAAGGAGCTTTGTGCTGAGAGCAACTCTGTGAGTGAATCAATGTTGCAAGAGGCCTCCACTAAAGTGTTTCCAGTCCAAAAAGTTTGTTGCTGATTGACAAAACATATACATGGCTTTATGAACATCATTTAAATTATGGAAAATATTTTTGGTGATTGTTTGTATTTCTACTGTACCTGTCTTATGTCTCGTATCTGTAAAATCCTTTCCATTGCAGGGAAGAACCCCGATGTAGCCTTATTCTGTGTATTGCTCCTCTGCCGAGGAGATCTATCACTGTGGCCTCTTGGAACGTGGAGATGCCTTTCCATTGTGAGAGGGGGTAGAGCAGAAAAAAAACAACAACAAAAGGAAGGGGGCTGGGGACTGTCTGCTGGTTGTGTTGTTCTAGTGTGCATATGCATGCAAGGCTATGTGTGTATTGGAAACGTGTTGTGTAAGGGTGAAGTTGCCCAGAGGGGGGCTTGGGCTCGCCTAGTCCCAAGGCTAGGCCAGTTTCCTCGAATGCCAACCCTGGAATTCCACACACGAGGTCAAGATTTGTATTTCCAATCCCACCTTAAGCCTTTCCCCAAAACACGCACACTCTCACATGCTTGATATTCTGCTGACCAGGGGAGTGAATTAGCCTTTGTAAGGAATGTGTCCAATCGCATGCCAAGGTAGGTCAAAAGGAATTTGCTTCCCCCAACACTTTTTCAACTAATTCAATTTGTTGACATAAGGACTTTTGATTATTATATAGCAAGCGTCGTTGTTAGCATAGTTTATTTATTCATTTTTAAAATCACTCACAAAAAAAGTTCACAAACTGGTTAAAAACAGAATAAACTTTTCCATCATGTAATTTGCTGCCATAAATTTAACAGCATTATCATGAATTTGAATTGTTTTAGTTTTAAAGTTTTTTTATTTGTTGTTTGTGCTTGGCTTTAGTTATTATTTTTCCTTCCTTAATATATCAGATTTATTACGTAACTTTTTTGCTGCCTCAGTCTCTTTGCATCCTGGTCCAAACAATAACAAAACATAACAGTAGAATCCAAACCATCAAAATCCAGCAGATTTTACTGCTACAGCAGCTAAGCCTCTGCCTGCTGTCGTCAACTCAGCAGCTCAGTTCCACACACTGCCATCCCTTCTGCAGCTCAGTCATCATCCACCACCATCCCTGTTGCAACTTAGCCACCACTTGCTGGTGTCTGTACAGCTGAACCGACAGCCTTTCCTCCAGCTACAGGAGAACTGGCAGCCTCTGTAGCATCACTACTCCATGGGGCACCAAGAGGTAGAGCAGGGCTCTTCAACACTTGCCTTGCAGATTTTAATACAACCCTGTTTCAACCCTGTTTTAACAGACTCAAATTGATGATTTATTATCAGGCTTTAATCACATTGATGGTATGGTGAATCATTTAAAGTAGCAGTGTTTGAGCAGGGATGTATCCAAGTCCTGTAGCTCTTAAGGAACAGTGTTGGGGAAACCTGATGTAGAAGCTTGTTGTAGGTCTTCTCCAGCCCTATGTTCTTCTGTAGGCCATCTTCAGGGCCAGATTTCTGAGGAATATGAAGCCCACCTCAGTCCCCTGTCCTTGATCCAGAGCTTCGTTCGGGGTCTTTTCCAGCTCCCAAACTGTCCTCCAACAGACACTGACAACCAGAGAGACCCTTCAGACTTATCAGCAAAAACATTAACTGCCAGACCATCTATGTGGCCAGCATTCAGAGGCTCAGCTGCTTCTTCGCCAGTCTCCAAAGACAAGTACTCCACCGCAGGCCTTTGGTCTCCAGTCTTACCCACAGCGCTGAGTTATCTCATTCACCAGCACTGGCCTTTTGACTATTTTGAATCCCAACCAACGGCTTCCCTGGTTTCTTCACATAGTGTCCTGGTCTTTGAAACCCCCTGGTTTCTTGTGCTACAGGCTTCCAGATAACAAGCTCCTCCACCACAGGCCTGGAGATTATCAGGTCCTGTACTACAGGTTTTCAGGCCATCAGCTCCAGTGCTGCCACACCCTACAAGACCTCCAATAATTCAATCTTAATAGTTGACCTACATAGTTCCTGCTCTGCTTCTGCCAGCACCCTCCACCCCACCGATCTGGGTTGATTTTGTTGTTTGGTTTTTGGCGCTTTTGCCAAGGCCTCTTTAGCCCGCCCAGTCTGGATTGTTGTTTTTTTTTGTTATTTTGGGTCTGTGATTGCTTGAAATCCGGTATCCGCCCTCGGGAGGGGGTGATGTCATGATTCTGAGTTTGTTTTGGGTTCATAGCTTTGATCAAATGTTGTTTGTGTTTGCCTTAGTTAATCTTTTTTCTGTCCTTATTTTGTTAGATCAGTCGTTTTTTCTGAGATCATTCTATTTTTGTTATTTTAGTTAGATTATGTTTAACGTTTGTTTCTTGTGCTTAGGTTTTTTATTTCTTTAGATTTATGTTAAGCCTTCTTCTCTGTTAGCGTTAACTCTGCCTCTGCGTCTCCTGTGTTGTTTCACTCTCCCTTAGCCTGCCTGCCTGCTCACCCCTCGCAGCTGCATCATGTTAGCAATTGATGTGACAATAGAGCAAGATCACTTCACCCATGAGGAAATGATGCTCATGTAGAAGCAAACAACATTAAAACAAGCATACCTGGAGACAGTTTTACCTTATCAGCCAACATTAAGGCAAGGAAAGGAAAGAATTGAATACCTACATGTTATGTTAAGGTTTTTGGCGGTGGAATACGTTTTTTCTCTCTGCTTGAAGTGTAAGTTTTTGAAACTAATGTTACATTCTTTCCCAGCGCTTCAGGTGGTTTTCGGATCCACCTGCTCAGAAGCATGCCGTTCTTGAGCAATGCCTCCCTGCTCTTTAGTCAAGTCATGTCAATGCATTTCTTCAGTGTGTTCAGCTTCAGCAAGACCAAAAACACATGCCAAAAGTCAACTAGGGGGCAATCGGCTACTCTTGGTCCTGTGTTTAGAAGCTTTGTTGAAACTGCATTAGAAGTGAAACTTAATAAAATGTGTTAGAGATCAGCCCAGCTGTATGAGCTATGCTCGGAAATGAATTTGCCTTGCATGGAAAATGAACTCAAAAACTTTTACATAATGGCTTCTTTAAAAGGATCATACATTTAGATCCGACATTTTAAAAACTGTTTGTATGTCTTTTTAGACTATGTTTTTGATTTTAAGTGGTTTAAGGTAGATAAAACAGACTTTAAAAATTTTAAGTTAGTACTGCAGATATGAATACACTTGCAAGATTGTGGAGTCGCTGTGCTTTTTATATGAAATATTTTTGGTTTTTCCAGAAGTGCCAATATTTTATTAGGGATACAGCCTGACAAGTACAAAAAACAAAACGATGAGAAAACACTGATAAGTTTACAGTACAGGTTTGAAGAGAAATTATGTGCAGTGAATGCAACAGTAAATAACAATCTGCTTAAAGTTGTGTAAAAAACAGATCATCTGTTCATTAAGATTCTATTTGTGTTTTCTAACCTTAACGTAATTCATTGTCGACACACTTTTGGTCCCCCATTAACCACATAAATCGTCTTGGACCATGTTTGCTGTTTGTGCTTCTTATCTCCTTCCTGGTCCTTTTGCCCTCTTCTCTTTGGCTCCCTTCAAAATAAAATTATAGGTTTTGATTATTTTCGTCTGATTTTATGAAGATCTGACTAAAAGACATAATTATGACAGATGCAATATATGTTTATTTTAAATTTTGTAAAATCATGTTTTCAAGTTAACAGCATTACTGGTGCTTTCAGTGTTTATATTTTTTTAAGCATAATTTAATATTTTTTATATATAGCAAACTCCACACAGTCTACATTTTTGGTGTGTGAGTGCATACACATTCTGTGTGTGTTGAAAACATGCTGTGTAAAGGTGAAGTTGGCCCACAGGGGTTTTTGGGCTTGCCTGCTCCCATGGATAGGCTGGTTCTTCAAATGCTGACCCTGGAATTCCACAGGATTGCCTTACAGCCAACAAAGATACGAAATGTGAATTGTTATCCTTCTTTTCAGTTATTTTCTTGTCTTGCTCCTCCAAAAAAAGGAATCAGCGTAAGGTTGCTCAGTAGGCTGTAATGAAAAGTACAGATGAGGTATAAATAAATCTGAAAACTACAGTAGTGTGCAATCCACCTTTGACTTTTTATTGTTTTTCCTTGTAGCATACATATTTGTAACATAACACAAAAGCAACATTTTGTTGTACCAGTGCTTTACATATCTTTACTCTGGAACAACAACAAGTGACATGATGACAGGGCGAGATGGCTTTACCTACACGCAGGTGTAACTCACTTAGAGTGTACTCCCTACAAAAAACCACATCTGTGAAGGCAGAGGTGGTAAAATTCAAAAGTTTCTAGCCTTATTGGCCAGCATTAGGCAAAGATCAAAATCAAGAAAAATTTCCAACAAATTATACCTCAGGTCCATACCGTTGTTTGCGCGAAACCTCAGGGAATTTAACAACAAAGTCCAAATCTTTCATAATCTGAGAACGAATGACGGGGGCACAAAGTCATGTTGGTTGTGTGCACTTGCAAAAGCATGTGAGTAATTACTTAATACTACATAAACAAACTTGTAAGAATCACAACAATGCTTTGATTACATAACAAATGTTTGAATATCTTTACTGCATGTCTGTTAAGTTAGTGCTAAAAAAAGAAGCTATACCTATTAATTAAAATCCAGTAAAATGACCTAATCAGTGATTTATCATACCACAATGGGTAATTTACTTTATATTACCTTCATGCAGATTAATATCTGGTAGTTAGTGTTGATAACATGTATGGCCACACAACTTAAATGATTGTTTTAGGTTTTGGAAATCGATTTAATCTTACCATGCCCTTTAATAGCTCAGGGTAACTGGTGTCAGAACTGTTTACAACATTTAACCTGTTTCTTTAAATGATTTTTCACCAAATCCCTTTGACCGAAGCACATTCACAATAATAAGACCTGACCGTCTTATTGGAGGTTAGCAGAGCACCTTGGTACAGGTGAGGGGCATTTCACATTTGGGCTAAATGCAACTGCGTGTTTGTCAGTTGCTTGCAAACCTACTGGATTATGGGTTTGGGGTTTTTTAAATTAATACAGGAGAAAAGTTACACTTAATTAGCTAACTTCGAGAAAATATCCCATGGACACATCTTGTGATGCACCAGCTGCAACAACGCAAAGGCGAGTACAGGGTGATCGAATCCTCCTTTCAACCTAAAACAGTTAAGAAATTGGAAAAACGGCAGCTGACTCGGGACAAGCATTGTTTGTTTAGTAATCTGCTACAGTGTCAGCATCTGTCTCATGTGTTGCTGTCAGTGATGTTATACACACATTCACAAGCAAACAGTATGTGGCATTTTTTTTCCATGTCTCCTACTGTTTCCCAGGAATTTGTCAAACCACTGCAAACACATTCTAGCAGACAGACAGACAGACAGACAGACACACACACAGTCTAACATAGGTTTATGCTTAATGGACATAACAGAACAGCTAGCCATTACACATACCTCATTCATTTCCCTGTACTGTTTTGCTTTGTCACACACTCTGACAGCTGCAGATGCTGCACGTACACACACATGTGCATCCTCTTAGGTACGCCTCTATCAAACAACACAGTATTGCACATAGTCACTGAATCAAATTGCCAAGTTCAAAATTGTACGCTGTTCCATTTTAGTGTGTTTGTTCTGCGGTAGCAGAAAGTTTCACTTTGAGATGGCTCCCTGCCTTGACTTTATGTTATCTTTGGCATGTGTTTTTTTGACAAAACATGCACACATGCACAGTACTTTTTAAAATGACAATATGAAAACTAGTTTTTACTTTTGCTTTGAGATAAAAGAGATTTTATTGCTTGGTTATGCAAGTTGGAATTTGCACAGTTTCAACACCAAAATTGTTTAATACGTTGTTGTTGTTGGGGATTTATGTCACACTTCTGGGTGGTAAAAAGACTCAAATAA
Source organism: Orestias chungarensis (assembly GCA_032876305.1). Classification (NCBI taxonomy): domain Eukaryota; kingdom Metazoa; phylum Chordata; class Actinopteri; order Cyprinodontiformes; family Cyprinodontidae; genus Orestias; species Orestias chungarensis. Next base: position 1,527,408 of record JAVLVB010000502.1, on the reverse strand, counting down.
AAACCTGGTTGGAGAGCAACAAAAATGTGTGATATGTTGTTTTTGTTTCCTTCACATGCAGTCAGTTATTTTCAGATGTGCACGATAACAAAAAAGTGTGATTTAGTCCTTTAATCTCCCTGTTTTTCTCCTTTGTCCCCTTCCCCCACTGACCGCTCAAAAAAACCCAAAAAAAAAACATTGTTGACTCAGGGGAGCCTAGCTGAGCCAACAGACGCATCATCCCTTATTATCAGACGGCTGGCAAGCCTGGGACAGAGAGATCCGCCGAACTATCCCCGTGGGGTACACAGATGAGCAGGTGATACTGCTGGAATGTGCAGCAAGACAGGTGAAGGAGGACAGTCAGGAAAGGGAAAGGGGGAAGGGCCAGTGGCGTCATCGCGTGTCCCCTGCACTGCATGCTTCCCGTTGAGACCGTCTGTCTACTGGCGACGTCTGACAACTGCCCTGGATCCGGCATTATGTTATGTTTGACCGGTGTGTTTATTTTCATAGGAAGAACATCTTTATTGATAAAACTTTGTCTTCTGTCTGGGGCTGTTTTGCTCAATGTTTTTGTTTGATTTGCCAGTCTGTCGCAAGAACTCTGTCTCTCGATTGACCTGTGGGAGATGCATTGTAAGACAACTTTATTTTCTATCTGATTTTAAGAAAAATAATATTTGTCCTCAAAGACCCCTTTTGTTCTTTTAGCTTAGTCTCAATTAGAATGAATTGAGACTGTCTATAGGGAACAATTTTCTTGTCTTGCCTGAAGTTCTTAATAGTACTTAGGTCAGATCTTTGACTTGACCATTCTAAGCAATGAACATTATTCATTTGTTGTTATTTTTAGTATTTTTTGTAGCTTATCATAGTTGGGTTGTTTTTTTTACCAATTCTGAACCACTTCTGTACCTATTGTGAAATATTCCCGCATTGTGACCCTGCCTCCCGTGTTAAAATGATCCAGAGCAGAAGGTACTGAAACTTGCAGCTGGCTGTTAGAAACAGTAGCTGAGGAGACCTCATTTTCAAGAAGACCCATGGCTCCAGGTGGCCAAACCTGTGCGGCAAATAAAGTACAGTTTCACAACACACTGCCTCACTATCCTTTACAGGGGAAACCAGCAATACAAACTTTTACTTTTAAAATTTCAATCATTTGTTGTAACAGGTGTAGCTTAAATAGAGACAGATTGTTATTTGCAGAAATGACCTAGCAGTAATTGCTACTAGCGGCCACTTGATTCACCAAGCAGCAGTTTGTCTGTTTAACCTGGTCTCAGACAGGCTGGCTAACTCTCGCTTTAATGTTAATAATACGGTTGACTCGGTGTTCTTTGCTCCCCTTTGAGCCCACAATTACTGGCCCTGGTACACTGTGTACGCACGGTCTGTCTGGGGAGAGAGCCACTGGATAATTCCTGGGTACCTGTCAAAGAAACTTCTAACACACATATTTTATCCCACAAACACCAGAGAAAAAACTTTCAAAACTCGTTAAAAAAATGAAAACATTTGAGCAGACATGCATTCAGGAAACATACACTTTTACAGGTAATGTGAATTAGCCAACAGGCAGAAGGTGACTCACCTGGATTTGGCACTAATTCTTTTGGCCGATGCATGTTGAGGTTGAAGTCACTAACGTTACATCATCTCTAGGTCACGCAAAACCTCATGGAGTGTTAAGGGCCGAAGCAACAAGAGGAAGCAAGTCATGATAGTCTGGGCTAATGATGTTAGAGGAAACATATTTGTAGGGTTCCATGCCTTTGTTTTTTATTCGTAATGACACAAGGGTCAAGAACCCAAGCACTATGTTGACATCCATTTATCCTTCCACTCTGCAATTATGCTCTATGTGATGGTCTACCGGGTAATATCCAGGAAAAGTTATGTTAACGTTTCTAGCAGTTGGTGGTATGGAAAGTTTTATGAGGGCACATAAAAAATGCACTCGGTTGACTAGAAATATATATATATTTTTTTTAAGTTAGAGAATAAAATTGACATGTCAATCAAAAGTTGAACAACAATTCTGAATCATTATATAATATATCACAACAACCTATGAAACAAAGTCATATTTTAATTTGTTGTTCTTATCTCTTAAAAATTTAAAAATCCATAAAAGGTTTCACAGCATTGTCAAAAATTGACAGTCACCCAGGTAAAAGACTGATTTTATTTGTTAGGAAAAAATAGCATTTGCAAAACAGTGATTATAGTACAGGGATATTTAATTAGCTAAAAAAAAAGGTTTCCCTTAACACATGTTTTGACACACACGCACCTAAAGCACTCATCTGAAGTGTCGCTCCCAGTCTCAAATAATCACAACAGCCTGTGTACTCATTACCCTTACCAGGTCTATAAATCCACATTATCTCTCATTCTCCAACTTTTATGACCCAGCCACATCCTCCCATTTAGCATTATGTGGCTGACATTAATCAAGCCCATCAATGCTACACATTTCTTTTACCATAACGATCAGTGATTTTTGGACCATCGGGTAGACTATGGACTCCATGACCTGTGAGGTTACTGGCAACACGCTTCCAGCTCCCATTGATGCAACACGGGTACAAGGGCAAAACATATTTACCACCATGAGGCATTCTGAGGACAATCTCAACTTCATTTTTATGTTTGTAATAGCTTACCTTTTATTGCTATTGCTTAAATGATAGTTGGTAGGTGAATAGGTAGGTAATAAAGGTAGTGTTTTTTTTTAAGGTAATACACTTTAGTTAACTGTATACATGAAAAAATATTTGCTCTTCATATCTGTTTATCAGCTTTTAAGTGGTGTCACATTGCAGGAGATAAAGTGGTTGCTGTTTGACAAGAGTTGCTTTACCATGTAATGTCTGTGCATATTAGCGTGTCTCTACGTTTCCCTGCAATTGAAAGGTGATCTGTCCAGATCGTGCCTCACTCACAAGAAAACCAGGTAAAATTAAATATCCCTTTTTTAAGATTAGGTTTAAATATTTCCTTTTTGGTATAGCTTGTAATTAAAAAAAATTGTATTGTTTGGAGTAGGAGGAGGTCGCTCTATTCTGCAAAGAGTAATTCTGTCCTGGAAGACAGTTCTCCTTAACTTTTTCATGCCTCATCTTTAAATGTATCCGTAGCTATCCCTCCTCAGGATATCCCAAAATTTTAAGTCAATAGTACTATTGCCTTAAGCTGTTATTTCAACTTAACTTTATCCTCAAACACCTCCCAATGTCAGCCTATTTGTTAATACTTTGAATTTGGTAACCATGGCTAGAATTATCTAAACTGCTCCCCTTTCAAAATATCTTCCTCAGAAATTTATATACCACCAGCTGGGTTAAAAAAAATCTATTCCTCCAGCATGTCTTATATTGTTGTGGGCATGGCTTGTTGGTCTCCCAAAGGCGAACCCTTAATTCCTTGGCGCCTCTCAAGAAAAAGAAAAGGAAAAAGGAAAAACAAACAAAGAAACAGTTTTGTTAATAGCTTGCTGCTGTTGGCTGCTGATTTGGCTCAAGTTGTAATGCCAATTGTTTTGGAACACACACACATAAACATCAAACTGCCACCCATCATTAGGGTAGCTCCAGGAACACAAATAAGTGTGTGTGTGTGTGTGTGTGTGTGTGTGTGTGTGTGTGTGTGTGTGTGTGTGTGTGTGTGTGTGTGTGTGTGTGTGTGTGTGTGTGTGTGTGTGTGTGTGTGTGTGTGTGTGTGTGTGTGTGTG
>JAVLVB010000502.1:1492355-1523587 GCA_032876305.1 Orestias chungarensis | reverse complement strand
GTTTTTGTCAGTTTTAACATAAGCAAACATAAATGAGCCAAAATTGTTGTTTCTTTACTCTGGCTGCAAAATTAACACCAACATTTCAAATACAGTTTGTATGCACAGACTATTTAATGTTTCTTTTTTTTTTTTACATCTTTTGGTCCTTACTGGAATTTAGGATTAAATCGACAGTCTTGATTTGAAAGATGGCACAGCAAACAACAACTGCTGCCAGCTTTAATGGCAGTTGTCAAAGGAGAATAGTGCAAATTGCTGAAACAATTTACGAAACCAATTATACAATTAATGTTGAGTTTTCATGGTGGGGAAATGTTCCTCTATAGATAGATAGATAGATAGATAGATAGATAGATAGATAGATAGTCTTACCTGACTTTAATGTCATTGCATGGTTGTCTTCACCTGACTTAGAATGTGCATGACATAGCCATTAAACATGCAAAAGAAAGAGTGCAGATCAATCACTAAAATGTACTCACAATGTTTTCAATGTTTTTTTTTTGCACATCACAGTATCAGCAGAAAAACGCTTGCAACACATAAAAACAGAAGTTGCACAAAAAAGTAAAAGGTCGGAGAGAGGAAGGGAAAGAAACAGAAAGAATGAACTTCATAACCTCTGCCAGCTGGTGAGTGCGGGTAAAGAAATTTTCTGTCTCAATTTGAGATAATAACTACAACATTCATCTGAGCAGGGAGAGACAAACATTCATATTGTGCCTACGCTGTTTGTTGGTGAGCATAAGACCCGAGCCTGTTTGTGTGTCTAAAAGAATGACAGTTGGAAACACATGCTGGAAGTCTTTCAAGTGTTGTACAAAGATCCAACACTTGTCAATTGTAAGAAAATCCTCAGGGGACGTTTGGGGGGTTCCATTTTGGGTTTAAAACAGATAAATACACTACTGACAAAATTAGTTGATTAAAAAAAGCATGTTACAAATGGCCAAAACGACACCGCTCTGCTTGAACAGTAAATCATAGCTTAAATGATAAGAGGGTTTTTTGTTGATGTTTTTTCTGTGTTCGGGTTTCATTAGCAACACACGGGGATTATTATTGCCAGAAAATCATTTTTAAATAACTAGTCGGAAAAAAAGGGGCAGGATGAAAGAACTCAAAGAATTCAAAAAGCAACTTCTCATTCCCCAATCCTTACACGTTCAAGGAAAAAATAAATCATGGTATTTGCAATTAGTCTTTTTAGGGTCACAAAGCATTTTCGGAAAGACTTAGAATTTCAAATCACAGGTTTTGGAGTGGTCTACTCAAAGTTTGGACTTTTTTGTAGAGATGACACTAGACCTTGAATAAGCAGCTATTGCCACACACAAAAAAACTCCAAGTGTGCTTCAGAAGTCCTTCACAATAAGGTGAAAGATTCATTGTCAATATTACTAAAAGCTTGACCCTTAATGGAAATCAGATGTTCAATTTACACAATCAGGTAGTTTTACTTTTAAACGTTATAAACGTTAGTTCAACACAAACTTGTGGGTGTCCAAAGCTTTTATTTTGGTGGTTCCTGTGTTATCAGACATGACACTGTTGCCACCCTCTATGATGTTCACTTCTACTGGAACGGAGTTATAATTGCCAGCCAACCCAACACACTCATACAGCAGCACATGGTTTTGAAGTGAGGGAGAGGTATGGATCATAGCCTGCCTTGTAATTAACAGAGATTGCTATTTTCCCCAGTGAATGGGCTCTCCTTTCCTGATCTGTAATTATATGTTGTTCAAACATTGAGGGGAGTGTCCCTGGTGATTGTGAGGCCTGCTTTATTGTGTCTCCACATGACAAGTGCCGGCATCACTTATTGTCTGCCTCTGCTTTTTAAGATTAAATTCTTCACGCTTTATCGTTATTGTTAAATAAAACAAATTCGGGTTCATGCTTCAGCTCTACTGTGGTTATGACAAGGAGGGCTCACTGCACAATGTGTCCTATTGGGCTTCAGGTACTGCCTTGGTGACCTCTACACAACAATGTTGGCATGCAGGAACGACAAAATCACTGACAGTGGTAAGTAAAGGACTCTCCTGGATAATGTTAACATCATAAAACATTAAGATGTTAAAAGATTGCTGACCTTTACCAAAGTTTAATTAAGAGCAATATTTAGCGTTTAATGAAATACACACAGATGCACTAGTCTATTTGGTTGTAATTTAATCTCACTGTAAATACGGATCAAAGCCTTATTAGAGAACATTAGTGATCTAATAGCATCAGTAAGACCAGTAAAGCCATTAGACAAGTCAGGCTTGACATTGTAGAGATGATCTTAGGATGTAAAATAATATCCCAACCTTGGTCATCTCTAAAAGCACTGTTCAATCAATTGTCTTAAAAAGGAAAGAATATGACATACCATTATTTTAAAAAGCAGCCAAAGGAGCTTTGCAAATCTGGAGGCACCACAGATATCCATACATTAGGAGGGATAATCTCTTAACAGGATAAGTATTCGTTTAAAGGAACGGTTAAAGGAAGCCGTTTTTGAATAAAATCTACAATAAATTCCATTGGAAACATCCAAAGATGGCAGAATGTGCTCTTGTCAGGTGAGAAAAAGGAAACACCCCGAATTACCTCCAGCCTCTTTTTTTAAAAATCACATTGCAGTCTGCTCATAGACATCCTGACACTCCTGGCTTTTAGGCCACAACATCACTTCCATTACGGTGAATATTCTCTTACGATGGAGCATGGGGAAAAAAAAAACATATTTTAGAGTGTCTGGCCATGGCTGTCAAAATGTTCGTGTTTGTGGCTGGTTATCATACAGTATACTTCGTATCTCCATGCAAAGAGAATTTCCTCCTGTTATCTCAAATGTAACAATGTGCTGTGTTATGGCTAAATACACTTGCCATTTCATGAGGTGCATCTTTAGGCTACTTGATAAAACTGATTGACTATTGATTGTTCTAATCCTTAAAAAATGTACCTATGTTAGAGAAAGTCAGGATGTTGTAGAGGTTTAGACTATTAAACAGGGACCCATATTATAAATTTTGATCAACATAAACAATATGAAATTTAGGGAAAATCAGAGAATTATACATCACTTTCATGCAAATTCAAAAACCTTTGCAACTTTTTAAAATAAATAGACACAGATTCATTTTTTATTTGTACAATTGATACAAATTAAAAATTGAACAAGTAGTTCTGAGAATTTCAATTCTGTTTTGAGAAATGCGCCAAACACCTAAAATATAATTAAAAACGCTTTAGGGACTGAAAAGGCTTCAGACTGAGATGGAGGATCAAATTGCAAAAAGGAATTTGCATATACATGTCCTGCCAGCCTGCTAAAACATATATGTTTTAATCAGTCATTAAAGTTTGGTGACGTTTATGTCAACAAGACTTAATATACTGGAATAGATGGGTCATTAATATGGAGAGAGGCAACAAGGTGAGGAAGTTAAGTACTAACTAGGGCAGGGGCACATCAAACACCTGATCTTGACATACATGCTTTAGGTGTGTAAATTTTCCTCTGTTACATTGGACCAGTTGAACTCTAAACCTAAATCCAATTAATAATCAACAAAAAGATTTGAAAACTAAAGTTCAGAAATAGATTCCTTCCAAACTGACTGACTGACTGAGATTGACAACCATAACCCTCAGAAAACAAAACATAAGAGAAAAGACAATGATTTAAGGCTCTAGATTGGCATTGATGACATGGACACACTAATATCTTTTGTTATAATTTGACCCAAAAAAAAAATGTTTTAAAGTTTTAAAATGTATGAATTGTTTTGTTGACGCTGCACAGTGGTGCAGTGGGTAGCACTGTTGCCATGCAGCAAGAAGGCTCTGGGTTCAATTCAACCTTGAGTCTTGGGTCTTTCTGCAACGAGTTTAGATGTTTTCCCTGTGCATGCATGGGTTCTCTCTGGGTACTCCAGCTTCCTCCCACAGTCCAAAAACATGACTGTTACGCTGATTGGGTACTCTAAATTGTCCTTAGGTGTGAGTGTGAATATGTGTGGTTGTTTGTACTGTATGTTTCTGTGTTGCTCTGAGATGGACTGGCGACCTGTCCAGGGTGTACCCCTGCCTCTCGCCCATTAAAAGCTGGAGATAGGCACCAGCAGACCCCCACGACTCCACAACGATAAGCAGGTTAAATAATGGATCAATTGTTTTGACTGCAAAAACCTGTTGGTAGTAATAAATCCCCAAAGTGAGGAAACAGAATGTAACTTTTGGCTTTTACAAGTATGTTTAGACAAAGTGTAGATTGAAACACACAACAAACGCATTTAGGCATTACGCTGCTTACCCCTAGGTTTTTTAGCTGGTTAAAATTGTACTGCGGTGACGCAGTTACCGTACTGGAAACCACTTCCTCCGATTGTTATGATTTTGTTATTTTAAAGCAAAACCACCTAGTCTGGTCTTCCATGTTTTGACTCAACAACAACTTTTAGACAAAACCAGATTACTCCACAATGTCTTTGACCTTTCAGTGGTTCTTGACAAACCCACTAAAAGCCAAAATTGCAAAACTTTACAAATGCACCATTTAACTAAGGCTTTCTAGTTTAGTGCATGAGTGGGATGTATGCAGTCTTTTTTTTTCTTTTTCTTTTTTTTAGAATGAAAAAAAATTAAACACTGGTATTTTAAAGTTGTTTTGTTTCTCCACAAGTTTTTTTCATTTTTTTTTTTCATTTATGACATGTATTGTTTTTTTGTTTCTTTTAATTTGGTACTGTATTATTTTTTTTAGGTGCATACCAAGATTAGAAAGTTAATAAAAGGGCCACCTAACTTTGAAACAAACCAACAGGCCTCTTTCTATACACTCACTTTTTCCTTTTCTGTTCTTGCTGTTTGAATCGACTTAAAATCCACTAAAATATTTCCATCACCCTATTAATATGTCAGAACCTCTGGTTATGTAATTACAATAAGCCTTGTTGCCACTACTGGGTGATTAGAAATTGACAATTAGATTAGACAATTTTGTGCAGCACCGAGGAAACACAATTCCCTCTTTATGCTCCATCTCTGCGATCACCTTAGAGCCTTTGCAAACACGTCAACACATTAGCATTTTACATCATTGTAAACTCTTGAAAACATCTATATAGTTATGTTTAACTAATTAAAGAGGGAAAAATGAATGCTTACGCCTTTATACATCGTTAATGCACTTGACTATCTCAGGAAGCCAGCACAGTTTGTTCTGGCTATTGAGGTGCTGCGGTATGACCCCCTTTCCTCCAAATTCTCTCTCTCTCACTGTCTCATTCTCTCAATCTCATTGCCTTTCCTCTATCCACTTTTCTCCTCTACAGCAATTAGAGACGAAAATTGGAGAAAAGAGGAATGTGCAACCATGCTTTGTGAGGACTGAGCGCATGAAGAGAGGGAGCGAACTAGAGACAAAGTAATAGATAAAGAGAGGAAATTGAGAGATAGGGAGACAGAGGAGGAGAGGAGAAGAAAGGAGCAGAGGAGGGCTAACTTAATTGGCCTGTGTGGTCATGCTGGGCTGCGATGGTCCAGGCCTGCCAAACCCTGTGCCTCAATAGTTGGCCAGGCCTTACATGCATCCCGTGCATCCGGCCAACCACAACTAACTCCAATGTGCTCTTTGGCAGTTTCCAATGTCAAGCCTGGAGGAGCTGTGCCACCCACATATACACTCCTCTTTGAAGTTCATGAAGTCTTCTTGATAGAAATGAATATAAAGGTTCACTTTCTTTGACGTATTCAGCTCTAGCAGTTTACTTTAAGGTGGGATCATTAGCATGATGTCAGACAGTCTTATATTAACAAAATATGCATGGATTTTGGACAATAAAAGATACGTTTTAATTTGTTCGTTCTTTTTGTCCTTCATGGTGAAACTGTTTTTGTCTCGTCACTCACCCCGAGCCAGCAGTAAGGCAAAAATAAAACGGATAGTTAGTAATTTTAATTTCTTTATAATGCATTTATTAGGGGTTAGGCATGTATGGAAGTAGGTTTTTATTCAGAATTTTTTTACGTCTCAATCTAACTCAAGGTCATTTACATAAATGTTCTAAGTAAAATTAATAATACAATCTTTAAAGTGGTAAAAAAGCAAGAAATACATATATTTTAAAAAATTGAAATGAATAAAGACATTTACGTTAATGAATGTTAATATTTCATTTGAGATTTTTCCAAAACAACTTGTGAAAATACTCTACATTTTAAATCAGCTCTTTAGGTATGCCTCTCAAACATTTTTATCTGCTCTGACAGTGTGACTTATTTCAAGCTGATTTATTTCATGTCAGGCTTAAACTAGGATGTTGGTCATATTTCGACAATCTAAAATCACTCTAGATATCTGCAGGGAACGGGTTTGATCACAGAATGCACACAAATGCCTGAAAAACACCTATTGGATAAATCTTTAAAAAATGTGTTTTCTCACCATAGATAAATAAAATCAGTGCTTACAGAACTTTCGGCTGAGCAAACATATTTCTCTTTCTTGTTGATTTAACGTGTGCCATTTTATTTTCTTCTAAAGCACACAGTCAGTGAAACTTATTAAACAGTCAGCACGGACACTTCATTAATCAATCAAACAACATGAATGAAAAAGCAGCGTTTACTTCCTGAGCAGTAATGTCATGCAAATTTTTATATGCACACATGCAACTGTCCAGCATGTACCCAGTGTGTGCAAACATACACTGGTCTTCCTATCTCTTAATTTTGCAGAACACGTGCAGTGAATTTCTGGCTTTCTGCATGGGGGAAAGATCCTCATAGTAAAGTAATAAGGTTACATGAGACAAGCGAAGGTGATTTAATAGAGCGATTTACGACCATAGAACACAGAACATAAGCTCCTGCAACAATAGCCAAGTATGCCTCTCCACTTTGCCAGAGGGAACACATGTGCATCTCATCACTGCAAGACAAAAACCTTACTTTACGGCCAGAGTAAAAATTTATGCTTTTGTTTCTGGCTGCTAAGTTCACACTTTCTTAAGCCAAATTAACCTTTACTTAATGAATGAAAAAACCCTGTGAACTCCCGTGAACTGATCTAACCTCAGCCCCTACGAACTGTTCAGCTCTGGGGAAAACAGACACTGCTCTGTAAATCTGCCTAGTAACAAATACCCCATGACAGGGTATGTTGGTCCATATTCAACAATTAACAGATGTTCCATCTTTGGAAAGCGCGTGATAATTTCAGAACTATCCGTTGCCCAGCTGAGCTGCCTGGGACTCGAAAATGCACAAAAGAGGATGTGTCAGAAATAGGTTCGATTTAAGGGATGCATGTAGAGGAGGAGTCACAGAGGAGTTGTGGGCATCATTATTGAATCTTCGTGGGTGCTGATTTAAGGAATAAGTGACAGACAGACAGACAGGAACAGACAAGCAGCTGTGCAGGCAGGCAGAAAACTGAGTGAAAACAGGGAGAGGAGGGGTAAGAAGCAAGCTTAAAGCAGCTGGAGGTTCTTTGCCATGTCTTGAGATATAACAAATCATTTCAGGGGTGCACAAAGTTTAAGTGATATAAAAATATCCCAGTTTTCCACCAAAGGCTCAAACTGAAAATGGAAAACACATCAAACATGAAGAAAAAAAACCAGAGTAAATCCTTCAGCCACATTTATGTTTGATAAAATGTTTTTTTTTATTGATATTAAAAATGAAATACATGAATTGTGCATTTCGGACGATCTAGCGTGCAGAGATTAAATCAATAAAATACACAGGGTTGAGTGAGCTACTGATACAAACAATGTTGCCTTCGCTCTGCAAGTCATCTCTTCATAATCATTAAAAAAACAGAAAAAAAGAAAAAAAGAAGTGGTTGTCTTACACGCCATTCATAACAACACTAGAGTAGCCTGTTTAAACATTACAATAGTGAATGGGTCCTAGTCCTAGCAGGAAAAAAATATAATAATATTAATATAACATTTATTATAATTGCACTGCTTGTTTTTGTTGCACAACTGAAGTAGAATATAATCAGACACTCAGACCTCTCACACATAGATAAGACGTAAAGTGTTCTCTCCACTCTACGCTGCAGTACATTATGGCGAGCATCCACTTAGTCTCAGTTACATGGCGGGCTGCTTGACCCAGATGAGGAGAGGAGAAAACGGTTCTGGCACGAATATGTAGTTTATATATATTTTATTATTAATGTGGCCCCCCATCAGTGGTTTATCAAACAAAGAAAAACAGCGGCATTGAGACCAGATCAGGGTTAAAGACAAGAAGTACAATATCACTTTAACTTAGCAGCAACTCCACTTCTTATCGTGAATGCCCCAGAAATGCTATATAGCCCATCATCAAATGCATAATGGATGCATTAGTGGGAGATTATGAGGACGTTCCGAATGCCATGGAGAAAATTAGATAGATAGATAGATAGATAGATAGATAGATAGATAGATAGATAGACAGACAGACAGACAGACAGACAGACAGACAGACAGACAGACAGACAGACAGACAGACAGATTTTCTCCTTGACATTGAACTGAAGTTCACACTTGTTGGTTGGACTCTTCTGAGTCACGTGTAAGTCACCAAAAAGACGATTCTTGCAAGCTCATTAGACATATTTTCCATTTTAATTACACCTGGTCATCAATACTAAAGTGGCTTCAAAAACATAGTGGGTTTGATTTACAATCAACATTAATTATCTATTTAGCCAATAATCAGAAAAATAAAATTAAAAAAAGCTCCCACTCAACGCCTCCGAAAATCCATGCCGACTGTCCATTTAGAGTATATGTGCCTATGTCTGTGAAATGTTACACCTACATCAATCCAGGCTATGTACTGCTGCTAAAAAAAAATTTAATTTATGGTAACTACCTTAAAATGAGAAAAAAAAGAAAAATTACATTATTTTTGGTACAAAGCATCTACAAAAAAGCCTTACAACTCCAATTGGAAAAACAGAGATCATACAAAATAAATCTGTCAGTTGAGCATCAGTGCTACGTATATTATTTGGACCAATTTTTTTCAAATATATTTTATAACAAAATAAATAATGCCTTTATACAGTGCCCTTATTTGTAGTTCAACACACAAATGGAAAAAAAAGTAAAAGAAAAACAAAAGCTTGGCGGCTCATTATGCAAGATACAGCTCAGACTAAAAGGAAAATAACATCCCTGGAAACTAATTATATTTCTATATATATATATAAATCTATATATATCCTTAAATGCATTTATACATACATAGATATATATATATATATATATACTGTATTTTCAAGTATTTGTTTTCAGGCAAAAGCAGGTGAATACTACTAATATAAAATAAAATGTTAGTTGACAATATTGCTGTTTTTTTCCCTTTGAATTAAAATTCTGTGCCTTTCTTTTAAAACTGTAAGATGATATAATAATAAAAACCATGAAAACAAATCCAAAAATAAAAATGCCTAACTTGGAAAAACAGGAATGTCACGGTACCAGAAGCTGACAGGGTTTCCCTTTTTTTCTTTCCTCAATGAAACATTGATATGAAATAGACAAAATAAAATATAACCAATATTATAATTATCCCACTTTGTTCTTTGTCCATGCTGTGTCGATTCCTGTCGAAGCAGTCTGTGAAGGCATGGCAAACAGGAAGTACTGTCCCACAGTTATAGTCCAGGTGGTCCATGATGTCCCGCGTGTGTCCAATGTTGTGCTCCGTGTCGTCCAGCAGCCTCAGAGGGACAGGAAAACCAAGGACCAAGTCTAGGGTCACCTCTCCAGGCTGCTTATGCTGGCAAACTAATAATGAGCAGCCGCTAGAACTCACCACGAGCCTAGATGCCAAAACAGCCCATTTCTTTTTTTTCCTCAGTTACTCTTTTCCCCTTTCTTGACAGCACCACTGCCAGGAACTCCCCCATATCCGTTATTTTCCTTTCCTTGTTTTAAAAGTCCCACTTTCCTTAAAACGGAAAGTTTTAATATTTATTCAAAAAAGGAAAACAAAAACATGCTTCCGACCTCTTCTTTGAGTCCATTCCCAAAGCTAGCACCATGATATTTATTTTTTAAGCTACACGTTCATTGTTCATAAAAAAATAGTGCCTTTTCTTTCTTTTTTTTCTTTACTTTGACGTAATCCGTGGCAATGTGCAATTCTGCAGACTCTTTTCTGCTTTTTGTTTGTGATCAAAAAAGGTGCTGGAACAGGAATCTAATTTTGCAAAATAATTCCTTACAGTGTGGAAGTCCCTTTATAGGTAGAGGTGCAAACTAACAGAGAGAAAAAAAGAACTAAGAGAGGTTTTGTTTTGCCTCAGAAAAAAGATTATATGGAATGGATTCTTTCATGCAAGTCGTTCTTCTCTTTCGGTTGTCTTCCACCAGGATGAGAAACGAAAAAAGTGTTCTGATAGGTGTCCTCTTGACACTTGCAAACACAGATCTTCCTTAATCTTCCTTCTACCAACCCCTTTGCCATTCTTTCTCTTTTTGCTCAGGGATCCACCTGAATTGCATTCAGCTGAAATGTTAAGAGTTCTGTTCAAATCTCGTGTTTGTTCCTTTTGTATCAGTGACTGAAAGAGGAGGGGTGCAAAGGGGGCCAGGAAGAATGTGAAGGGGTTCATGTTCGTATGCCAGAAGAGGGTGGCTGAGGTTTAGGTGGAAGTGGGTGGTGGTGGTGGTTGGTGGGGGTTGGTGTGGGTGGAGCGTTAGGAACGGGCCAGGGGTTCAAGATGTAATGGACAAGAGCAGGGGGGAGAGACTGGTGGGCCCGGACAGGGCAGGGGAGGTCAAAGAGTACTGCCACAGAAATGACGTCAGAGACAAATCTATAATCTCTTGTCAGTGCAAAGGGCTGGCAGCGGGCTCACTTGTGGTTAACAAAGTTGTCCGTGGTGTGCAACACGGGAGGCAGTTTGCTGGGAAGGCTGATTAGGGGCCGATGGAAGATAGCCTGCTCCTGGGCTTTAATCTGTTCCGCCTGCCTCCGAAACTTTTTGGACCTCAGGATGGCAGGGACACCCCTCCGGAGCCGCTGGGCCGCCTTCCTCTGCCACACCTCGTAATACTTCACGGTCACATGCTGCTTCCTAGGGGCTTCCTATTTTGACGTTCGGGTGGAAAAACAGGAGGAAAAAGGGAGAAGAGGAAGTCAGTTCATTAGTGGAGATAAGATTACTGTTCAAGTGCTTGTTGCACAGGAGGACAGCCATGTTTATTACCCGATGTCAAAAACATTTAATCACTGTTTAGTTCGCTAACATCAAAATCGAATGTCATTCGCACAATGTCAAAACAACATTGCTTCGCTTCCAGCCTGCCCTTGTTTTGGTTTCCTCGAGTGAAAGAAGCTGTCACCAAGTGCATGGCCACTTTAGCATACAGGAAAGGAAAAGATGGCCACTATTCCCTAATATACATATTAGCTGCATGTTGTTCCACAACTGAAGGAAACTCATTACAGAACATTTATGCTAATGCTCACAAACAGTTGTAGGTGTTGTTCGGAGCACCAGTGACTGAGACAAGTGGGAGCGCTGGCAGCTGAGCTGGGATTTATGCATGAGTAGCCAGTGCTCCATGTGAATAGCTTGTTTTGGTCCTGCTACTTGAAGTGTCCCCCCCCACACACACACACATTCACTAGAGCACTGCTCAATAGCCCCAAGAACAGCTGGGCTTTGGAGAAGGCTGTATCCATCACCTCTACCCAATGAGACAAACTGGAGACATGCCCTGACTAATTTCCCTGGAACTTGTTTTTGATTCTCTCTATAGTGGGAATTCACATCTTAAATCTGCATCATCATTTTTAGTATATCTCCAATAAACTCACATCAGGTTTTTTCGGACTGCAAATTTGCTGTTCTGTTCTGGATCAGCACTCAGGCCCTTAACCATGAGATTATTGACGCTGCAATCTCTAGAATATAATGTACTGTGACTGTTCTAATGTTTTCCACGATGGTCAGCACTTTTCAAATGCTTAGCGCTGAGAACCTAACAGGGTAAACCTGTTTTTGCGTACTTATTGGTGTGCACTCTGTGTTTCAGGTGAGATAGAATAGCAGATAGAGACCTGTATTAGTCTTTGTGTTTATGTTGTTGATGTTTGGACCCACCTGTTTTAGTGTCGGCATGACGGGCATGCCCTGTATAGAAGAGGACGATACGTCCCTTTCGGACTTGGCGGGTTTGGCACAGTATTGCTCCAGCAGGTTGAGGTCACAGCTACGGAAACAACACTCCTCTACAATCCCAGTTTTCTGGGTGCGCCGGTTGCTGCCCCTGCTTGTTGGCCTACCTGAGGAGAAACCCAGCAGGGATGTAAGAAAAGGCCATGGAGGATTAAGGCACAAGAATGACACACGTGGTCCACAGTAACGAATTAAGGTTGTTTTTCCAACAATTGTATCACATAAATTTTAGACAAACCAATATAGACATTGTTGGTTGTAAGGAATTAATTAAATCTAGGAATCCCAAAATGTGTATGTTAAATGTAAAAGCGATGTTTAAAGGGACTGGAAACGAGAGAGAGCACTCAAACATACCTAAGCATTATCAAATATTTATGTTTAGAAATCTTTTACTTCGTCAAATTGGCAATCTATGGGAGGAAAATGAAAGTAGGAAACACAACTGGAGAAGAAGTAACACATAGCTGGCAAGGATGAGGGGGTTGCACAAGACAACGTTACACGTGATCAATAAAGGCCTTGTTTGAAGCATGGCTGCCCAAACTAAATTGGAGAAAATCTCACAAGAGGGACAGAGAGAGATAGATTTGATTAGAGAAAGAGCTGGGTCATCCAGGGAGAGCAAGGAATGGTTGAGTAAAGTTTTGGCATAATACCAAAATCCTGCTCATTTGACAAAAAGACACAATTGGAAAATGTAGCAAAGATCCACACAAATGGTCAGCTGGCTGAAAGAAAGCTGCAACACTTAATCTCTTGAGAAAAACTTTTGATGTTATTTAGAACTGCAGATAGCCCGTTAGACAACACAATGCAAGCTGGCTACCTGAGCAAACAGCCTGACTAATCAGCTAGCTATTATAAGCTTCTTATATTTAGTGTTCTTCTACATAGAGCAAAATATGGACTTGGATTCTAGCGCTGACTTCAAATTTAGATGTTTTTAATCTGTTTTTAACAACTGCATTTATGTCATGGGATAGTTATGCGATAATTTTTGTTAGATTACTTTGGGTTTATAAAAAACAATGTCAAGATGCGACACATCCCAAGCCTTGAGTGTGATCCCAACCAAAACCTTGGAAAACACTTATTACATTATTTTAACTGCAATAATCAAGCTGCTGTATTATTTCAGCACGAGTAGGGAATAAAAACATGGGGCAAATGGTAATGTTCCTTGCCAAAATGCATTAAGTTTGTTTAACAAGTAACAAAATAAAGCAAAGAACAAGGAAGTTACATGGATCATGCCTGCACTGAGCAAACAAAATCTCATCCTGTTACGGATTAACGACAATGCTCTACATGAAACCATACAGCCAGACTCCATCTTCAGTGCAATCGAAGCAACAATCCTAAATTACAAAAATCATGATGAAGATCTTTTTCTCTATCCTGACATCAACACTCTCTCTGTCTGGGAATACTGGTGCTGAGGTGACTGGTAATGCCTCTTAGGGTGTTATTACTTTACTGATAACCAAGCAACCCACTGTGTGTTTTTTTTAAATTTGTTTCGTTTTGTTTTTTTCCTTGCCGGGGTCCTGCATGTTTCTTCTGCATGTTTCTTCGCAGCTCGCCCTTCCCGGCCCTTTCATATGCAATGGGAGATACAGGCTGTGTGAGCAGACTCAGCAGATCAGACCTGGAGAGGCACAGCTGGCTGCAATCTCCTTCTCTCTGACTCTGTCTCTACCTCTCTCTCTCTCTCTACCTCTCTCTCTCTCTCTCTCTCTCTCTCTCTGTCTCTCTCTCTCTCTCTCTCTCTCTCTCTCTCTCTATTTCTCTCTATTTCTCTCTATTTCTCTCTCTCTGACGCTTGTTTGCGCGCACGGGCGAGTGTGATTGCGTGCGCGTCGCATGGGCGTCAGTGCGTGAGAAAGAAAAATAGCAAACACGCATACCACGCAGCCACAGACAGTCTCAGCTATCCAAACAGATGTGAAACAACAGAGAGAGAGAGAGGGTAAGGAAAGGGAAAAGGGGCGAGAGTGGAGGAGGCGATGGGAGGCTGGATGAAATAAAATAATAATAGTAATAATATTTATAATAAACATGCATAGCTCTGACAAAACGCACAAAAAAACCTACTGAAATAGAAGCCTCTGTCTTCGCACACAAACTGCAGGGCATCCACCAGCTCTCCCCCACATAACGTCTCAGCCGAGGCCATTTCCACGACGTAGAGCGTGAGAGCCAAGCCGAAGAGGAGCGCACGGCTGGTCGGGCACATCTTCTGGACCTGCACGGGAGCAACGCACATTAATGCATGCATTTAAAAAAACTTACAAGCAAAACCATAGCCTTGCAATGTATTATTAGGATGATAAAGATATACACACATATTTATATATAAGGTTGCAATAATACATCATAGCCAGATGTTTGAATTTTGTAACGTGAGAGATTAAAGTCTTAAAAGCCGTTTTATGCACTGACCTAGAAAGAAAAGAGAAAAAAAAGTCTGCACTTTCAGTCAAACACAATCAAGTGAGCGTCCCTCAAACAGACACCATGTACAGGAATTTTTTTTTTGTCCTTTATCAACTGCTCTCATGTGTTTGGCACCTGGAAAAAATGCTTATTCTAAAGGAAAAAAAAAACAAGAAAAAAAATGTCGCCAGGATCTTTAAACTTTCACTCTTACACCCCACCCCCCCAATCACACCTCCCCAGAAAGTTGCAAGGCCGGCTGCTCGATAGTTAACCACCCCGAAAAGAACAGACTCACCATATAATTTCCCCTTGCTCACCCCGAAGTGAGCTCAGTGACCCTCAGACCTACCGCCCCCTGTCTGCTAGCAACGCATCAGTTTGGGGGTGGGGGGGGCATATCCACTCATCCCCTCAATCTGAGCCCCCTCACGGCTCAAACAGCTTGACTCTGAAACGAGCCTGCGCTCCAGTTACCTTCATCCTGCCGCTCTCCCCTCTCCGGCAGGTGTGGCAAAGTGAGTGCTGTCCGGATCTTTGCTGGGTTTCCATATCAGGGGGAGTCACAGGGAGTCAAAGTCGCGGTCTAGTTGCTTCTGTGGGCGATGTTGCAGGTGAGTTAGTTTTCCCAGTTGGTGAGACTATAATAGAGATGATGTGTGAAAGGCTGTCCCAAGGACCAGGCGACAGGCAAAACTTCTCCGGGAGAACTCTTATATATCCAAACACGCCCCTTACACCCATCCCACTGCGCCTCGCTCCTCCTCTTGATAGAAAAAAATGGCCCAGAGATGTTATATGGAAAAGTGCTTACAGGGAAGAAAAAAAAAGGAAAAAAATATGCGCATAAAAGAGGGAAGAACAAGAAAAGGAGAGAGAAAGCAAGAGTTGCCAAATTTGGAACTCTTCCCACTTGCGTTTTTCTTGCCTTTTGCGCACTGTAACCTGCAATCACGCTGTTTACACAGGGCGCAGACTAAACGAGAATAGTTCGTAATTCCTATGACTCCAACAAAAATGTCCAATGTCCCCGCCCTGCTGTAATTAAGATTGGGATTGAGTGGATTCATTGTGCCCAGAGTCTGTGGCCTTTCCTCTTATTTAGATGCGCATCTGAATGTAGACAGAGTAGGGGGTGATGGTTGGGGAGGGGGGTGTCAAAGATGGTCTGAACAGCTGGGAAAGTGCGTTGGATGGTGATGCAGATGTACAGGATGAAGCAGCCTCTCCCTTAAACCAAGACCAATTAGAGGAATCCGGGATTTTTTAATAATGAAGAATCTGGATACATAAATAAAATGGAACTTGCATGTCAAGTTTTCTTGCAGTTCACCCCATTTACTGTATTTTACCTCATCAGGATGAGCAGTTTTAATATAAGGCCTACCAAAACAATAAAGTTTAGTGAGAATAAAAGGTATCACATAATTTTCTTAGTGGGAGTGTTCAAGGGGGTTCCTTATGTAAGCGTGTCTCCTTGCAGAAGAGGTAAGAAAAAAATTAAAATTAAAATTAATTTCCAGAGCGTCTCCAAAGTCAGACTGACACCTACTGGTCCTGATCGAGAAGCTCCGTTTGTTTGTTTCTCAGCTTGAAAGCATGCATCAAACCCCTGTTGATCTGCTGATCCAGGGTCTGATTTGCTGCAGGTGATTTGTCCGGACATACTCCGCCGCGGAATGTCCTTGTATTTGAAATTCAATGCTGCATTGTACTATCTCATATGCAAGATGCTGCCAAGGTTTTGCGACAAACCTCCACGCTTTAATACATTTAGTGCACTTTAAAGATGACTGTTTCAAATTACGAAACTATCAATTACTTTTCTTTTCTTTTTTTAAAATTGTGGACTTTAAATGGTTGTTTATAAGCAAACCATTCTAACCCTTTTAATTTCCCTTTGGGGTGAATACAATATTTTTGCGTTGATCGATTGAATCTCATTTGATACAGACTTCCATGGAAAACTGTAATTGTAACATGTCTTTATGATTTGCACATGCGGAGCAGCAGAATTTAACTTGTTTTATTAATTCATTCCAAAAACCAAAACTATCTGAATTACAAAAAGAGAAATGTATTACAAATATTTACATATTTCGGATTAAAGCAGGAAAAAAAAGTTTAGTTTCTCAGAAACTGTTTCTTTCCACTAAACTTTCAATTGACCTTTTTTTGGCTTATCATCCTTGTTGACCCAAAAAAAAGTGATTTGTTTTTCTGTTGTTTAAATATTTTCAATCATAGGCTAAGTTATTAAAATATACCTCTATTATGGTATTTTATAGTAACTAACTACAAATGAAGGCCTTGTTTTGCTATTCTTTTGTTAAAATTGTCTTTTAGCCGTCAAATTTAGCTATATATCTCAAATCGATTCAACTTTTATTTAAAAGGGTATTCAAATTGTTTCACATATTTTATTGATTAAATTCTAATAGGAATATTTTCTAGGTCCAGGTATATAATCCTGTATAAAAATAAAGACATATAAAAATATTAATAGGGGTTGTCGGGATGAATGCATAAGATTTATTTCACTAAATAATCTCCATAGTAACATGTAAACTTTAAAATCAGGTACATTTAACCTGTAAGAGTGCTCCCTCTTGTGGCAATAGTTGAAAACAATGTATTTCATTTGTTTAAATATTTTATTCTTGACATTATACACGTTACAAAATCCAAGGGAGCAAAAGTTGGTCAACAGTGGATATTTGCAAATCATATTGGACTTTTCCTTCATGCATTTAGAATGTAAAACCAAAAGAAGAAAATAAAGAAAGTACAGCACTGGCAACACCACAATGCATAAAAATAAATGAACTTAAAAGCGGGGAAAGACAAAGCACTAAAATATACACTTTGGAATGCAATTTCCACTATACAACTAAATAATATATAGAGATTTTTTTCCTTTAATACATTCATAAACATTGTGGCTCCAATGTTTTGGCATTTTAACACTTTTACAGATTAAAGCATGATTTTTTTTTTCCCCATCAGTCGCGTGGAACAACAGTACATTATTTCACATATGCATCCACAGTAGGCGAAACGTCCAACATCGTTTGTCCTCTCCTAAACAAACACACATGGCAAACAGCTCAACATTATACTAGATTTACGTCACATAAAGAAAACCGTTGGTCTCGTCACACCTTGGAAACTGCGTAGCTTAGCATAGGCGAAGCAGACAAACACACAAAAGGTGGAGACTGTCATCATGATAAAATGGTGAGGGCATCTGTCAGCACCTTGATCTCATCTTTCACATCCTCCAGACCGCCTTGGATCTTCAGCGGATTGTCCAGGACTTCAACGCAGCATGTGTAAGGATCGTACCTTACAGAGAAGGGACGCTTGATGCCTGCTACGTATGTTCTGGTAAAAAAAAAGAACAAACATATCACTTGTCCTATATACTTTACTTTTCAAAGCATTTCCAATACAGATTTTCTCCTCCTCTCGTCACTTGTTCTAGTCATTTGCTGTATCCCACTGGAGACTGTCAAAGTACTTACTGAAGATACTTGTTTTGCAAAGCAACATTATCTGTTTGCCAAACAAAATTGCAAAGTTTTGCCTTGGTAAGAAACGCTATGTTAGTTACAGCTGTATTCTGGCTGCTATGGCTGACCCACAAAAGTTTGTGGGCTCGGGGGTTGGCTGGCTGTTCTCTGACCTTGTCCTCAAACAACCTCTTGTTCCTCTTCTTCCCGGCGTCTTTTTCTCCTATCATATGATCCTTTGTGTCTGTATAATTCAATAAAGAACTAAAGTACCTGAATTTCTCCTTGGCATTTGGAAAACTCTCTGAAACAAAGTAGACGGGCTGATAGGTCTGGTCTTGATAGGGCTGCACCGCTGCAGCCTCTGGATCAAACTCTCGCACCTCGGGTTCGTCGGAGAGGGAATGCTGGAAGGAGGTTAGCCGAAAGCTCACTTGGCTGTTTTCCTTGTGTTTAAAGACAGAAATATGCTGGAACATACCACAAGCTCTCCATAGGAAGAAAGCAGTCCAGCCCCATAAGCCTTAACCTCACCGTTTTGTTTACAGAGGCCATATTCAACTGTAAACCAGTACAGCTGTGGGGAGAAACAAAAGAAAATGTTTCCAATATCGGCCAAATAAATTGCAATTGCACCACTTATTGTCTTTTTAATGACTCTGTTGCAATCAGAATAAGTCTTACTGTGGACAGTTTCTCTATGTCTTCATCCGAAGCCCCCAGTGATGCCAGACCAAGGTTCTGCCAAAATAAAACAAACAACAACAAATAAAAAACATCAAAACATCCAAAGCATGTCATGAAACACTCCACACTGGAGATAATAATCTGAGTGCCTGCTGGACTCTAACCTGTGAAAACTGTGCGAAAGTTCGATCAGCCAACATGGGGACATGGCCCAACAGTTCATGGACGCAGTCGCTGAAAATAAAGACAGTCAACTTTGAACAAAAGGAGGAGAGACAGAGGCACAATAAAACCAACAACTGAGAAAGCAATGATTAATTTCACTAAATGCAAACTAGCAGCAAAAACAATAGACAAAAGGGAAAAGAAAAGCAATTTGTAGGAAGTCTGGTAAATAATAACTCAATTAAATACATTTAATTAATACTTGCTTGGTATAAAAAATAAAGGTTTTATACTGAGCTCGGTATTTTGTGTTAACTGTTGTTCCACTTCTGATCAAGTTTTCTGTTATTCTTTTATTTCCAAATGGAAATAAAATAATTTCTATGTGGAATTCCCTTTTTGAACAGATTGGAAACCACAACATAATTTTCACCTCCTAGAAAATAAACGGTTGAATAAGATGTTTACATTAAAAGAAGTTTAAAATACAGAATTAAATAGTATTTATTACTTATAGTAATATAGGATAGTAATTTATTTATAGTAATTAATAGTTTATAATAAATAATTATTTGTAATCTCTAATATTAAATCACCCTAAACCTTCACAGTTTTAGGTCAGTTAGGATTTTCAAAGTAGTTTATTTTTGCTATAGGTCAGATTAATGAACAAGAATTCCTTGTGTAGACTTGTTTTCAAATTGTATTTGATAGCAGGCGTTTCTAAAGAAACTTCTTATAATAGTTTGCTGGAAATGTGGCCCATTCCTCTGGCAAGATCAGCTGTAACCGATTCAGACATGTATGCAGTCTTCATGGCAAACATCTTTTGAGCTCTCCCCACATGGGTTAAAATATGGAAGTGAAACTTGGGCCTTGTTTTGGTTGCTCCAAAACATTGATTTTGGTCTGTTTCAGCCACTTTGTAACTCATTTTACCGATTAAGCTTTAACTTTCTGGATGATGTATGGATGTTGCTTCCATGCTGTTAAATAATGCTCATTCCCAATGATTTCATATTTTTTGTGAAGTGCACCAGTCGTCCCCCGCAGCAAAACACCTCCTGTACACCACAGGATGCTGAAACCTGTATACTTTGGCATTGTTCTTCTCACCTATGTAAGCTTCTCCCATGTGTTCCAAATGTAAGTCATCGTGGACACTTTTGAATTTTAGCTTCATCTGACCATTAGCCATGATTCAAAAATTGTTTTATACTTATTTGCAAAATGGATCTGTTTTTTGTTTTTTTGCTTTTGAAGGAATATCTTTTTCTTCTCTGAGAGGCTATTCAGCCCATTTTAGTAAAGGACTTGTCATAAAAACCATCAGCTGGACCAAGAGTCTTCCAAAAAGTATAATACTTATTTGACTTAATATCAACTACAAAATTTAAACAATGAAAAAAAACTCACATTGTCTGGCATTTGACAAATCAAAATAAGTTTGCTAATCTTAACTAATTTACAAAAGAATGTATTTATTCTTCATTGTTAGACAGTGAAATAAAATATAAGGGACGTGTATTATTATACAGTGTAGGACTGAAGCTTATTTTAACTACGTGCGCCTGTGGAATCCCAGGAGTACTCACGGTTCTGGGGAGTGATTAGGGGATGAAGCATGTCGGATGTACTGGGTGCACTGAAACACGCGATATGCCAGACTTGCTAGAAAATCCCGTGCTGAGAGCAGACCTGCCACCGGGCGCAGCTGAAATCCTGTGCGTTCTGTCCGTTCAAAACAGTTTAGACAAAGCACAGAGACTGTGGAAGTCACACATCTGTGGTTAGGTTTCATTCCTTTCATAAATTGCATTCAGATAAACCTTTAAGGAAGCGTGACACGTCTTCCAACTGGGGAATGTTGTCTGGACTGTAGCCGCAGTGCTTCTCAAGCAGATGAAAAGCCTCAAGGTGTTCTTTGCAGGCGTGGGTGACGTACAAGTCCCTAAGTGTGGAATAGACTTGACGCCTAAATGGAGAAAAACATAGTGAAAGCTCTTTTTTTTAAGCCAAAGCTTTGCTTTAAAAGTGATGATAGTAACTAATGTGGGGAAATGTGGACAAAGTTGTTTCCACCAGGTTTTTTAGTGTTTTTTAGTTTTGTGCTTCATTATTTTCTTTATCTTTTTTATTGTGTTATCTTTTCATAAATAGAGGATGTAGTGAGCAGGTGTTCAAAATCATACTAATAATTTTTGTGTGGGTTTAAGTAGTATGAACTCCTTCAGTCATGCTATAAACTGCCACCTGCTGTTCAATATCTGTAATTTTCCATAAAAATCTTAAAAAATGCCATTTATCTCGCAAGTCCTTCTTATATAGTTGAAATGTTTTGTTTGTTTGTTTGTTTTTTTCAAGTCTAAAAATGGTGGAAAACTCACATAAAAACCTAATAATTTTTATCACAGCAATAGTTGATTTTAGGACTTATAACTAAAAATCAACCATCCATGCCATTATGAAGTCTAAAAGGTAATAAAAGAATCTCTAATCTTGTTTTTTTTTTCTCTTTCAGCTGAATAATCTGCTTGAAAACCTGCATTCTGGCACTCGTAGCCGGGATCACAGCAGGATATTTACAGGCTATGGAGAGCCCATAAAATAAATGCCTCAAAGAATGCAGAACGGGATTCGATTCAAGTCCACATATACTGCAAGCATTAACAGACAACGCCAAAAGAGTCTAGGTTTGGGTCACATTTTTGATGGTTAGTAGCAACATTTCACTGTTTAAAGAGGGACCTATTCATTAAATTAAAAAACTACAAGATCTGTTTGGAAACGTATTTCCTTTGGTGTTCCTTGTAAAAAATACTGACATTGTTTACCAAGACATAGCATAACTGATATTAATTGCTCTTTTACTGCCCTCTAGCTGTGCATCATTTAACAAAATTGATTGTATTTTGCACAAAAGTATGGTTTAGTTTGATACTATTTTTGATCACTTGCTATTCTTGGATTATTATTAGAGTAAGTGAATTAATTCTTCTGCCTTAAAGCGAATAAATCACACATTCACGTGAAGTCCATTCTGTAACAAAAATGTTTAATAGGATAGATAGATAGATAGATAGATAGATAGATAGATAGATAGATAGATAGATAGATAGATAGATAGATAGATAGATAGATAGATAGATAGATAGATAGATAGATAGATAGATAGATAGATAGATAGATAGATAGATAGATAGATAGATAGATAGATAGATAGATAGATAGATAGATAGAAGAAAATATCATTTTTGAGTCAAATCTCTAATGTCAACTGTCTCTATTAAGCAAGTTCTTACCATGTTCCAATCTCCTCCTCTGTGTACTCTACCCTGGGAATTGGTTGAGCGCTGTAAACAAAGATATATATATATATATATATACATTTGCAAGACAATCTCTGTATTTATGCTCATCTTTGGAAAGTTGTTATAGGTAAACCTTCTGTATCTCACTGTCTGTATGTGAAAGCAATGTCCCCTATCAGCTTTCTTCTCTGTCTGTAGGCTTGGTCTCTGTAGCCCTGGTCAAATCAAATATATTATAAAAACACTGGTCAGATTGTCTGCGTTAAGACATAATGGTACAAAAACACAACAGCCCTTGCACTGTGAGCTGTATTACTGGTCTCTCTTGCTCCTGGCAAATGCATTACTTACAGGATGGTCTTCATCTAGGTCTGGATCAAATTTTGTGACCAGATGATGACATCTGTCCAAATCCGCTATTTTCTTTGGGAACCAGTGAACTGGTACAGAAAGATGTTGAAAGCAAAAAAAGAATCATACTTTGTTGTTCTTACCCGAGCAAAACAGTAGACTTTATGTAGAGATCATTTAAAGATACATGATTACATTTGACTTCTTTGGTGGTTTTGACATCGTCTGCATTTCTCTTGATAGAGCTGACCAGGGTGCTGACGTCCGAGAGGTGCAGCTCACAGCGAACAAAATACTCCAGGCCCTCAAGGTTTTCCCTCAGCTTTCTGGATGGTCGCGTTTCCAAGTGGTGAATTGTAGCTTCAAACGTCTAAAATGCAGTCAGCAAAGTAATAACAGGACCAGTTTTGTTCTTTTGTACAGTTCAAAAGAAATTAGATCTACACATTTTTACAAAAATATAAATGGGAATCTTGTTTGCAAAAGAATAAATAAATACAACCACCTACTCTTTGGTACAATTATGATTCCGCTTAGATACGTGGTTTATAAAAAGACTTGCCATATTTATTTTTCAATCTTAAAAAGATTCATTATAACCCTGAAGTCAACTCTGTTGGTTGTTAAATTTGTACATTTGTTTCTATTACCCCTCTCTCTCTCTGTCTCTCTGTATATACATATATACGCACACAGGTCTGCATTGGTCTGAAAATTATTTCTCTCCTTCATAAACATGTGTCACCATAATCCTTCAGGGGAACAGTTTTGATAGTTTGATTTATGACAATTGCAGCAATTAATCGTGTTGGAGAAATTTGTTAAGTTTTTAAATATGTTAACTTTAAATATGTTTTTATATTATGACATATTTCAGACACAGGATAATTGTGCATAAAGCATTGTTTAAACAGCTGTTACAAATTGATCAGATATTCCAATATATTTTGAGAACACATTAATAGGCAGGTTTGGCTGACTCAATTGAACTTTTGTTTTGTTGTTTTTATGCAGGACTGTATTTACAATAACTCTAAATAGTTTATTTAAACCTGGATGGTCTAGGTTTTCTCATACTTCAGGTAAAAATTGATCCTATTAATAGCTTAATAGCAGTCAAATCCCTTTCTAATAAAAATTTACAATCAAAAAAGTTTTATACCTCAAAGACTTTGAGCGTCTTCGAAAGCGCGGGTGTTTTCGAGTTCCTCAGCGTGAAGAAGATGTTCAGGAGAGCTTTTCCATCCTCCTCCTCAAACACAATCTGCTCCGCTGCCTCCGCTGCTTCCGCCACCGCGGCCGCAGCTTCCCTCTCCTTCCGCGCATCCTCGATCAAACTCTGCCTTCTACCGATAAAGCGCCGAGACTGTTGCAGGATAAACAGTTGATAAATACATAAAATAAGAATAAATAAAATATGCTGTTCAATCCCTCAGCTTTTCTTCTCTTGCTTTTGGATGTCTCTTTGAAACTGATGCTTCACATCTCCAAATGCGCATTGAAGCAGCAATGCATGCAAGGTAAACTCAACATATGTTCACCTCTGCACACATTTAAGCATTTTTTTCTATTTAAAGCTCGGAAAGGCTTTTTATTATTGAGATTAAAAAAACACTGTAAGCGCCTTCTATACTGCATTATGATGCGTAAAGATCGGGATTTACGCATCGCACAGGATTGTTACCGGATGCAAATCTAGTCGTCAAACTTTAAGACAACTTTCGATTTGGTGGACATAAATCCACCAAGTCGCTTCTGAACGAATGATTTTGTGCATTATATGGTTGCAGATTGTTCTTACCGTGATGGAATCCGACCTCTCCAGCTCGGATGCGGCTCTGCGGATGCTCTTGGCAGAGGATGTCGAGCTGCTGGAAAGAGGCATCTTCAGGTTTGATGTTTATTTTAGTTTTTTTTCCACCCAGTTCACTGGGATCAGCTGTAGCAAAGGGGTGTGAAAGTGTGTTTGCGGAGCTCTGTAAGCTTGTCAGACCGTGCTGGGAGGTCTGTCACATTATTCTTTTTTTCGTTCTACCAGACAGGTTTACTCTTTTATAGCATCATTTGTTTGCAGTTTCTGACGTCACACATCCTTATCTTACTTGGATCAATCAGTGCACTGCATCAGTGCACTCAATCTGGCTGTGACCCGTCTATATATAGGATATATAAATACCCTTTAACCTTATATAAGTGCACTATTTAGGTTTAAATGAGTAAATAATTGAAATTGGTTGTATAGTAGCATTTTCATAATTTAAAGTAATTCGTTTTTGTTTAGGGCATATTCATAGGTTTTATACATTCCTGTTAATTTTATTAAAACATCACAAATTGTTCTCCAATCGTTAATTTTTGAACGTTGTGTTATCTTTAAACAACAATAAAAGCTTTGATCTCAGGGCTTTATTTAAAGGTTAAACGTAAGAAAAGTAGACTGTAGAAAATTAAGTCACTTTATCAACTCAATCCAATCTCTATGGCTCCTGACAAATTAGATTTGATTGTGGATAGAAAAAAAGAAAAATTACATATACATATATTTATCTCACACCTGCGCCAAACAAGCACTCAGAACAACACATTGTTTCTTCCTCCCATGTACTCTGCCAGTGTCTTACCTCAGCAACAACCGCATCAAGTGAATTTGCAGCACTTTAGGCTGACGACTTTAGTGGTTTAACATGATTGTGAATGATGTATGGTGCCCAGAGGCATGATCAGGTAAAGGGATTATCTGTAGACCTCTGGCCACATGCTGCGGTAGGAGCAACCTTGCAATGGTGCACAGTACGCAAACAAGGTCCTTTGTGACTCTTACCTAAATCTGAACGCACAGGCTGAAAATGCTAAAGGGCTCCAATGTAACCCTGGGAAGACAAAAAAAAAAGGGGCTTTTCATATGTTAACCGGAAGAAAATGTTAAACCAACTGACAGTCCATAGGAGCTGCAGTGCTTTGGTAAAATATTCAAACCTCTTGACCTTTTTGAAATGTTGTCTTGTTATGAACACAAACTATTCTTAATAGGTCAGTCAAATTAGAGAGTTTGTGTTTGTGAATGACAACTTTCCAGTTTAGCCACTGATTCTTGATGCAATTTCCATCTGGACTATAATAGGATAATAGGCATTCATAGCACATGGTTATGCTTTGATCTATTAAAATGGGTGAAAATGTATTTCAATGATGGATTACTTCTTGCCACTTTTTTGTAACTTCCAGATTTGTTCTGTTCGTTTGTTCTAATGTGCTGTTAAAACACTTCTGAAGCTTTCATGGAGCAGCTGCACATATAAATGCACCTCAAGTATATAGTATACGTATACTAGATTTGTTATATGAATACACTTACATAGTACAGTAATTGGAATAATTATCATGATATATAATTTTGAGGGGCAGTGTCCTTTTCACAAGAGAGTCCCGGGTTCTAAACCTGGCTGTCTTGTTTTGCATCAAGTTTGTATGTCTTCCCATGTGTGGCGTCTCTCCAGGTACTCTGGCTTAACCCCACAAGACCTGGCCTGAGTGTACCCTGTAGACCGCTCAATGACTGCTGGAGATATGCACCAGCGACCATGATAAGATAAGCAGTCATAGAATAGAATGAATGGATGTATAACTAATTTTATTACTACAAAATATAACAATAGTGAAAAATATTGTACTAGTCTATAGTATAAACCTCAGAGGCTTTCACTGAACAACTGAACGTATACTGAGACCACATTACACTCAGCTAAACTATGTAGACCACTGATGGCCTTTAGTTGCTGAAGGTGAATTAAACACTTTCAGAATTTTTATTAGTAAAATATCTGTTTTAACCATCAGAATTTCTTTCCTTTTTAAAATAATGTGCTATTTTTTGCTGGTCTATCGATAAAATATGAAGAAAATATACTTGAGTTTGCATTTGTAAGCTGACAAAATGTGGACAAGTTAAAATGGTGTGAATACTTCTTGCAGGGCAGTCTTCCTTTAGGTAGATCTTTTCAAAGTAGCTTTTTAAGGCTTTTCTCCCTTAATCTTGACCTTTTGGTGGAAGTTGCATGGCATAAAAGGCTAAGTAACAGACAGAAGTTTGACATTTATTAAGAGATAGGAACAATTACCAATTTTATGCCCTCTTTTATCTATCTCTTTTGTGAAGCTTGAGTATATTTTTGAGGAAATCAGATTGGAGATCAAGAGAAAAAAACAAGCACTACTGTTTGCCTTCCTGATTTGCAACTCACTGCAGAAGATTTTTTTCCTCATACATGTTTCTGTTTGTGTATTTATGATGAATGTTTCAATTTTGACAGTCTATACATGCTTTTTTTTCTTTTTCCACTTTTGAGCCCTGCAATCAAGCTCATCTGATGCATCGGATGCTGCTCCAAAGCCTAATCAAGTTCATGCCATGCACCTGCTCTTCTACCTTCATCGGATACCTCATTTCTGATTTTCTTGCTGCTGATTTGGGACAGCTGGGATGAATAAATGTCCAGAGGAGAAGCCTGGGGAGGAATCCAGGGGAGCTGATGGAACAGATTAAGTCAGGAACGGGGCAGAACCACGTGGAGTGAAGAGCGGGGAGTTTTGGTCGAGGACAGAAAAGCTGTACTGGTGGCTAGGGAGTGAGGAAAAGAACAATGGGAAGAAATCCAGAAGAATAGCCAGAGATCCTGAGGTCAGGGAAGTTATTGGAGTAACACGGAGGTTGCAAAGGAAACAAAGATTAAAGTTGTTGAAGAAGATCAGGTAATGAGGTAGAGGTTTGTCACAGAGCCCAACGCTTCAGTGACAGAGGATTGGCCTCCAGCTCTCCTTTCAGATGAGATGATTGGTTGTAGGTGTGCAGAGCGCACCTGCTGGAGCCTGTTCTGCAGGAAGCCCAGCTGCTTCGGGCTTTGATTCTCCCTCTAGAAGACAATTAGAGAAGTACAAAAAGAAAAAAAACACATTCCTGGCAGTAATGTATAAAGTAAATATTAAGTGTAAGAATCTAAATTAATTCTCCTTCTGGTCTTTCACAAACTTCCTCTGTCAGCCTTATCTGTTCAGATACATTAGAAATTTAGATTTTAAGAGATTAGAATACTAGAAAAATGTGATAAACTTTATGTGAATAAGACAATATAATATCTACTGGATTATTTAGACTGGTGGAAAGAGTTGCTCTTGATCTAAACCCTGTTAAAGCTATTTTTGTGGATTTGAATTTAGACATGCAGAAAAACTGTTAAAAACAAGACATTTTTGTAAAGCTCTAGGCTACATTACACACATTTGACACAAATATTCACATTTTCCATCATTGAGTAAAATTTGCAAACAGAAAAAAACTAACTGCACAAACTGAAATGGTGTTTATGGATAAAGAAATAAACATTTTCTAGAAATTCGCACTGCTCACACATTTTGTGATTCTATAACAATTTATTTGAATTAAACCTTACAATGCAATTTTTTTAAACTTGACTTTTGATGCCGTGCAAAGTTTTTCCGGTCATGAGTTGTGTCTCTTTGCGGTTCACACCAGGTATCAAGGGTACCTTTTGTTAGAAATGTCGCACTTGAAAAAGCAACGCCCTCTGCCATTTAAAGCCTCTGTGTTTATCCAATTCCAACTTCTTTGGAATTCTCGACATGTCCACAAATGACACCAGGATGATAATTATTACAATTATGTATTGATTCAGCTGCAGCATTGTGGCTTAGCATCAGCTTTTCCCTGTATAATTGTCAGACTTCACACGGACTAATTGCAGCCAATGTATCCAGCTGGGCGATTATTCATCATCCTACACAATTCTTTTCTGCATTCACCTCAGTAAAATGCATCACACTTTTTTTTTAGCTGATAAGGAGAATAACCCAAAATAAATATCCTATTAGCGGTAATCATGTCGGGTAAACACCATCCTATCACACACTATAAGCCTTGTGATCCCCAAAATGTTATGTTTATTTATTTTTTAGGCAAGGCAAGGCAAGTTTATTTGTTAATTTTATTTTGTGTACAGGACAATTAAAAGTGCCTTACATAGGAAAAAAGAGCAGAAAATGAAACGATAAAATCAACTTTGAATTTAGAAAAAATAAAATTAAAATAAAAATAAAATAATAATTCTAATAGTAGTAACAAGATTCTCAGTTGCTGTATGCACTGCGCTGTTAAACAAGGTTGTTTTCAGCCTGGATTTAAACACAGCAGAGTTGAAACCTGTTTCACCTCTTCAGGAAGACTGCTCCAGATTTTAGGAGCAAAAAACTGGAATGAAGCCTCCCCTTGTTTGGTCATGACTCTGGGCATCAGCAGGAGGCCACTAGCTGAGGTTCTCAGAGTACGGGCTGGTTCATATGGCTCTAACTTGTCAGATATGTACTTTGGGGCTAAACCATGAAGAGACATGAACACAAGCAAGGCTGTTTTAAAGTCTATTTTTTGAGTGAGGGGAAGCCAGTGAAGAGACTTTAGCACTGGACTGAAGTGGTCATATTTCCTGTTTTTGGTCAGAACCCAAGCAGCAGCATTCTGGATGTTCTGAAGCTGTCTTAAGGCCCGTTAAGAAAGCCCAGTGAGCAGGCCGTTACAGTAGTCTAACCTGCTAGAGATAAAAGCATGGATAAGTCTTTCTAGGTCTGGTTTATTCCTCTTATTGTGACAATGTTTTTAAGATGGTAAAAGGCTGTTGATGTTACTGATTTAATGTGGCTCTTGAAGTTCAGGTCAGAATCCAGTTTTACCCCAAGATTTTTTACCTGATGTTTAGGTTCCAGAGAGCGCGTCAGAAGGTAACTGATGACACTTTCTCTTTGTTTCTGTGGGCCACAGACAATGATTTCAGTTTTGTCTGAGTTTAACTGAGTTCAATACAGCGACACAATAAATCAACAAGCCCATGTTCTCCTGCTGTCAGCGACACATCGATTTGAGTGTCACCAGCATAGTTGTGGTTGGACTCATCATGGCTGCATAATAGCTGGCCCAGTGGAAGCATGTACAGATTGAATAAAAGGGTCCCAGGATCGACCCCTGGGGAACCCCACGGGTCACAACCATTCGGTCGGAGACGCAGTTCGCAATTTGAACAAAGTAACACCTGTCCTCATGGTAGGATTGAACCAGTTTAGAGCCATACCAGTGATTCCCACCCAGTCATTTAACCTCTGTAATAAAATCACATGGCGGTTTTTCACCTTGATAGGAGCTGTGCTGTGGAGGGGCCTAAACCCTGACTGGAAAGCATCAAACACATTGTTAGACAGAAGAAAGTAACTCAGCTGTTGGTATACAACTTTTTCCAGCACTTTTCCTAAGAATGGCAGGTTTGATATGGGTCAGTAGTTGTTCAGTAATGTGGCATCCAGACTCCTCTTCTTTAGAAGAGGTTTAATGACTGCAGTTTTCAAGGCCCTTGGGAATATTCCAGTTTGAAGTGAGATGTTGACTAAATTAGCGAGTTGTAGCAGAAAACTGCTCAGCACAGACTTTAGGAATCTAGTGGGTAACTAATCCAGGCAGCAAGTAGATGGACTCAGGCTGCAGATGAGCTCTTCAGCTCTATATGTATAACTGCGGGTAGAGGAGCTATGTCTGTTGTGGAAACAAATGCATTTTTAATGCCTTGAACTTTGTCATTAAAGAATACTGCAAACTCCTGACATTTGGATGTAGAAATCAGTTCCAAGGGGATAGAGACTGGAAGGTTTGTTAATCTGCTTACTGTAGCAAACAGGACACAAGAGTTGTTTCTGCAGTTTTTGATGATTTCTGAAAAATAGCTCTCTGGTTCTACGCAAAGTCTGGTTGAACACACACAACTTTTCTTTGTAGATTTCAAAATTAACCTGGAGCTTTGACTTAAGCCATTTCCATTCGGCTCTCCGGCACTCCCTGTTCTATGCCCTGACCGAGACCTCTTTTCTCCATGGTGCCTTTTGTGTACTTTTAACCATTTTAACTTTGATAGGAGCAATGGCAATGGCAATAAGTCTTCCTTGAGGAACTGTAGGGCCAGCTGTTGGCTTGGGTGTAAAATAAAGGTCAAATAAAAAACAAAAATGATCAGACAAAGCGACATCCACAACACCCACATTTAAAATAACAACACCTTTTGAGATAAGCAAATCTAAGATAAGATAATATAAGATAGACTTTATTGATCCCGAAGGAAATTGTTTTGCCAGGGTTACAGAGTATCAAATAACAATTAACACAACACACTCATCTCACATAAAACACAGTACAGTACACAATCAACATATAACAATAACTACACTACTATTTATCCCTCCTGCAGATGGAAGAGGAATTGTACAGTTTGATTGCCACAGGTAAGAAATACCTCCTGTGGCGTTCTGTGGTGACCCTTCAGCTTCCTCAGCATCCTCCTCTCTGACACCTCCACCACAGACTCCAGTTCCAGTCCCAGGACAGAGCCAGCTCTCCTGATGAGCTTGTTGAGTCTGTTGGTGTCAGCCGTCCTCAGCCGGCTGCCCCAGCACGCGACAGCGTAGAAGATGGCGCTGGCGACCACAGAGTGGTAGAACATCTGCAGCATGGTCCTGCAG
>JAVLVB010000502.1:1466406-1492255 GCA_032876305.1 Orestias chungarensis | reverse complement strand
CCAGCTCCTTTGTCTTCCCGACGTTAAGCTGCAGATGGTTCAGCCCACACCACTCCACGAACCTGTCCACCACACTCCTGTACTCGGCCTCCTGGTCCCTGCTGATGCAGCCCACGATGGCAGAGTCGTCTGAGAACTTCTGCAGGTGGCAGGACTGTGAGCAAAACCTGAAATCAGAGGTGTAGAGCGTGAACAGGAATGGAGACAGTACTGTCCCCTGTGGGAACCCCGTACTGCTCCATATGATGTCTTATGTGGTGTGTTGCAGTCTTACATACTGTGGGCGGCCTGTTAGGTAGTTGTTGATCCAGGCCACCAGAGGAGCGTCCACCCGCATGTCTAGGAGTTTGTTGCTGAGGAGAGCTGGTCGGATGGTGTCGAACGCACTAGAGAAGTCAAAGAACATCACTCTCACCTTGCTGCTTGTCTCCTCCAGGTGCGAGTAGATTCTGTGCAGCAGGTAGATGATGGCGTCTTCCACTCCCATCCGGGGCTGGTACGCGAACTGCAGGGGGTCCAGTGAAGGTCCGACGATGTTACGCAGGTGCTTCAGAACGAGCCGCTCTAGTGACTTCATGACATGCGATGTCAGGGCAACCGGGCTGTAGTCACTGTGTGTGGTAGGTGTCTTCTTCTTGGGCACAGGAACCAGACATGAAGTTTTCCACCGGTCGGGGACGACCCTCTGGCTCAGGCTCAAGGTGAAGATGTGATGGAAGATTCCACACAGCTGGGTGGCACATCCTCTCAGCACCCTGGGGCTGAGGCCGTCAGGACCAGCTCCCTTTCCTTGACGCAGGCAACTGAATTCTCTTCTTACCTCTTCTGCAGTGATGGTAATGTGGGATGGTGGGGAGGGTCCCTCAGATGAAGATGGGCAGGCGGGCTGTGTTGATGCTGAAGCAGTTGAGGAGAGTTGGTGGTGTGCGGGGGGTGCGGGGTGGACGGGCCTGTTCAATGAGGTGCTAACAGCGTCTCTTGGAGCTTGGGGGAGGGCGGGCAGAGACTGTCTCATCAAACCTGTTGAAAAACAGGTTTAGCTGGTTAGCCTCCTGTAGGTCTCCTTCTATCAGCTGGTCGCCCTTTTTGCTATAACCAGTAATGGCTCTCATCCCACTAAACACCTCCCTCATGTTGTTCTGCTGGAGCTTGCTCTCCAGCTTCCTCCTGTAGCTGTCCTTCCCCTCCTCAATCCTCACCCTCAGTTCCCTCTGTACTCTCCTCAGCTCTTCTTTGTCCCTGCTCCTGAACTCAGCCTTCTTCCTGTTCAGTACTGCCTTGATGGGGACACACTCTAGAGTGTGTCCCTTGTTGTGTGTAGGCTTGTTCACATGCTGAGTTAGACCAAACATCTCAAGGACAGCAGTGAGTTCTTTGAATTGTTTATCTTGGGCTGCATCCATGTGCACAGTCAGGTCCCCTGTTATGACCAAACAGTCAAAATTAGAGCATACAATTAAAAGTAGTTCAGTAAAATCATCAATAAAACAGTTCATTGGAGGTTTGTAGATGGTAATATAAAGAATGGAAGATTGTTTTGTATCCATTTTGAATGATACATACTCAAATGATAAAAATATATATATGCTAATTTGTGGATGGGTATATTGTCCCTGAATATGGCACAAACCCCCCCAGCCCTCTGGTTTTGACGTGTTTCAGATAAAAAAAATTAAGTGAGGTGAACTAGCTTTAATCAGGACTGTATCAGCTGTTTTTTTATCAAGCCATGTCTTGGTTAAAAACATAAAATCAAGGAACCACCCAGAAAGGCACTGATCAGATTGCAATTGAAAGACCTCCCTTCTGGAAACACAAACCTTTGCTCCATCGTGCAGCCAGACTCCACTCAGGCACATCCCAAACAAAGGCTTCAAAGATTTTAAATTAACAATTTTTATTGGACTTGTGTGTCACTCTTACAAGATTTCGCTTTTAGGGTGAACTACTTGACCTTCACGTCTGCTGAAGACTTTTTCATTGTGAAAATGTTAGTATTTCATGCAAAATACTAACATTTTGAAGGTGTAGTATACAAGTTTTGCAGACTATAGAGAAACTGCCAGAACAATCTAATCAAACTGCAGAGATAAATTCAACAAATGAAGAAAATAACATTGTATACTTTATTGATTCTGTAGGA
The DNA here is from genome assembly GCA_032876305.1 of Orestias chungarensis. Classification (NCBI taxonomy): domain Eukaryota; kingdom Metazoa; phylum Chordata; class Actinopteri; order Cyprinodontiformes; family Cyprinodontidae; genus Orestias; species Orestias chungarensis. The sequence goes on along the minus strand of JAVLVB010000502.1, from coordinate 1,490,112 downwards.
AATTGTTTTTGGTGTAAACCACACCAAGGCAGCCATTTTGCAGGTGCCAGGTAGGCAGTAGCATAAAGGGTCTTGCCTAAGGACCCACACTGGATTCTGTGGTGTATTTCTTGCACTGGGCTGGATTCAAACCCATGACCTTTGGATTGAAAGTCTGGTGACATTCCAATCGAGCTATCCAGCTGCGAACTAATCTTTAACTCTGATCATTAAAATAATTTTCCTTTTACCATTTTTTGCACCTGTTGCTCTTATTTTTTTCATTCCATAGACCTGTATTTCAATAGTTATCATGTTTTTAAATAAACTAAGCAATGTAAGTGCTTTGGCATACTAAGCAACTAAAAAGTCACAGTCGAAAGAAAATATAAATTTAAACTCCAGATAGTAGTAAAGAACATATGTAGATCACTGCAACCTTGTTTCTTCATCTAACAACAGGATACCTTTTGCGATCATGTAAAAAAACTTGTCTGACTATATTGAATAAAAACACTTTGCAGATTAGAACTTGTTTATTGTGTTGGTTATGTACACTCATGCAAACAACAAATAAACCATAAAAAGAAAATAAAGCATAATCCATGAAGTCCGAAGGAAGTTTTGCAACTGTAAGTTACACTGTTTTATTTATTTGTGTATATTTTTAGTATAATTCTGAATTATGAAATGTATGCTTTGAAAAATATAGCTCTTAAGCTTAATGTCAAAGCCAGGTGGATCAAAAAGTATTGTTAAAAAATAAATGTAAATGTTTTATATTAAACAATCAAAAAAAGTACTTTCTTATTCTGCATGATGCCCTTTTTCCTCCCCTCTCTTCTATATTGGAGCATGTTGGGTTGATGACTGTGATTGTTTTTGCATGTGTCAAAATACAGCTGCCAAGCAGAATGAGTAATCACATAGAGTGCTCCTCCAGCATTTCAGTCTACATGTGTAATGACAGCGATGGCATAAAGTGTTCCTCGGGTGGGCGAAGGGGGGTCTGGTGCTCAATGGTTTGTGACGACTACTCTCCTCACTTTAGTTCCAGGGTTGCCGGTAACTACAGAGTGACACAGCTGTATCCGTTACATGACCATCCAGCAAAACTAGCAGACTGCTGTTAATTCAACATGAATCACGATCACAGGCAAATGTACAGCAACCTTCTTGTTGTTATTCCTACTGATCTGAAGATGTGTAGAACAGGCCTTTCACATAATTGGTAAAATAAAAGTATATATGTGTATATTCGGTGGAGAAAACATTGCGTTGCGTATTAGGACATACTGACACTGAAAAAATAATCTGTTTGCTTTGTAATAAAATATAGATTTGTATTGAAATATCCCTGCACTTTAACCCTCCTGTTGCCTACATTTGTTAGGAACAGCCATGTTGGTCCCGGGTCAATTTGACCCAGTGGATGTTTGCTGACAGAGAAGATATCTGAAACCCCAAAAATCTCAATAAGCAGTGTGAATATTTCATTAATAATGCCAATACTAATTATTTTATCAATATTTTGTGCAATGGTGTTTCTTACCTCTAACAGGTAATAGTTCAATTAGGATAATTCACTAGTTTCTCATAAAAAAAATGTTTAATGTTTCACCACTTTATTATTTTTGAAAGACCAACATATAAAACAATGCTATCATGTTATTAAAGATGACCAAAGGCTAGTATGCAGTCATTTGTTTGGTGCTGTAGGACCTTGTTCCTTTGTCCAAGTTGTCTACCCCCCCTTTTGTAGCATTGTAATCAAGGATGATTCTGGTCCTCTCTTGTGCTGATTTCAGCATTTTTGTGCAGAGTACTCATGGACACAAAATTGTTTTCCCTTTTTCGGACAGTAAGACACCAGGGCTGTGGTGTCTGTGAAGGCAAACATGGGAGATTGAGGGCCCGTGTTCTTTGTTGCCAGCAGCTAAGCAGAGAGTTTAGCCCTGTTCTTTCAGAAAGTTGTAAGCATTGTGACCTTTCTCTTTAGAAACCTGAACCAAACTGTATTTTGAGAAAAAAAATGTCACAGGTTATGTTGTGCCCCCAAATATGTGAAATGAACCATTTTCATATTATATGTTGATTACACTAATTAGGACAAATAGAAGAAGTTTCATACTGGAAAAAATACATTTAACTCCATTTGCTAGATCTTCACATTTTAAATCGGGTCAATTTGACCCGTAACATAACAGGAGGGTTATAGAGATTTGGACCCCGTGCACTCCAATACAGTTTGCAGGGGATATTTTCAAGAGAAACAGATCCACACCATCACATATTCTACACCATACTAAATAATGACCATGAGGAGCTTTTCCAAATCCTTGCACATTATTTAATTTTAAAACCACCTGGATTGTTTATTTTTTTGTCAAAAAAAACACTTTTCCTCATCTGACCAAAGCACAGAGGTGACTTTGAAGTTCAGATAATTTAGCCAATTTCAGACATTTATGTTTGAGGTGGTAGGACAGAAAAGGCAATTTCAATGTTTAATGGTTACTTGGTGACCACAAGATATCTCTATTTGTTGCAGTTTAATCATGAGATTTGATGTTGTTCTTGCACTTTTTAGTATGCATCTTACTTTGCATAGTAGAAATACAAACCTGAGCTGCTCATTCATTAATGTTTGTTACAAGTACAGTTCTTTTTAAAACTTTGTATTAATTCTTTTGAAAGTAAGTTTAAAGGCAAGCCACTTTTTTTCGGTTACTTCCAGGACCACAAGATCAACACAGATCCTCATTTCTCATACGGTGCGTTATCTTGCCTTTCCCATTTTGAAGACTGGCTAAGGGAAGTGTCATACTGTATGCAAATGCGAGTGAACAAAAATCTGAAATCATTAATAAAGACATTGTCATCCCATTTGGAATCAAATTAAATGCTGATTGATTATTTTCTTCCGTTCTTTAATTTAAGATTATATATAGTGGCCGTTCTATATGAATTATGTTTATACATCATTAACAGGGGTACTAACAATTGTGGTGGACATTTTAAATTTGCTGTCACATGTTAGTTTTGAGTTCACACAGTGTTTAAATGGGACTAGACGTGAGTCCATTATGGCTGAACAAGGCAGGTTAATTGAAGATTTCTAATTTAAGTAAACAAGCGACTGCAATCATTATCTTGCCCATCATATATTGGAGTTAAGGTTCGCAGATGCATAAAAAGAACAGCAGGTTCTGGTGATAAGGAGACATAGTTAGGAATAAAAGGCACCAACTGGGTCTTTTAATTAAAACACTTCATAATTTTCCACTGGCTAATTTCAAAAAATGTAATAAGGATGCTGTGACACAAAAAATTTAGGTTTTCTTTGATGACTATCTGCCGGCTGATATCACCGCTCAAGGCTATGTAGCTCTTTAGACTTCTCTCCATAAGCAGTGTGTTCTTTTCTAAATGTCATGTCTGATAAGTTTGATAGTTGTCCGGATGCATCTTAACATGTTTGCTGTTTTTCCTCATAGAAATGCCCAGCAGGATAAAAAATAATAATAATTAAGAAGTCATATGCAATTAGTAATGATTTAAGTCAGATACTCAGAGCTTTCTGATAATTTTCCTCACATATAGTGAAATCATTCAGCTTTATTCTACCTCTACTTTTCCCAGTTCAGAGTTGCATTGGGTTGGGCATTTTTATCATAAGTTTTGTTTGTTTTATTTTATTTTTCATTTGATTTGATATTTTTAGCATTTTGGGGCTAAAATGGTTCTTATGGTTTAAGTTTCATACTCGGTTTCTGATAAAGCTCACCGGGTGATGCTGGGGTCACTGATGTAACATCCTGTGTTTCCCCTCAAGCAGTGGCATAGGGCATTGGGGTTGTTGGGACTTCTAATTAGATTTACCTTTCCTTAATGGGCCCCTGTCAACTATAACCGCTTAGAGGGTCGTGTTACCTCAGCTAGCAACAATAAAGGGGAAAAAAAGACAGAAACAGTTTGTGCTGCAGCTCTAGTTAACAGTGCTGTTAATTATAAGTACAGTATTAATGATATTTAATCATGAATCGCCATTTTTAAGACAAACAGCATTTTGATGCAGTGATCATTTCCAGAATAAGTTAAGTACGGAAAGTCGTTAAGTGAGTTGCTGCATTTTTATGTTAGGCGATAACATAAAAATTACAATTTGACTAGACATTTATTAACAAAGACATTTTAAATGTATATGTTTCTTTATTTGCACTTCAGTTATATTATAATGGACCATGTAGAAACCTAAACAAAACACGTTTAAATAATAAACTATTCCTTTTTTTTTATTTCTCATCAGACAAAAATCCAGTATTGTTCAATTTAAATTGCTTGACATGACAATCTTATTTTTTTTTAAATGATGGGGGAACATCTCACCACTGATTCAAGCTGAAGAAGATGCTATAAAGCAGAATCTTTCATCTAAGCCGCTGATCCTATTTGGCAAGAGGGCATTTCAAACAAATTAGTCAAGTCGCCTTGTGTAATTTTCAGTATTAGTTGTTGCTGAAATTTAAGCAATAATAATGCTTTCGATATGTTACAATTGTTAAAATTTATTGAAATTCAATGCCTTTTATTTAAGGCTGTTCTAACTAGTCATAATGTTGCTGTTAAATTAATGAAATTAAGTATTTTTACCTCAATTTAACATTAACCGACTTTGCAGTTAAGTGTATAATTTAGTTAATTTGATCATTTAAAAAAAATAAATAAATAACACAATAACAAAAAGAACACTACAACATGCACCTGATTTTCTTAAAAAAAATATAGAAATATAACAACAAAGCGAGTCAAACAGTGTTCATTACAAAGGAAATGATTAAAACCAGAAAGCAAGTATGCCCTTGACAAAACAATCCTCAACTGTCAAAATCTGAATAAACCCTGTTTCATTGTCACATTGTTTGAGAGTTAAATTATAGGGAACAACAGTCACAACACACCGAAAGTGTCATTGTTTGGGTCTGTGCATGAGACACTAGGTGTTATGGGTTGTTATTTTTTGTAAACTGTCACTGTGGATTCAAAAGCTGAATGATGGCAGAGGAAAACATACACAACGCAACAGACAAACAGGATGTCGTGATAGATATTGCCTACTGGTGCAGATTAAAGTAAATTGCTCGCAATTGTTGAAAGCGCTAGGAGAAAAGTCAGACTGTCATAAGTTGAATCGATGGCTCTACTAAATTTGTTACGCATGCAGATCTTTGTGACACAGTCACCTTTAATAGTCCTGCTCTTCATTTTTCATCCCTCATCTCTCCTGCAAATAATGGCCACAGCTGCGTCATCGTAGCAGCTAAACGTGCGCATTTGGTTGTGTTTTTGATTTTGATGGCTTTTTACAGTCGGTGGTTTTTTTGTGTGTGTGTGTGTGTGTGTGTGTGTGTGATTAAGGCGTATGGATAGCCCATTACCCATGTGTTACCATGAGAGGAGCTTAATGGACAAAAGAGGATGCAGGCACAGGACGGCTGCCCTCTCCTCCCAGCCGCATCAAAACAACCAGCTGGGAGTGTGGCCCCTTCATTCATAAAACCAATACCCAGTGTGATGAGAACGGCAGATGCTGTTGCTGTTCAATCACAGACAGAGACAAGGGCCATCATGACATCCAGGGTTAGGATGTCAATTATTTTCCTTATTGGATTTTCATTTGAATCTATTTTAGCAAACAACAATAGAACAACAACGGCCCTAATGAGACTCTCTTGGCCAAGGTCACATAACAGGGCTTTTGTGAGGGCTTTTGTCTTTGTTGGTAAATATATTGATTCCATATTTTTAAAAGAACTATATCATTTTTCAGATTAATTTAATATCCATTGCACTTAACTATACTGTAGATAATTACTTTTAGGAAAACATGAACGGTGCAAAAAAACAAAGATGGTGTAGTTGTTACCCCTCTATGTATCACCCGGCACACCCAGTGCCTTTAGTTGTCACCTAAATTTATACATTCAGTTCTTCAAAAGAACCAAAACTGTTCTGTGGAAGCCTCTTGAACATCTCAACAGAACGTGTATGATGCAATTTTAACCATCAACACTTACAGCCAAGACATTGTAAACAATTATGAGAGTAGTGCCTTAAATGCCTGGGTATCTCTGGAGGAGCTGCAGAGCTCCACAGCTCAGATGGGATAATGGTTACAAAAAACGACCTTTGTGTACTCCACAAAGCTGTAAGAATTGCCACAAAATGGCCACTAGTGAAAGAGAGACGTAGGATTTTGTTGTTGCATTTGAAAGGATTGTTGAAATCAAACTAGAAAGCATATTATTGTGTTCAGAGTCCAAAATCAAAGTCCAGTAGCGAAAAGGTTAGCCTTATTTAATTTAAGACAATTTGAGTTATTGTATTATAGTCATAAAAACATCCTGGCCAATGAGCCATTTGTGTAGGCAAGAATAAATGAATGATTTAGGGGAAGCCTCTGCTGACTTTGTGACCTTTGTTGCTCTTTAGTTTAAAAACCATGTAACAATTAATCTGTTAAAATTTAAAAGTAAATGACAAGGGTTTGTGTTAAGGAGATGATGGTTTGACAAGAATTAGAGATTGTTCACGAATATATTAAAATAATTTTTATCTTACAATTGTATGCCAGGGGACTTATTGTAATAATCCCGAATGACTTTCTTTTATACACACCTACAAATTTGAAATATTGCCCTAAAACTGTTTAATTGAACATATATACAGATGTATACATGTGAAGCTAGAAATTCTTAAAATAATTTTTTAGACAGGAGGTTTTCTAGGCTTTGACAAAGCAGTGTATCAACAATTTGTCTGCATTCACTGAGATGGAAAACAAGACACATGTGATGCGATGTTTGACTTTGAACCATTAGTAGCAATGCTTTTTCAGTAATATGCTCATTTTTGTTTAGTATTACTCTTTGGCTGACCAGAAGTTTTCCCCCATTATCGCCTACAGAGCAAATATTTGCACATAATTGATGCTGAAATGTGTCCAAAATCAAAATGTTGATGAAGACCGGAAGAGCAAGATGCACACAGAAGGACAGGCAGGAAGGGAAAACATGGTATGAAGGCTGTAAATGTGAACTTTTACAATTATCTTTAAAGAAATATTTCAACATGAAGGTCTCCTACAGAAGTTGATAAAGCTACTAATGTCTTTCTTGTTTATTTTAATTCCTCCTATAATTTGTGTTAATACAAAAAATAGCAACATGTGTCTCCAATAGTCTAATCTAAATTAAGAAGAACTTTGTTCTCATTTCTTGTATCCTGCTCGATCCCAAATAAAATGCAATCACATCTGATTTCTTCTTTGTGTACAGACCAGTCTGGTAAATGTCACACTGTGATAGGAACAGAGCCTGGTCACAACAATCCTACCCTGAGGGCCTCGATTGCTGTCACTTCCTTTCAAGTGAACAGACTACATTGTGGTTAATAGCAAACACAGAGAATACCGGATTTCTGATTTGATGTCTGTTCCCAAACCAGGCTGTTTCCACAAGAAGCACATTCAATAGGCTCCAGCTAAATTTCAAGTCTGGTACACAAACTTATTTATGTTAGACTGGCAACAAATCATTTTCAAGTGATTTCCTATTTTCAAAACCAGCAATTATGCGAGAATCCCCTGGATTGGTAATGTCGTTTTCAGGATTAAATGAGAAAGAGAAGAGGATTTGTCTTTTGATTATTGAAAGATCAAAGAAAAGAAAAAATAACAGTCTTTCTCGTTCATTCGGAGCTCTCTCTCTCTCTCTCTCTCTCTCTCTCTCTCTCTCTCTCTCTCTCTATTTCTCTTTCTCTATTTCTCTTTCTCTTTCTCTTTCTCTTTCTCTTTCTCTCTATATATATATGTATACATTTTTGTTCTTTTTTATAATAGCAAATATATATATATATATATATATATATATATATATATATATATATATATATATATATATATATATATATATAATTATTAAAAAGAACAAAAAACGCAACTCTTATTTCATTTATTGGTTAAACAACATTCGAAGACTTTTTCAGAATAAGTTGTGTTGCAGAAACATTTTTGCTAACTGAGGCTAAAAGCCTTGACATCAAAATCCTTTACTTGTAATTCCCCTTTTTAATAAGGTTATTAGTTAAACTTTCTGTTTAAATACCCACCAAAAACAACAACGTTCCTGTAACTATTACAAGTGGTGGGTAATACAGTTCTCCTTATCATGTCAATTCAAAATGTAAAGAACCTGATTAGAGCTTGTTGATCAGTAAAATTCCCAATATTGCATCTGCATATGTTTTAATATAACAAAGGAAGCTTACTAGGGTAAATTTAAAACACACAAAATGTCCTATGAATGATTTAAAATACATTAGCCTAATAGGTTTTTGTATACGAAAGCATTCATATTTTGTAACAAACCATAGATTAATGAAGCCCTCTAGTGGATTACAAGGGTTATGACAAGGACTGATGTTTCTGTGAAGATAAGCATGCCAAGTTTATTGTATTTTCTGGTACGTCAAGAAATCCTTTTCATTGTACATGTTAGAAGATATTGTGAAAGTATTTTCACATACAATAATTCCAATACATAAAATGTAAACTCATTAATTAGGTATTTGCTTAACTAAAACAAGTAGTGAGACATTGAAATAATTTGTACCCAAATAGTTTGTTAGGTATAGTTCTTTTTTAATATGGAAGCTTATCATAGCACTGACACAGCTCTTGTAATGAAACTCTTGAATACTTATGCTGGTACACTTAAAGTGCTGTTTTTGAAAACAACAAATGACACTGTGAAAGAGATTAGAGTATTTTATTTTTAGTTGGATGTTTTTGGCAGTTTCTTCTCTGATGTTACTGAAGTTTACCTGTCCTGTTAAACCAACCAAACAAATAGATAAAATGCCAATAGTGTCACTATTACATATATATATATATATATATATATATATATATATATATATATATATATATATATATATATATATATATATATAGTGTCTATGACATTGTTTCCAGTGTGTTGAGCAAATGACACACACCAGGCCTAATTCCACACTCACAACCTTATACCTCGTCACTAGGAGTACTGAGACCCTCATGCAACACATACAGACGCACATGAACATCATATATACATGTGCACATGCACACACATACTGTGCTCTGTAATGATATTCACTTCTGCTCTTACTGGAGTTTATTCCGCTCTTTACACCACTGACTGAAATGCACATTCTCTTCCTGGTGGATTGAAACCTCAACGTTCTAAAATTAAGATTTTCCCAGTAGTCATAATCCTCCACTCTAGCAGTAAAAAGTTTTTGAATATTTACTAGTAGTTGTTTATTTCTAGCTTTACACATCAGCTGAGCTGTTTTGAAATTATACGAGATCTGGGAGTTTGAGGAGACAGGACTCTATGAATACTATGTTAGTATCGTCTTGGAATCCTGACTTATGAACTACTCTGATGGTCCTTTTTTGTAATGTGCATAACGGTCAGAGAGGTTTAGGTGTTGCTCCATATTTCCCCACAGTAAGTCAAGTAAGGTAATATTAGTGAGTTATACAGAATATGAAGGGCAGCATAATTTAGAAAATTTGTAGCTTTGCTAAGAACAGCAATACTCCCCAAAACGTAACTTCTTTAACTCTGTCAATTATCATATTGTCAATATTAGGATGCGTAAATTTGTTTTGTTATCGCAATTTTTTAAACAACATAAACTTACTTACAGTTCTGTCTATTCTATTCTGTTCTATTCTATTCTGTTATACTGTATTCTATTGTATTGTATTCTATTGTATTGTATTCTATTGCATTCTATTCTATTCTATTCAATCTATTCTATTTAGTTCTATTTATATCGTTTATTTAACCAGCTGTGAGTCTCATTGAGATTAAAATCTCTTTTTCAAGACAGACCTGGCCAAGAAGGCAGCAGTTAGTAAAAAAAAAAAAAAACATCAGATAAAATCAACTCAACAAAGATTTAACAATATCAGAAAACATCTCCTAAAACATTTACACCTATCGAGGTTCCCCCAGAGTAATAAGTTCTATTTTATACTAAAAAAAACACATCCATACGTTTTCAGCTTTAAATACAGATGCAGAGTCGTTTAAAACAAAGAAACAAATGTACCTATTAATAAATAAACAAGTAAATGGTTAAATTATTTATTTGCTGCACTATCGTCCATAACGAGTCAAGAAATATACCCCAACATCTAGAACCGTTCTGTGAAACTTTTCATTCAATTTTGTTATAAATTTACATCAAACATTTACATCAAACATTTTTGCTATACATGCGGCACAGTGCTCACGTTTACCAGTCGTCCAATCAGATCGCGCGATGCTAGCACGCGCGTGTTTCTCGCTCGTGGGGCCAGCGCAGCGGACGCGTGAACGAGGAGACTAGCTCTGTTAAGGTAAGCTGGTCGAAATCTAGCGTAACTAACCGCAGAGAGCATTTGCTGCCTCCTCCGAGGATCACCCGTCGTCCCTGTAAGTCGTTCAGCAGACAGCGGTGGAGTGTCTCCGTCTCGGTTTCCATGGTTCTCCGGTTCTTTTATCAACCCACCAGCTAACGGTAGCTAGATAATGCTAGCATGTTGTAGCGGCCGGCTAGCAGCTACACGGCCATCAACCAGCTCTATGAAATCACATAATCAACATCCTAATTTGTTTAAAGCGTCTTTTCCCGTGAATGTATACCAGTTCGCTTTTGAAACAATTAACGTTCGTTTTATTTTGTTTCTTTTTTTTTTTCTTGCTGAAGCATTGTTCTTAGTAGCACTCTGCTAGCTAGTTAGCTTATCCAGGTATCTGTCAGATCTCTAGAACCGCCCATACCAGCGCTGGGATTCCGTTTGTTTTTGATAAAGGGATTTTATCACGCTGTCATTATTATTATCCTGTCACAGTCATTAATTGTCTTTCTTTGAGTAACATGCTAGCTGTAGTTCTCCCAGCTGTCTTCATTGTCAAGTCAGTGCGTCATCGGATTGTTGCTCAACACCCCAATCTATCTCAAAAGCTGTCTGCACAAACGTGCCTACATTTCTATAGTTGCCATCTTAGTATGTTTAATGCTGAAGAAAAGAAATGGCACTCTGCTATTAAGATGCTGTATTAAATCAGCTGATTTTGGGGGATGAAAGGCTAAACAAGAGGACTGCCTTCTTTATTGTAAACAAATCTGACTATCTTGAGCTAATTTAAACATATTTTTTGTTAAACTCTCAACGTTGTGCCCTAGTTATATTGATAAAAGGAATTAAAGAAAAATAGATACTTGGTTGTTACCCAAAGATAATGATGTGTTGTTTTTGAGACGACAGCAAAGCTAGAAACAGAATTGCCTGTCCAGACATGCTAATGGTAACATGCAAAGGCGGTTTTTCGCCATAACTTACAAAAAAAAAACTACTTTCATCACTGTACTGGTTATTGTTATTATCGCTGTTATAGCTTCTAATTACTGCCTTTTTTATGTGTGTTACACAGGAAGGTGCTGACATATTGTCACCATGGATGCCAATAAAGGTATAGGCTGCATGTTCATCAAAATAAAGTCTCATTTCCATTGCTGCATCTTATCCTAAAATGCTTATGTTAGGTACCACAGAAATGTTCAAAATAAATCATCTCAGACCTTTAGAATAGATTAAAAGAGACCGTTTTAACTTTACAACCCACCACAAATTATTCCCAAAATAGGAAAGAAAAATGCATTGAAATTTAAAAAATAATCAGATGTACTGAAAGATATGTTTTCAATAATTTGTTATTGCTGGATATTATTCCTAATACTGAAACCTTTTAAAATATTAAAAATGTTTTGCATTTAGTTGCTGCTAAAAACATTTTAAGATGCCATTCATGTTGAAATGACTTTTAATTACTTTCAATTACTTTTATTATATTTACTAGAACATTTAGTCTTTTTGCTAATAATGTTTTTGGGGGAGATGAATGTGAAAAGTAGGGCTAATAAGAAATAGATTTCTGGCCAATCCGTTTTAATGTACTTGATTATTATACTTGGAAATAGATTTTTATTTCTCCTGGTGTCTTTTTTTAAAATATATGTTAGTCAAATTATAAAAACAAACAACTTATGTAGATTATTTTAATAACTTTGCTTGCAGGTAAAGGAGAAGCTATGCCAAATCCAGGTGGACAGATGGGCAAACCTGTTGGATTCCCATTCATGGAAAGGTAATTGAAGATAATTTTAAACACTTTGTACATTCGATTACCATCATTATTTTGTTTCATAGTCTAACTATGATCAAATCTAACTTGCGTAATAAGTACTCTATCTTTGGTCTAGTCTTTTAAGGTGTTTTCTTTGAACAGGTGACTTTTATTACAATTCGTATTTTATATTTCATATTTTAAAAGTATATGTATTATTCAAGACATTGTGAGCAAAATTTTCCTTATGAGTGATGTCAAAGGGCAGATATTGTCACACACAAAAAAATGCAATGGCCTGTTGCACTAATTGAAATATTGCTGAGTCACCCTTTATAACACGTTAATGTTTCGATGGAAACATTGCTTCAAAATTGTAAACTAAAAAACATTGTTAATATGGCTAGTATGTCTTCCACTTTTTTAGTCTTTCTATTGAGCTCAAATGTAGGCAAAGCATTTAAAAGTAGGATATAGCAAATTTTTTATCCAATTCTTTAATTTTTATTTCTCTTAAATAGCCGATATTGTTTTATTCCTTCTAGTTGCACATGTTAGAGCCTAAATTAGTGTCTCCAGGTTTCAGTGTTGAATGCATTTCATTTAGTTCAATTAAATAATAAATGCAAAGTGTATTAATTCTGACCGTTGAGACGGTTATAACAAGGTTGTTGTTTTGCAATGCAATGGTTTGTTGGATCATGTTCCCTAAATTCAGCATAATATAAAAACAAAATAACTTTACTACTACTACTGTCTGTTGTCATTTTATTTTACAAGGTATGAAAATGATGTACTAACCAAACTTTGCAGCTTCTTTAAAAAAAAAAATTATCTTCTCGGCACCTCTAATAATTTCTTTATTCAGAGTAGAAGCACAGAAATGGACAAAGATGTACGATTTACCTGAAGGAAAAACAAAAAAAAAAGTTGTACTTCTGCCTGTGGTGAACATAAAAAACATTTTCAGTGCTCAGCATGACCTGCGGCGACTTTGTGAATAATTCCCTAATTTGACTCTCTTTTTTTGTTCTATTGCAACTTTTTCTTGACCAACTTTGCGCCTTGCCAGTGGGCTGAAATATGCCATAATCCAAACTAGTGGATTATGCCAACTTCATTATGATCAAGCAGAATCCAAAGGAAATATTTTAGTCGGGACGTTTACATGACTCGTTTTAATTCTGGTTGCCAATTTAATCAGACAACTTCTGTTCGTGTAGGTTTAGCTACTGTTAGGCGACAGTTTATTGTAACCCTGTGTTTCCAACAAACTCTTGTCTTTTAGTTTGTAGGGGTATCATGAAAAAACGTTTTCACTTCCGATACGAAACCGTTTTTGACCCGATATGCTATTGACTTGAATCATACGTACTTACTTTTGTAGAGTGAAATGTTAGAAAGTAAGTGATATTACTTAAACAGAGGACAATAGTTTACAGCAACCGACATCGCTCCTACGTATTGTTATGTGTTAGCAAACACTGTGGTAGTGATTATGTTGCTCTGCATGCTGGGTAATGAGGAACACTGGACCAATTTTATGAGAAATTATTTAGGCCTGCTTGAAAATGAATTTAGAATTATTCCTTTTGTGGAGAGATCGTATAATTTTTGCTTTTGTTTTAGCCAAACCAGTTGAGCTCGTGGGGTTTTCTCATCTTTGAGGTTTGTTTTATCTAACTTTAGAAGCTTGTAATAAGCAGATTATTTGTTTTGCGTTATATTATAATATAAAGCAGGTCAACTTTTACCCATTACTGTATTTCGGTCAGCAACAACTTGAGAGGACAAAGGTATACTGACATATAATGGTCCTTTTTTAACAACACATTTATCTGCTTTCTAGGGATAAAACTTTTTTGTTTAATCATAAAGTTCACATAAGATCGTATTTGTATTCTGCGTTACTTTTTTGTAAAATGCTAAACCTGGGTAAATGTTGCTTCCTTCAGAGCTTAAAAATTTCTCCTGTTTTCCTTTTTGGTCTAGCATGCTTCCCAAAGCAGTGAAAAGGCGAGTGCATGCCCTGAAAAGACTACAGGAACAGTGTGCTCACATTGAGTCCAAGTTCTACGAAGAGGTCCACGAGCTAGAGAGAAAGTATGCAACTCTATATCAGCCTCTATTCGACAAGGTAATTTCTAATGAGCAACAGATTTGACATTTGAGCCTCTTACGTACTTTGGCACTGACTTTACGTAATCGGTGAGCCTCGCGGCTGGTGGAGATTTCCTAGTGATTTCTTACATTTCTTCTGACAAAATCTTTCACTTTCCAGCTTTGTTCTTTTTCAATCTCTAATGTATTTTAAATCAGAGTCCCTCATGCATACGATCTAAGCTATTTCCATCAGTTTTTTGTTGTCCTTAAGAGTCTATTTTCCCATTGATGTAGCTCACGTTTTCTGTAAGATGTTGCTAAAATCCCTATTGAGTTTGCTTCGACTATGTGCAAAGCTCAAGTCCTTGCGCATTCTCCGAGTTTTTTTAACAAAACAAACAGAAACTGAAGTTTTTGTTGCGACGTAAATAAATGTCTTTTCTGCACAAGTGAAATCGTGTCCCCTCGGCCTGATCTGAGGTCAGTGACATTACATCCTTGGTGCCAAAACGACGACTGTCATAACGAGTAGTCTGCTGGTCTTTGTCAGTCCAGGCTATTTCCACCGATAGTGACAAGACTTGTGCCGTTCCCAAACACGTGAACAAGTGGCAGCTGTGGCCCGTTGCACCTGTTTGAACCACGTTCACAGTCACTGTGTGTCAAACTATAAGCTGACCAAGTTGCTTTGTGAAAATAGTTTGACATGACCAAGTTAATGTTTGTTCAGGCTGTTTATCCTCAGTCATTTTTTAAACTTTGTCATTATCTTTGTCCTGTTACAGAGAAGAGAGATTGTCACAGGAGCTGTCGAACCCACAGATGAGGAGTGTGAATGGCCTATTGATGAAGATGAAGAAGAGGAACTTGCTGTAAGTGCAGGTTTGATTCTTAACTAAGGAGCCCGATCTTTCCTCTGGCTTTAAACTTATAAATAAAAACAACTGCAACTTGATATCATTATTAATATCAATGGGATGCCTTCATTAGATTCAGTCACAGTAGAATATGTACCAGTTGAACAATATCAACTTAATTGTATTAGAATGGTATTATGTGTTTTATGATAAAAAGCTTTATTAATTAAATATGACAGTTAATTTTTTTTTTGTCAATTAAACACTGAGTAAAAATCATTCTTACAGTCCTTAAAGTAGCATTTTTGTTGTCGAATGTTCCTATAAAGGTTGTGGGTATATTCAGTAGTAGAAAAATAAATGTCACAGTTATATGGTTTCAATGCCTTAATTTTTTAACCCAAGCCTTGTTCCTTTGCCATGTTGATTGTTATCTGTGATGTAAATGTTTATTGTGGCTTTTTCTGTTACTGTACTTTGACCTTTGAATGCAACCTTAAATATGAAACACAAAGGATAGGAGTTTTGATTATTTCGCTTGCTAAATAGGAGCAAGTAAAGGAAAAGGCAACAATCGAAGATGCAAAGGTGTTGGAAGCCACGTCGGAGGAAAACCCAAAAGGCATCCCTGACTTCTGGCTAACAATTTTTAAGAGTGTGGAGATGCTCAGTGACATGGTGCAGGTATGAATTCATCTCGGACTGTGGAAAAGTTCACAGATGGGTCATCGGAAGGGTCTTTGACGGGACTTTTCATTTGTTTATTAGGAACACGATGAGCACATTCTAAAGCACCTGAGAGATATTCAAGTAAAGTTTTCTGAACCAGGACAGCCAATGGTTAGTTCCTTTCCTCACCTGTTTGTTATTAAAATGTCTTTGGTAAATTCAGTCAAAAATCCTACGTCTGTTTTTTCTTGTCTCATACAGAGTTTTACGTTAGAGTTCCACTTTGAGCCTAATGGCTATTTTAACAACGCCGTCCTTACTAAAGTCTACAAGATGAAATCAGAGCCTGAAGCTTCAGATCCTTTCTCATTTGAGGGCCCAGAGATCATTGACTGTGAAGGGTAGGACTCACGATAAACTGTTTTCTTGACTTTTAAGCATAAAATAGATTTTTGTGTAGTTTGGAAAAAACATTTTTGTGCAGTTGTCATATATTTAATCTCATCTGACTTTGCATTCCACATATCGGCCTCCTCACTTTTGTATCCTCGTTTTAGCTCCTTCTCCTTTTCTTTTTGCACTCTTCCTCTCTAGATGCCAGATAGATTGGCACAAGGGGAAGGACGTGACGGTGAAAGTTATAAAGAAGAAGCAGAAGCATAAAGGTCGCGGCACCGTTCGCACGGTTACCAAACAGGTTCCCAACGACTCCTTCTTCAACTTTTTTAACCCTGTCAAAGGTGAGCACAAACTTTATGGTAGTTCAAACATACGTCTCTGGCTTTTTTCATCTTTTTTTTTTTCTACCACCTTTACATTTTTTTCACATTTAGATAACAGATCAAGCTACGTATTTGAAGTCACAGGCTTGATGGTTTACTAAGAGCTGTTAAAAGTTACGGAAATAGGTATATGGACAACATTCAAAGCAAGAGATGGGGAGTTTACAGTGAAGATTTTATTTCTGAAACATACATTTGTAACTTTAGAATACTTTTGTTAAGTCTCTAAAGGACATTGTCGTAGATTTGGTAAATATTATAATTTCACTTGACCTTTTCAAATGGTCCTTGGTACGGTCAATATGTTTTACAATCATCCTTTTGCCAATAGGACAGAAATTAATAGTCCTTTAAAGCAGCTTACAGAGAAAGTCTTCGACCTTTCCAACTTTTAAAGTCTCTTCTGATTGTCATGCATTGTCGGTCCTCTCTTGGACTCTCCTCAGTTTATGTCTGACCTTGGTTTGAGATTTTAGAAGCAGGTAAGTGGGTATAGTAGATAAACACAATCTAGGCTTTGTGATCATGCTGCATGGAAGTTTTGTCAGTTTATAATTTATTTATAAGCGACTTAAAAAAAAAGAAAGAATGTTAAACTTATCTGTAGAGTCCGGCAGATTTTTTTATATTAAAAATCTCCTGGTGCTTCGATGAGCTCATGACACCATTTCCTATATTCAAGCTTCTAAGAACTTTCGAATCAAAGCCGATCTCTGCATCGCATCATCTGCCAAACCCAACACTCGGCGTCGAGGCACTTTCACCACAAATTCATCCTGTCGTGCCAGACCCAGCTACAGGGTTTATGAATAACAGCTTAGTATCATCTAATCAAAGCACTGAGTCTCAGTCAAAGCCCTCGCTAAAGTTCACCAAAATCTGTTCTAATGGTGGAACAGAATTTTGCCACCTTAAATCAATTAAACTCTTTTAAGTTGTAGAAGATGTGATGCATAATACAAAATCATTTATTTCAAGGCATTTGTTTCATGTTCAGCCATGTTTTTTGGATTTAAATTCACTTTAGGATTAAATACTAAATTCTTAATTTGGTTACAGTAAAGTTCGCAAATATACCAAAGAGAAACATGTCAAACAACTTAAATAACCTAGTATTGCTAGGAATCACATCAACCTATTTTTTTTATACTTTAAATGATGAATGTGCTTTTTAAATCTTTGACAAAGTTCAATTGCACCTGGAGCATGATTTTAGGAATATTTCCAACTTGGTGGGTAGAGCAAAATACACGCGAAGTGGAAAGTTACCGTCAGTTTAAATGCAGATACTAAATTTAACTGGCCAGCATGTGGCGCCAGCGTCTTACAACGTGTACAGCCACATTTTGCCTGAAATAAAGTGATCTTGGGATTGCTTGTCCATCATTTTTATTTTTACGGTCACTTCTGGTGAATCAAGGTATTAGGTATTTTCTAAACCGAAATAGAAAAAAAAATATGTTTACGTGTAAATCCGTAAGCTTCTGCTTCTTTAAACAAGCGAAATTAGACAATGAAAGAATCAGGTACCACGATGCTTTATTACTTTTTAAAGAAACAAAGGGTGAGATCAGTGCAAACACTCACACTTTTAATAATTGAATGATGTGGAAAGATGTTTTATCAAAGTCTTTCCAAAAAGGTCAGATTCTGCTGACTGTTTCCTTTTATCATCTTCCTTTTTTAGCATCTTATTAGACGTGCCCGAGCTTGTACTGACTCACAGTAGATGAGTAGTTTTCTGTATTTCTGGTTCAGCCATAATTTTGGTCTGTCAGTTGGATATAAAGATCTTGTCAGGCTTGTTTTGATGCACAGCTTTTTTCCATTTAGTAAAGTTAATTAAAACTATAAATATTTTTTGTTATTTGGTCAAAAACTTTAACATCTATTTTACATTGGGGGAAAAAAGAATGCCATCCTTAATTTCCAGGGAATTTGTGGAAATTCAAATCTATCAGCAGCAAAGATCCAGGAAAATGGAAATCTCTGTTAAAAGTAATGTTACATTTAAGGAATTGAGGAAACCATATAGTTATGAAAATAGGTTGCAGATTTACAACAACAAACAATACTTTTGAGGATAATGTAAAAATGCATTTAAAAATAATCTATTAGAAAATATAATTCCCTACTTTTGAAGGTATATTTGATTGTTGTAAAATGCAGCCATGCAGCCTGGCTCCAACGCACCTCAGTCAAATAAGTAAAGTACCTCTTCAGCACAATAAGCCAGTTGGAGCAGCGATGCATCTAAAAGCTACAGGAGAGCGCTACAGAGCGCCCTGCTTTAATTGGGCCTGGATTTTCAGCCATTAATGTTAGAGGACAAAAAAAAAAAATGTCACCTTTGATCATTTTTGCATTCATGGTGGATTTCATTTTTTGTTGTTTTTCCTTATGTAGTGCAAGTAATGTGATTTAATGTGTGGCTGCAATGCATTGAACAAAATCAATCTAAAACATATTTTTGCTTCAATGCTTGCCGTTCTTGACATTGCGCGTTTCTTTTTCTCGTAGCTTCACCAGACAGAGAAATGGTGAGTAAAGCTCAACTTAGCCATCATAATAATGTAACTGCATCGTTCTGTTTTGTTTGTTTTTTTGTTTTGTTTTGTTTGGTTGAACCGCTACTACTCGTTTTCACAGGACGAAGACTCTGAGTTCAACCTAGCCACAGACTTCGAAATAGGTCACTTCTTCCGCGAGAGAATAGTTCCCAGGGCAGTGCTGTATTTTACCGGGGAGGCTCTGGAAGATGACGAGAGCGTAAGTCCTTACACCCACAAACGCGCCTGCAGACAGGATGATACTGAAGCTTCAGCGTTTAATGCACATAATGGGAAGTTTACGAACTGAATAGGCACAAAAAATCTAAGTGTGCACAACACTGATGGGTGTCTTGATTCTTGATTGTCTTCCAGTTTGAAGAGGAGGAACCGGAAGAGGGAGACGAAGAGGTTAGTAATGACGGGCTGTAACTTCAAAAGCTTTTTGACATTGGAAATACGAATCTGTCCACTTTGGAGCTTTGCTGCGCAGCTTTAACCTGACTAACATGGCGCTAACGCTACTTTGTTTGCGTCACAGGAACAAGATGAGGATGGCGACGAAGAGGGAGAAGCCGACGCCAAGGTCAGTTTGCACTTAAAGTTTGAAACTAACTCTTTGGCCGACTTGAATTTTTGCCAATGGAATAAGATCGAATGTGTAATAAAATGCAGCATAAACATACAAACGTCTACTAAAAATACGTTGAAATAAGCTTGTTTAATTTATGGAACGCAATAAGAACTATTTTACTGCTTATTCCTTTAATAACTTACCAGCTGCAGTTTTAAACCCTTTAGTTATCACAGAGTAATTGTGTGTTTTTTATATATCTTCTAACTTGCTTTCAATGTAAGGAAGGGAAATATATCTAGGTGCTTTCAGCCATTTAATCGGCAGTCTGGAGCTCTTCTGTGCTCCCTCCAGCCAGAGGAAACGTGGGTCGCTCCAGCATTTTGTTTGGCACCGCATTTCAAGTACTTTTAATATCAGGAACTATGTTGCGCTTGGCTTTGATGTATGTCACAGCTGAACCATAAATGATGTAAATATTCACTTTAATACATCTCAACCGTTCAAATGTGAAAAAGAACCTTTTAACCGTTGTCTGCGTTTTGTCTAATTGTCAGAAAAAAGTCGGACTGACCTAAAACCATGGGAGCAACTCTTGTCAGAACACGTTCTGTATTTTAAAGTTTCACTATTGTGAGGGAGCGAACAGTTTCAGTTGAATCTGCTAAGGTGACTGAAGTTTTCTGTGTTTTTAAAACATCTACTTGGAGGTGGCATGACTTTTAGTTTGTGTGGCTTAGCTTCACTCTCATTGTTAAACAGCTACTAATGCGGGGGCACTTATTTAAACTACTTCAGTGTTTCACTTTGTTCATTTTCATATGTGAATGTGATAATTAATCCTTTTTCGTAATATTTTTCCCTCCCTTTCCCTGGATCTCCCCTTCATTACAGGTATAATCAATCATTCTCACTCCATGCATTTCTAGGTAAGGGGGAAGTAAAGATGGCGTCCCATCTTCTTTGCACACCCATTTCTGAGGGTTTGGCTATTATTCTGGCTTTCTTTCGACTTCTTTACATCTATTATCCTCCAGGTAGTTTAAGATCTATAGTTTCAGCCTCTGACCCGCATCCATGGTTAAATCAGACATCTGCTCTCTATTTTTCCTTCTTGTTTCTTCCCTCCTGTTTTACCATCAAAAGGTGTCTAACATTGTCTTCCTTTCTTATAAACCCTTTTTCTCCGTGCTAGCTGACGCCCAGAAAGTTTTTTTTTTAAGCTCTGTTCGTTCCTAACCATGTTTTCTCTCCGTGTCGTCCACAGAAAGATCAGCCCCAGCCTGCCGAATGCAAACAGCAGTAATCGTGATGATCCGGGGAGGCGGAGACCTGCTGCCCCATGAAATCTGTTCCCAGCACCTCCGCCCGACCTCCCACTCTCGCAGGCTCTGCCCTTTTATAAATTCATTGGAACGCAATAGAACCTAAACCTGTGTTTTTAGTGTGTGCATGAGTTCTTTTTCTACTGTCTCGCGGCATCTCACCCGTTTGTTTTGGCTTCGGATCCCCGTCATAGCCATAACAGACTCTATTAATACCAGTCAACTATAATGCCATTACTGTAGCGTTATAGATGTGGCCATTTTCCTCCGTTGAGTTAGGTATCCACTGCGAAAACCCACAATATTACAAGGAGAAAAGTAGGAAAAGGAATTGCTCACATCTTTATTTTTCGTGGAAATAGGTCAACTACTCAGGGGTTTTAATGCCAACAAGCAAATTTAAGTTTACTCAGAAACTGCTGATCAAGTTTAATGTAATCTGTCGCTGGGGTTGCTTTTTGTTTTTTGTTTTTCTGATTTTTGTTTTGTTTTGGTATTTTTTCATAAAACATACAATGTACCATTTTGAATTTTTATTTAATGTTTTAAATGTCCATTGTTGCGTCATTGGACTATTTATTCTGGTGGTATGCGACTGGATTGAATTTTTTTTCATGGTGAGGGAATGCTTTAAGACATTAAAAGGCTGATTGTGATTGGCTTAAATCCCCTTTTCAGCCAGTAAGAAGTAACCTTTTTTTTTTTTTTTTTTTCATCCTTTCAACAAAGCAGGAATAATGCCAAACTGCGTTTGTTTTATAGAAATACTTGGTCTGCTCATTTCCGCCTGATTAGGTAGGTGTAACATTTGTAGTATTTTACCTTTTTACCCCATCAAACCCTAAATGCTTTATGAACCAATGTGAAAAGGTTAAAGGATGTATTTCTTTTTATATTTACGGATTTCAGACTGTTGGGTATTCTAAGCTTAAGCATCCTGTGTGTTGAGCACTTCATTCAGAGTTGATGGGAGAAAGCGGACGGCGGCAGACCCTTAACCCTTTTTATATTGATTTGTATTAAACATCCTCTTTTATGCGTCTGATTCCTAACAATGTCAAAAATGAAAGTTCTGTTGCCAAGAAGCCAAATGTAAAGACAAACCATGTGGATTTGTTTTTAAAATAGTCTGCTAGGTTAACAAGGTAATCTAATGCAACATTTAAAGTTGTTTAAGCATATTAAATATTCACGCGTTCTTTTTTTTCTGATGTCTGATGGTTCAGTGGAAGTATTCATGAAACAGGGTGCCAATGTATTTTCTCGTCTGCACATGGATTTTGGCTGCTCATTTAGACATGTTTGCCTGATGACTGTTCAACAGCAGTGACAGCATTTCCCTCTTTTTAAAAAGAACGATTGTACTTTTCATCAGATGGTTTCCTCTAAAGGCCACGGTACACATGTTCAAATCTACCCCATTAAACCGTGCGCTAGCGATGGCCTTAACTGGTTCTTATTCACGATTTGTTACTTGCGCAATGTTTCTTTTCAATTTGTACAGAGTTAGTTAAAATATTCTATTAAAGTTGTGCGACATGGTGATATGTGTTGGATGTAGTTTTCTTTTTTTAAGTTTGCATCTTGTACTATTTTACTACATAACTCTATGTAGTTAGAAAACTTACACATTAAAATGTACATCAGGTTTGGGCATCAAAGGTGTCGAAAGTCAATCTAACTGCCTAAATGCATAATCTCAATCAAGACAAATGTGTACAGCAGTAAAACCCATTATTATCTGTAACGTAAAAAAAATTGCCACAAAGTTTTCCAAACCGCACATCCTAATGTGAAGTTATTAGCTATTACTTTTGAGGGGCACAGTCCTAATACAGTACACAGTAAAAGAGCTTGCCAAATTGAGTTAAGTCAGTTATTTGGATTGTGCCTTGTTAAACTACTAAAATCGCTTCTACATTATCACATTTGTCACTTTAAAAAAAAAAAGCTTACTGTATTTATTGGGGTTTTGTGTAATCAACGCGAAGCCGTACGTCATTGTAAAACATAAATGCATACATGGTTTCCTAATTCTGTAGGCAAATACGTAAGGTATGTGGTGCATTTAAAAGTCAGCTCTACTATCTTACCACGAAATACAATCTAGTTTATCTTAACTGCTTTTACAATTTTTAATTTGTACCAAGTCCATCTGTACATATTTTATTCCCCATATAAATAAAGTATTCAGAGAATATTTCTGGTTTGTTGGTCAAACCAGACCTTGACCTATATAGTCTCTGGAGAATCTGCAGATATCCAAATTTTAGACGGACAGGACCTTTGACATGTAATATGTATATATATATATATGTATATATATATTTATATGTATGTATATATATATATATGTATGTATATATATATATATATATATATATGTATGTATATATATATATATATATATATATATGTGTGTATATATATATATATATATATGTGTGTATATATATATATATATATATATATATATATATATATATATATATATATATATATATATATATATATATATATATATATATATATATATATATATATATATATATATATATATACATATATATATATATATATATATATATATATATATATATATATATATATATATATATATATATATATATATATATATATATAT
>JAVLVB010000502.1:1434167-1466306 GCA_032876305.1 Orestias chungarensis | reverse complement strand
CTCTGTCTTTATCAATAAAACCAAATCATAAAATATTATAACGGAAAATGTGACACAGCACACACTTAACCATTAAACGTTGGCTGATGGTTTGCATATGATTGCCAGTAGCTTAGGGCCTAGCAAACATTTTGAGCCTGATCAATTCAAACATATTAATAGAAACTCCTAGAACACTAAACTTTTACCAAGAGGTGTTGACATAAGGCAGAACATGTGGATGGCCGCTAGATAAGGAGTTCCTGGTTTCCATTCCATGTCCAGTTTTGTAGGTTTCAGACTTTGCTTTAGAGGAACAAGCTTTCTTAAGTAACAAATTTAACTTTAAATTTAACTGGAAAGTGGATATGTATGCGTAAAATGTATGTTAACGTGTTTTCTTTTGTTTCTGATTTGGAATAAATAAGGTAAGCCCCACATTTTTTTCTTCTTAAACCAGGTAAAGTTGTACTTAGCTGTAAATGATGGGAATCCTGTTGCTAAGCATTTTTAAAAGAGGTTTACTTTCCTGACTATAGATCTGCCTTCAGAAAATAGTTAGAAGCAGCGTTTGAGTCTTATGAGATGTGTAATGATGTCCTAAAATATTTTTAAAATAAGACACTCAAACATATGGAAAATAGTCTGCAAGTGGAAAACAATCAAAGCA
This sequence comes from Orestias chungarensis, assembly GCA_032876305.1. Lineage (NCBI taxonomy): Eukaryota > Metazoa > Chordata > Actinopteri > Cyprinodontiformes > Cyprinodontidae > Orestias > Orestias chungarensis. Next base: position 1,465,657 of record JAVLVB010000502.1, on the reverse strand, counting down.
AACTCAATTCTGGCTCTCTAAGGAAGTTAACCGGGAGACGAGGTGGAAAGATGCTAGAGAAGGTTTTCAGAAACCATACTTTTGTGAGAGCATCGCAATGAAATTCAAAAGAAATAGTGCAGAACTGTAACTTTCCAAAGAGAAAAGGTACAGACTAAAGTTTGCCAGGTAAAATTTAAACAAAGATGCAAGAATCCCTATAAACCTCTTAGAGCGAAAAGTAAACCTTGCTCATACAGATTTCTATTAGATCGCTTTATTTAGTCTCTAACTAAAGCTATTTTAAACAAGGGCGGTAATGTAATCTTTCAGGATTAATTTATTTTGTTTAAATAATATAAATAACTGTTGTTTAAGTTGAATCAATGTCCTCACAAATAAAAAAAAGTTAAAGTGTGATTTCTTCTTGAAGAGTGAGAGTACCATTTCTGAGATGATATAAACTTGTGCAAATATGTCACTTCCACTATTTCAGTTGGTTCAAAATTGCTGTGACCTTTTCCTAGACCCAGTGATACAATAAAAATCACATAACCAAGACCAGGTGCAATCTAACTTTATAATGTTTAGATCATCACATTTAAAAACATGCCTGGAAACCACAGCGGGACTTTTGTATTCCTCTGCATTCTTACACTCCTCTTCATCTGTTTGATGTTCAGGGGTGTGTGGACAAAGAGGGAGTTTAACAACAACAAATGCAGGAGAATTCAGCGTAATGGGCCGAAAAATATACCACCTCCGACGTGGCTCAGAAGCACAAAGGACAAGGGTGGAACAACACAACGCATTCATGCTGATGGAGCTCAAGGTGCATTTTTTTTCTTCTTCTCTCAACTATTGTGTTTGTGATGACACATTTGGGAGAGCGGGTGAACAGAGTTGTCTGTGTGGGGTCCTCTGTGCTGCTTCCTCCTGAGCGGATGTGGCGAGAGCCAATTTTGGAGCAGGTTTAGAATAAAGAGGCTTTATGCTGCTGACAGCCGGTCAGTGTTGGGAGCTCATTGAGCTGAACGGGTAGCCTGATGAACACACCATGGCCTTCCGCTGCTGTAGGAAACCCTGACCACATGCTAACTTAGCAGACTAATTTTGATTAAATGTTTACAGCTAAATAAAAAAAAAAACCTTCAAACAGTTTCTGTGAAAGTTATTAGTGATCGTTCATTGTTTTTAATCTAGTACTAATATAAAGGTGATTATTATGGCAGCTTAAAGCAACAATGAGTAACTTTTCAACCTTCATAAAATATTTGCATAACTTTTGTGATTATACGTCGACTTACAGCTCGTCAAATAACACCTCTGTCATGGCCCTTGAGGGTCTATATCGCTTTAACAGGCACTAAGCAACTTTGAGGAGGGTGGCAGGAACCCTGCCACACAAAACAACTGAAAATGTGCTAACTGACTTACGGGATACGTCACTTCCCCCATTTCCTATTTTCAACATATGACATTGTTTTGCCACAATTAGATTCATTACCTCCTTGCTATTCATCCTTCACACAGTCACTGGAAACAGAAATGCAATCCAACTGCATGCGACCGGGAGATCAGGATTTTACGACTATGAGCTGGTCCTCATGGGAAATGCAGTCTTCCTTTAAACAAAACGCTACCGCTTTCGTCCACACTGCCCGGCAAATTCGACCAAAACTGAAACTTCTGTAGTGTTGTTATAAAAAACTTTAGAACCAACATTTTTTCGTCATTCCTTAGAACCGCAAACCTCCATTTATTGCAATCTTTAAACATTTCAGAGCATTCTTCTGTACATCTTCAAAGCCTGAAAAAAGTATGACACAACCTAAACTGGCAGGTTGGGAAATTGAACCAGTAGAAGCAGCTAAGAGGTCTATGATAACTTTAGAGGAGCTGGAAAAAAAAGAAAGGGGAAAATCTGCTAAAAGGGCTGATTTTCTGGCCACTATTGAAAACTCCAGTAAAGACATATATGGAAGAGGAAAAACTCGAGGGGTAAATTTGCTTTTTTCCTCAGCCCACGCAACAAAACACTGCAGAAAACCACAGCCTCCTCCGCAGACGTTTCCACGGCACGCTCCACACTGCAACTCTGTTCAGGCAAGCAGGCAGGGCCTTGATCCTGAGAGGGGGGCATAGCCTCCCCCGGGAACGAGACCGAACATGGCCGTGACTCAACACGTCAGGCTCGGCTCACAGTAAATCTTTGTACTCGGCTGTTGCATGTGGGCGTTGAGAATGGAAAAGTAGTGAGATTTTGACAGTGCTTGGCAAAAGTACAAGTTTTTAATGGGTTTATTTTTTTGTTTGTCCCAACTCTCATTTGGAAAGAGATATTCCTGTAAATTGTGAGAGGGGAAAAAAAACACATTCATTGTTTAGGTCACAGTCAGTAAAGCACAAGGTGAATCTATTATTGTGGGACTTAAAAAAAAAAAGATAACCATCCTTTAGCTCCACCTGTTATATTAAAAGCTGACCTGCGATTCAAGGTCAATTACAAATAATAGCACAAACTAATCTTAGCTCTTTTATACTTTTATATCCAGCTTCCTATTCGCCTTAAATGTGTGAGAAAATGAGCTTCACGCCCAGCCACAGCACAGGAGCGCTGCAGCACTCCTCTGTCTGGATTTATGAATGGATCAGTGAATGAACGGGTAACTAGGCGTGGCGCATTCAAAACCTGAGTTAGACTGTTTGACTCCTGTGCTCCAAGAAAGCGCCCAGTCAGGCCTGGGCTCTGTGGGAACTGGTTTTGAGTTACATAAAAGACCTGATCAGTGCACCAAGTATGGTTTAAATATATGCAAACTGTATGTATGTTGCTTATGGTGAGACCTGTTCCCAACAGGCAACATATATGGAAGAAACCCTTCGCATTGTTTAATAAAAGAACCATTTGTGGAATGAAATATACCCACATCTTTGGATTAATGCGATTATCCAATGTTTATGCTGATTATTTGACACAAATGCCTCATCAAAAGGATTAAAGTCGAGGTGGAGTTGTCAGCCAGATCTTGACGACAAAAGGTCACAATGGCTAAAATGCACACACACACACACACACACACACACAAAAAATCAAACTGTTAAGTCCTCCACTACAGATAAGATTAATACTGCGGAAATGCTCTTGGTTTATCCTCTAAGGCTCAGTGAAGCTATGCACGAGGCAGAGTGAAAGCAGCATTTCTTGATGGAAGAAGAAATGCAGACCTGCATACCTGCCATTCTTTGCGCATGAAGATGTCAACAATAAAGCCGCGGACTTACCAAGAAACCAAACAGTTCTTGTCTGTTAGGTGTTCAAGAAGCCTTACGAGGAAACATGTCATTGTTTAAACAGTTCTCTTGTGGGAATTACAGTCAGGCATGACAGTTAGATTGTTGGTTATACATTCATGAGATGCTTCTTGCAGGCCGAACGGCATTCTGGCATCATAATTAAGTGTTGCCTTCTCACAAATTGCCTTTATTTTAGTTTCAAGATGAAAGCCGTAGATTGTGATGACCCTCGTCAAGCAAGAGCAATAAAATTATCCACTGTCGTTTCTGCGACGGTTGGATACCTATTTGGACACATTTGACAGCAGACCTAGTAAACATGCAAATAGTCATTTAATTGCACCATAGTAATCTCACACCTACGATTTAACTAAATACTTAATACCTTCTTATTACCTGAAAAAATCTTCTCGAAATGAATCCTGTATGTCAATATTTTGTGCAAGACTGCGATCTTGAGAGACTCCAGTCTACCCACAATCCTTGAGATTATCCAGTGCATGTCATCCATCACCAAAACCCTCCTTAAGAGGTAGGGAGGTGTTGGTTTGATAAGTAGCAGGACCCTTTTTTTTCTAAAACACAAGCCTTCTAAGTTTGCCCCTGCTTAAATACTGTAGTTACTGCGTGGCTTTCACTGCGTTCCAGAATTATTTGTAAGGGTGATGAGAAAGGATTTAGCGCTCTTTATGTTTCCTTGGCTTCTCACATGAAATTTGTTTGGCACTAACAGAAATCTTAGCCTATTGGTGTTTATACCGGGTTGATGAGGAAAAAAAGAACTACAACATACTTGACATATTACAAAGAACCATCTTGCAGCTAGTAGCTACCATGACATACTGTCCACAGGTTCTGCAGCCAAAAAAAAAACTGATTTCATTGTTTGTCCTGCACTAGTTTTTAAAGGCCTAATCAACCATTTGCTCTTTTTCCCACGGTGAGGAATGCCACAAACGCACGCGCGCACACACAAACAGACACATGCACACAAACACAAAGGGCTTACAGGAACAATGCCTCAAATAGCTGGGGAGCCTTATCACTAAGGTATGTGCACAAAGTGCAAGAAGTGAATGTGTGGGTTTTTATAAATGCTGGTGCATGTGAGCGCCAGCAGCTGTTACCTGCGGGCTCTGCTGGATTTGTCAACGACCCATCACATGCGGCTCATCCATACCGCCCCCCATTGTTTGGTGGACTATGTTTAGTTGAAAGTTTAAGTAGGTTTTCACCACCGATCAGAATAATAATAATAATATTTAAAAAAAAGATCACGAGCAGCGTTTCATATCACAAAGCTACATCTGGATACACGTTTTGACACCTTTTAAAGAACATTTATTGCGATACATTTGACGAGATTAGCAGCAAAACAAAAGATCTCCTTTGTTACTTATTAGTTATGTTGGCAAAATGTTGTGACTGCAAGTCGTACGTAGATACAGTATTTTACCACAAAACCTTTTAGACTTTGGTTAATTCTGATCCTTGAAGATATTTAAATAGTATTTTATATGTAGGAACAACACAAAATAGAGACAGTGATGTGGAAAATATTAAGAGGTGGAAGTAAAATATATTATCCTTGGAGAATCCATATGTTTTGAGACCTTTGTTAATCGGAAAAACCTCAACAAAAATCCATAAAAGCCAAATGCCAACAGAATTCTCCTGATTAGTAAACAAGTTACATATGTATAAGTTGATCTCACCATGAATTCGGCCTCAGAGATTTGTTAGAGAACCCCGGAGAACAAACGGCATCAGGAGGAACAAGGAATACAACAGACAGGGTTTTATAGTACAAACTACTGAGAACTTTTCAATGAATCATCCGAAATTTATGGCGCAGGAGCAAACCTACTAAGATATTGCTTTCCAACCAAGCTAAAAAAAGGCCAAACCAGGCCATCAAGATGAAGTAACCAACAGGTCCATTGTAACTTTCTTCCACTTTACAATTACAAAGTCAAAATAAAAATCCATTTAAAGGTTTTATGGGTGTGACGTGAAATAAAGCAAAGTTCACACTTGGGGATCTACTTTAAAGCCAAGCTTTAGCTATTCACTTCATGGGAATTACCTTGTTGGTGTCAGTATACACTGTTATGTGTTAAACTTTGCTTTGTTTTTAGTTCTGTGTAAAGATAACAAAGGCTAATTCCTTTAAGATTAAACCTTTTTGGAGCTTGGCTGACTCACAGGTGAGTAAAATATTTTAACAATAATAAGGACTGATAAATGTGCTTTAAAAAAACAATGAAAAACGAATCGCAGACACCAAAAATTATAAGTTTACATCATCTGAAGGAAAATCTAAAGAATTGCAAAATGGGGGAAGCTCCTCCTGAAAGAAGCGTTTATTTATTTTCAGGCCTAACTTCTCAAATGCCTATTTTCTGATGATTTATACTATATGCTCATCCTATTATGTGGACTATCAGCTTTGTGTCAGTAGGTATTAAAAGTATTAATTCATAAAATCTTTCTGATAATTTAAAGTTTGGCCCATGATAAAAATGTGCTTATGTCACCAACTACAACTCTAATTAAATCCCCGCAGTCTTCTGTTACGTCACACAACGCTCTGCAGTTATGTTCCCTTAAATATGACCCCACAAAAATGTATCATTTTATTTCTAACCTTGATAATCACCCGCAGGGTTCACTGAGTTTTCTTAACGAGGCTCACAATAAACACTGTGCAGCTTCATGCCTCAACATGTCCTCCAAGCACTGGGACTTTCCGGTCCTTCCACTCACTGTCCCGTCACACCCATTTACCCAAGACTGCAAGGCTGCGCCACCCTGAAGGAAACATGGGGGGAACAAATACAGAGGCAGAAACTTCTAGTCATATGACCTTCAGCCTCACGTTTGTCTGCTTGAAACTATGAAGGTCTTCCTCAGTCGCTGCAGGTTATGCACTATCTGACTTCCTCCCCAAAGGTCTGTTTAGTCTGCGGGGGGACAGCGAGATCCTGAGGGCACTGATTTGAACTCGATGTTGTCACAACATACATCCAGAGATACTCAGCATGAGCCAATCGCCTCCAGAGATAGATGTACTTTCCCACCAGCTGGAATAACAGGAAAAAAAAACACAAAAAAAAACAGGGTGAAACATTCAAGTCGTATTGTTGCAGCAGAGATTACTTCCATGTCATCAATTCTTTTTCATTAAATTATTGTTGGTGAAAATGTGTAATAAAAACCCAAAAGCAAATGAAATCTTGAAGTGGAAATATCAGGATAAACACCTGATTCTCATAGTTGGCAATGGTACATGATCTATGAAATTATGTTCTTAATTTAAATTAACTTGTTAGGCCATGTGCTTCTTACTTTGATAGCTGTGCTGAGCTATTAAAAATAAAGGTCTGTTTAGTGGAAATTAGGAGGTTTTTATCAAATAATAAATGTTAACAGCACATATTTGTTGGTTATCAGGCCTCAGACTCCCAAAACTTTCCTTAAAGGATAAAATGACAAACCTGTGTGTGTGGTTTGATTCTGTGCTGTCATAAGAGTCTTGTTTACCAGGAATAGCCATGATATCTGTATCTCGGCTAAGGAACAGTACAAAAAATTTGACCCGTTGTATTGTTGGAAAAAGAAGAGCTTTGTAACAATGTGTTTGTATCTTCACACATTGGCTTCTGCAATGTTCTTACTTCTGGGTTACTGAGGTAATGTTTTAGATGAACCCCCAACTCCAGTGCTGAAATCCCTTTACTCATATCCTTCCTTCAATTCAATAAAAAAGCCTGACAGGTTGAGTACCCAGGAGGATTTAGAGGGATCTTCCACTGGCATAGAAGGGTTACACAGAATATTAACAGCAGAATTGCAATATTTGTCTTTGATTCGTCAACGTTGTTTAAACACACCTGTATCCTGTTGACAAATTCTTCAGACAATTCAATATCATACATACACAGACACATACATAGACTGACACAACCTTTTAGAAAACCCTGACCAACCTTCGGCAAGCAAAACCTCTCCAAACTTCATCACACACTGCCCGGGCACGTCCGTGAGCTTTCGCCACAAAACTTTTGCAAACAGATCGCAAACAAACACACACACACACACACACACACACACACACACACACACACACACACACACACACACACACACACACACACACACACAAACTTCACCTCAGGCAAACATCACCAGATAACAAAAAGACTTGTCAGAAAACAACGTGGAAGGGAAAAGAAGGAGGTGGGGAGGCGGAGCTGGCTTTTCACGCAACAGAAGCCAGCAGACCGTCAGACCCACCGCACAAGTATGTTTTTTTTTTTTTACTTCTTTGAGGTCAGAGGTGAGCGCCGGCCACTGCGATCTTCTCCCGTGTTGCCATATGTTCATGGAAAAGAGATGTTTGGAATGAATCCTAGTGGTTTTGTGCTGCATTTGTTTTGCTCTCCAAAGGCTATGTGTGAAGGGAATCATTGTGCAAGTTCACAAATCGAATGCAAATTTATGTGTGTTTTAATGGAACTTCAAGTGAGGGGGGAATCTATTCCTTTTATCAGAAAGATCTGCAGTTTGATCTTGTTCGCTTGCTCATGAGGTTTAGCCGCTGTCTTTTATTCCACTGGAGCCACACACCATCAAAAAGCACCTTGCTTGATGACCCGGGATGAGTCACGGCTGATTTTAGTTCCTCAATAAAAAAAATGTGGCCGTGTTAACTTTACAGTTCAACGAAGATTTTTAACTGCACTTACTATTATGTTCATCTGCTTGATGATTAAGAGTGCAGAGCAGAGATCTGGCATCTCTTTGAAACTTCGCCCTCAGGCCTTAAAGAGCAAGTCTAATGTTTACAAACTAGTTTTTTTTTATTAATCTGAAACATAAATCTTTGGTTGCTGTTGTGTGTTTTTAACCAAACTACTGAAAACCTTGTATAGCAGACCTGATGACAGACTGTGTAACAGCTGGGCTCCTGGCTGGAACCGCCTGAAGGAGCTCAGTGGATTTAAGCTGCCATTTGCTCCTGTCAGTCTGGCATGAAGATTCAGAAAGCTGACGGGTAAGGTGACGCCATGGTCAGGATCCGTTAAAGGATCGGGATATCAAAGGGCAAGAGAGTTTGTTCACAAAGCTAATACTTTAATACAAAAGATTAAAATACACTGCATTAATCTTTAAGTATTATCTAGTTAGTCAACCTTAGTCAATCTTATGTGTTGTATTTCCCTTTCAGCTAATCTTCAATTGTGGTCTTCTATCATGTTTACTATTTAGCTGGGTTTGAATCCTTCTGCTGGGTATTCCTGTGGGTTAGTTTTTACCTTGAATATCTCTCTGCTCTGATTTCCTTTATAGTTCAGAAACAAAACATGAATTATAGGTAAATTGGTATTTTTTTAGGCATGAGCATAGCTGTCTGTCCTGTATGTCTCTATCCTGCTTTATAAAGGCACCTTGCGACACCACCCCCCAGCTCTGACGAGATGCCTGATGAACTCTGTTCTCTGTAAATGTAAACTGTGCACTTAGTTGTTTTTGGCACTTTACTGTTTTCTGGTTTGACATTCACAGACTTCAAAAGTTACAATCTACAATTTATTTAGTCTAAATGTTAAAGAATCATAAGAGTAGATGGAAACCTTTGAGAATTTATATCTACAGCCTTCCTTGAAGAAAATATTATTCAGTTTTGAATTGCGGAGAAGTTTTTGACCTTTGAAAACAAAAGTAAGTAAAGTGGCAAGTATACAGTTTTCCTTCAAAGCTGCGGTGTTCCAAGAGGAAAACGGAAATTCTTAAAGCAGCAGAAGGTAACTTTTATAAAACTATGTTTTTCTTACATATCTGTTAGAACTCTAATTTTGTCCACAGCGTATAACTTCTCCAGCTTCTGATTGGTTGGTTCTCATGGTAGTGTGTTTTTGCAGATGACATTAAATCAATACGATTTGCGACTTTAACCGAACTCAACTTAAACTGATTTGTTTTTCATTTATTTATGATTGGAGGGAAACTATTGTCTTGTAAAGGGCCTTGAGATGACACAGGCTGTGAATTAGCACTACATAAATAAACTGTACTGAATCAAATCACTCTGAGAAGCTAAAGTAACTTGATATGAGTAGATTTTTTTACAGATTATCTTTCATATAGGGGCACAATTCAGTGTGAGTTTTAACAAATATGTTAAAAAAAAAAAAAAAAAAACTTCCAGTTTCAAGTTCTCAGCTTTTTCCCTTCTATTTCTTCTAAGACATTCATTGTAATGTAAGTGTAAACACAAATGGGGAGATCTGACGTAGAAAAGCATCACTGCTCTTGCCTCAAAACCATTAGTGATGCATTTTAGTGAAGACTGTGTTCCCAATCCCACAACAAACCGCCACAAACCTAAACCTCCCCAGTAAAGCCAACAAACGTTTATCACTACAAAGAGCGGGCCAACAATCATATCCGGTCTTATAGGATAAGGCTGTGACAGGTAATTGTATGTTTTCAAAATAACAGTAATAATCACAATAAAGCAGCCCCCTCTTGCACGATGTCATGTCGTGACCTGATTTGACCTGAAGTCATTATCACATTCTCCACCAGAAGATCAGCGTGTGCGCACATCTGGTGGTGGCTGCAGGGTGGGCAAATATTTGGACAAACTCCACAGTGGGATGTGGATTACAAATGAACATGTCTCCGCCGTAATTAGGTCTGCTTCCTCCCACACCTGCATGCGCCACAGCTTCCGCCCACGCTCGGCCTTGAGTCGCTCCTCCGGCAGCTGCATTCCCAAATAGCAGCTGACGTCAAGAGGGAGGGGCCGAGCGTATAAAAGCCCAGTGGGGGGGGGGGGGGGCGGGCTCTGTCATTCACAGCCACACTCTGGATTACTACGACCGCACAGGAGGAGCTCCTTCATCGGGGTCTTCGAACACAAAAGGAGAGGAGCTCGCTCAGCAGCCAGCCCGGCGAGCACGATGAAAGTGTCCGAGGGCGAGATCATCAAGGAGGGAGAGCTGGAGAAGAGGAGCGACAACCTCTTCCAGCTGTGGAGGAGAAAGACCTGCGTCCTGACCAAGGACAGCCTCAGCATCTACGCGGACACGCAGAAGAAGCCCTCCAAGGGCAAGGAGATCCAGATGCAGTCCATCAAGAAGGTGGACTGCGTGGAGCGCACGTGCAAGTTCATCTACTTCACCCTCGTGACCAACGACGACCGGGAGATCGACTTCCGGTGCCCCGTGGAGCACCACTGCTGGAACACGCAGATCACCATGGCTTTGATCGACTACCAGAACAGAAAGGCGCTGCAGGACTTTAAGACGCGGCAGGACAACGAGAGCGCGTCGCCCGGCCAGGAGAGGCGCATGGCCAGGGCGCCCTGAGGCGCAGGGTCGCGCCTGCTGCTCCAAATATGGTGAGAAAATGCACAAGGACACACTTTCTCTCTACACACACACACACACACACACACACACACACACACACACACACACACACACACACACGTATACAAATATTAACCTGAATATGATCATGGATAGAAAATGCTTGAAGCGCAAACTTAGAACACGATTGACAATTTTTTTTTTGACCTCCTCTAGGGTCTCCACGGACCTTTTAAGAGAATCATTGAAAATGGACCAATACACGGAAGGCTAGGTCATCCGGTCCAGAGATGAAGGACTCAGCTCCCCCAGAACCTGGACAACGTATCCAAGGCGACACGCTTGCTCTAAGAAGCTCAAATCGGACTGAACGCTCCTCAAATGTCAAAACTATTTCATTTGTACCTTTTTTGTTGTGTTTTTTTAGTGAAAGAGAGAGAAGCGGTGTCTGAAATCATGTTAATTTATTTTAGTTTCCAGGATTCATGGTGTTACTGGCAAACTGCTTGTGTTGTCTAAATTATTCTCTGCTTACGCGTAAATGTATTTATTTGAATAAATATCCGTTTTTAATTGCCATACCTTTTTTTTATTTTTATTGCTTTGAATGTGGTTCCTTCTGCTGTTAACATCCGTTTGGGCTTGCCTGATTCAGGGGGAGGGTAAAAAAAAAGAAAAGCCAATCACATGCATGGATACCTTTCACAGGCAGTATTTCTTCAGTAATTCCTCGCATACAACCGTAAAAAGGGTGCGGAGGGCAGGGAAGTCCCTCTTCCTCTCTGGCGTCAAGTGGAATGTGACTTTTATCATCGCTGGGAGGGTTTAGGGCCTGAGTCATGACTGATAGCAGGTTCAGTCGGCTTCAACGGACACTTTGAAGACAGACAGTCACTGACACGCCTGCCTCCAAGGTGTGGTGACCTGTGATCCCAGGACAGGTGCAATCTGATTATGGAATGAACATATCTGAAGAATATTAAAATACATTTGTCATGCTCCTTTCTTGGTCTTGTTTGACTTCATTACATTTTCAAAGAATGCTCTAAAGTGTGTGACTGTTATTGGAGATCACAGGTGTTTTTTTTGTAAACTTCATGTCATGCTCGGAGGCTTAAAATGTTCAGTGAGAAACAAAGTATTACAAATTACTTGGGCTAGAGCTAATTGGGCATTTCACAATGTAACTGGAACCTGATCAAAAAAGCGGTCAGATTAACGGAGGATTGTATTTCCCTTTGTCACATCCACCAACATTTTTACCAATGAGATCAGGAGATTTGTCACAGGTTATCTCTGGCTTCGTTTAGACAGATTTTGTTTAATAGTTTTGTAAAACAAGCGGTAAAAGATATCCAGCAAGGTTTTCAGGGGTCTTGCTTTTTTGCTGAAGTTGTGAAGTGGGCGCTGATCTCATTTAGACAACTGTTTAGAGGTGGGTTAGACTCTTAAATCCGCTAAATTTACCTAAATATCTGTTTAAATGTTTAGAAAATTGTACTGATAAGCATTCAATTTAGTTTCGTCTTAAGAAATGAAGTAACACCATCTTAGTGTTATCCTGGTTTTGATATTATAACAACAGACACCATGCAGTAGTTATAACTAGCAAGTTATGACTTTGCTTTTTATTTAAACAAATATGAATGACAAAATTAGTTTGAGCTTAAATGTAAGGAAAAGTAAAGTACTTTTAAAAATACCTTCTAACAAGGCAGAGTGTAAAACATTTTCTTGACAGCCAGCTTTTTGGCTTAAATTTAATCAAAACTGAAACAACTGCCCAACTCAAGGTCTTCTGCTACTTAACATTAGCTTGTGGTCGGCTATCGAGGGGAAGTGTGTAAAGAGCATTAACACCCAGGGGTCAGATGTTTGGCTAGGAATAACGAAACATATCGTAGGGTCCCGTACCCGGTCAGATCCCATCCATGTGTGCAGCTTTGAAGTTGGATCATGCTGCAATGAATACATCAAAGCCTTCATCTGTGAAGTGTTACAGAAGCGGACGGGCCCTTCTTCCCGTCTAAAAATACAGATTCACAAATTGGCAGCAAGTTTACTCTTACACACACAAATACACAAAGTTTAAATATGCACCTTTGGCCCCCGATCTAAAAGGCACACAGGATTTTTTGGTTACCGGAGCTGTAAGTGACCCACCATGGCTTTTTTGTTTTTAGAAACACCCTTCTGGTTCTTAACATTCTCACTCTTTGAAGCAGCCATCAACATCTACAGTTTTCGTGCCATCAATCGGAGCGAGTGACACAGATCTTCTTCTCTGGTTTAAGGCTACGTAAACATCCTGCGTGGCGGGCGGCCCTGGCATTTGCCCGGGCCGACGTTCGTCATCGCATGAATGAGGCGTGGTCTGACATCTTCTGACAATCTTCTGGGCTTTTTTTTCTTCTCTTCATTGGAGACTTGAGCAGGACAGAGTTAATGATTCTGAGGCCTTTTTTTTTTGTTATAAAAAGAAGACGCCGCGCTGATAAGAAGAGGCAGGGTGGTGACCGCTGGAAAAAACATGTTTCTGGTTGTTTCGTCACTCAGATAAATGCAACATCACTCCCACTCAAGATTTCTTCTTATCCCTAACAGTAGTAACTCATTAATCCTGACCAAGGCTGATGTTGTACAGCATTGCAGCTCTTCAAGGAGCGGCTTGTCTCTATAACAGTGTGAGATTAACTACCCCATAATTTGAACAGATCCATTTTCTTCTCATATTTGTGTATAAATATGAGAGTTTCAAACAGTTAGAATACGCTGACATGAATCAGAATCTCCTTCCCCAACATAAAATGAAACATTTAGAGAGTATTGTAAAGGAAAAGGTGCTTTTTTGCAAAGAAGGAGCAAAGATTGTTTTCAAATAAGAAATTTGGTCCATGATGTATGGGAAGTGGTGTTTTTAACTATTTTTTTGGTCCATCATATAACATGGTGAGTCCAAGATATCATACCAGACAGTTTTTTACAAAAATATTTTTTTTTCTTCAGTTGTAGGAAACCAAATAACACATTGTTACCTCAATTTTTTCATTGTTATTTTACTTATGTACCTTAGTATGTACACACGTAGCTTTCAGAAATTGTCATATGGTTTTATTCTAAAACTCTCCCCCTATATTTTGTCACCTCACATTATTTTGCCAGGACTTAGTCAACATGATCCAAATAACAGCTCATTGTTTAGCTCAATCAAATCCTGTATTGAATCCTTAATCCTTTTAAAATGCCTTTAATTGTAATTCTTGATCAAGTGGTTCTGATTCCTCCCCTTCACAATACATTGCTTTGAGTTTCTATGCCTTTTTAAATAGATTTTGCTCAGTAGCAGTTCGTCCTATTTAATTTTGTACTTCTGTAGTTTTCATGTTGAGATTCTTGAAGTAAAAAAAGGATTGAGCGTCTTTAGTAGTTTTTTTTTAATCAAAGTTAAAAATTTGTTCTGTATCAGAGTCATTTGGGCCTATTGAGAGAACATAAACAATAAGTAACTAAAGTGGAAAGTAACATCTTCAGAAATGGATATGTAGAATCTAATATGTTATTCGATGTCAATCTTGATAATTTTATAACAATGCGGAGTTTTTGTTTTTATGAGTTGGAAGCACAACGACAAAGTCTGAGCATCAAATGGATAATGGTCACAAGGTCTTGGTGCTTTATGAAAGTTTTAAAATGATCATCATTTATTTTCTTTGAACCTTGGTAACAACAAAATTTATGTTTGATGGTACAAAGCTAAAGGACAAACGAATACTATAAATATCAAATGTAATAAAATACAGCTTGACAACCTTCCCTTTTTTATCCTCTTAGTAACAATACATACAATAATGTTTGTGCTCCTATCCTCTGTATGAAGGCTGGAAAATAAAATAATTTCTCCAAAATCTGCAGCCCACACATTATAAATATAATGCCATTAATAAAGCATTTACTCCCACAAATGGCTCCATCATGGAGCCAATCAAGATCTTGAACTTCCCTCATGCGTTTGTGCAGGTGTGCACTGTGACTCATCTGCACATGGTAACAATGTGGGCTTCTCTCTGTTTTCCATAAAAAAACTGTGTAGATTCTCCAGACTTTGTGTCACTTTTGAACTGAACCATTTTCTGATCTGCTCTTCCAGTCAGGGTCTGATATGGAGTCAGTAGGACACAACACTGATGCTTTGTGTAAATAAAAGCCTTCCAAAGCCAAACAGAGAAGGATTTAAAGCAAGGTCTCAGCGGATGCTTCATTTACAAACAGCCACTTCAAGATGAGGGTCATGTTAACAGTGTGTGGTAACTCTGAGCTGTAATGACCACGCGGCGCCTTTTCAGTTCCCTGGAATGAGATCATCTCAGAGTGATGCTTTTCACTGGCCTGGTTTTATTTGAAAAAGCCTCTGTAGGTATGGTGATTGTGATGCATGACTCAGGTGAAATGCCCAAGAATTTACTTGAACTAGACACACCCTCAGGTCATGGGTGGTGTGGTGTTCAGTCACCAGTTTTTTTCAAAAGAGATGAGGATTAAGATTTAAGAAAAAAAAAAAAAAAAAAGAAAAATACTTGTTTTTTGTTTTCACAAAAGAGGATTTAACAAAATCATAACCTGTGCTTGAGCTCCTCCCTTTGGTTTAGAATCAGGGTTAGAAAAAGCTTTATTGCGTTATAAGACATAAAAGGAATTTGTTGCAGTGTGGTTGGTGCATGACATTATTTCTAAAATATGGATATGAAAAAATTTGAGGAGCAAGTATTAACTAAACAGATTATAAATGTGAGGAAAAACACAGCAGTGCAACAATGCGCATTGTTTGCAGCCTACAAATAAAGCAGATAAAGCAGAAGTCCGAGCTGAGCGTTAATGCAATGCATAGGTATAGCGGGTGGAGTGTCATGTCGTTGTGAGCCACACTACCCATAATAAAACCACCATTCCTCAGGGATAAAGTCAACAAATATTCCCCACTCATTGTATCCACAAAAGCCCAGTCACAGTTGTCTGCAGCCATGGCGACCTTGTTTGTTTCTTTTTTCTAGGGGCATCTTTCTCCACATTGCAAAGCTCCCCATGTGCTCATCTTTGTCTCTATGCGCCCATTCATTTGCGGACGTCGGGGACAAACCCGTGGAATTTCGGCAACACCGGAGCACGTGGGACAGTGGCATCATTTTCAAAGGCTCTCGTCAGCAATCTGCACTGGACAGCGCTGAGAAAATAAGTTTCCTGAAATGGATTTTTTTCATGAATGAATGAACGCTGGTAGTAAAAGTCACAGCAGAATTTCATGAAACACAAACCTTTTTTTTCTTTCCTAAAGGGTTATTGAAACTGCTAATCTAGCTCCATGTGCATTTAGGTCAATGGAATCATAAGTTCTTCTAGTCTGCCCCGGATCTTCTCCATCATCAGCTTCTATATGTTTTATTACTATCGAAGCTACCAAAGATCCATTCAGTTTTCTCAGATACAACTAAAAATGCTTTGCAGCAGTCATACACAGTAATTCTCTTTTTTAAGTTTTCTCTGCATCCATTTGTGTCTTCTGTGTCTTCAATCCCCCAGTTGGTCGAAGCAGACGGCTGTTCGTACTGAAACAGGTTCTGCTGAAGGTTTCTTCCTGTTAAAGGGGAGTTTTTTTCCTCTCCACTGACGTTACATGCATGCTCAGTATGAGGGATTCCTATAAAGTCAACGACAACACAAGGCATTGTTCTGGTGAGCTGATTCTGGAGGAGCAAATGCTACAAGTCATTGACTCCATGCAATCTGGTGAGTCTCCTTAGATTGGAAACTTTTTTTTAAACGGATTTGTAATGATGTATCTATAATTTGAACGGACTTTCTTGTAAAGTATCTTAAGATGACATCTGTTGTAAATTGGAGATGTACAAATAAAACTGACTCTTGATTCTTCTAGATTCTAGTAAAAGAAGGAATTTTATTAAACAATGGTAATAAAAAAACAAAACGAGAAAAGTACCTGGACTCACAAGACTTTCATTTGCCCTATATGATGTCACCAGAAGCATGTAAGCTTGTTTCTGGAAGGTTTTATCTGGACTTCATCTTATCTTACGGAAAATAGCAAAATATTGCAAAACCTATTATCACATTGCGTTACATATGACAAACTATATTTCAACTCCGATGTATCCCAAAGTCAAACATTCAGACTAACTAAATATGAAATAAAAATGATGTTTTTTTCACACTTAGATAGTCTACATCATTGCAGAGGTTCAAGCATGTCAGTGTTGCACCCACTTTTATCTGAGCTTTCGTTATATCTGATATAAATCAGCACACAACACAAACAACCATACTATCTGTTTATACTAAGTGCTGCTAAGGGTCTTAATGGTGAGAGGGGATCATGTTGCCTTCAGACCCAGCTGTCTGGACTGAAGCCTCAGACAGCGAGAGGAGACGCTGTCAGGAATGTCTACGAGGCGGTACGGAGGTGGAGGGCCCAGAATAAATGAGCTCCTCGTGCTTTTCTGCGGCCTCGGCAAGCAAAGAAGTCAGCACAGATCAGTGTCAGATTGTGTAGCCTCAATAAGTCCAGTTCCAGCTTTAAATTGGACTTCACAGCAAAAACATGTACGTTTCTCATTCTTTCTTTGTACACTTCTAAGTCTAAAGAGTAGCTACCATCATCGAAGATTAAGCAAAATAAACGTCAGTGATTCAGCGTCTGATTTGTTTCGCCCTTCCTTTTGTGCTCAGCTGAGCGAGTAGTAGGTCTGAACTTCAAAGAGACCATATTTAGCACATAAACTCTTGAACTATAGCATCGTTGTGCTGTAAAACATTCAGAACATGTGGCAGGGCATTGTCAAGAGTTATGCATGTTTTTCTGTGAGAGACGCTCAAGAACAAACAAAACGGCAAGCAGAGATTTTTACAGTTGTCTGTTTTTACGATGTAATTCAAATTCAGATTTACTTTATTTAGCCATATGTTTTTCTTTTATGGAAAATTTAATGCCGTTGCCATCGTTCTCCATCCAGTCTACTTCCATTGCCTTTGTACTCTTGGTACCTCTGTCTAATATTCCAATATTCATCCTACAACTAAATGAGGAAGGATTTTATCTCCTAAACAAATTTGAGTTCATTTAAATATAATAATACATTTAAACAATTATAAGTACTTTGTACACTTTGACCGTACACACTGCTGTTAGATCCCCACACACACTTTGATACTGAAGAGGAATGAGTGCATATAGCCAAAATTACCTTCTTACCTTCTAGTATTAAGCTCACCTGAAATATCAATGAAACTCAAATACGTTTTCGGGAGTTGATTTTTTTGTTAAAAAACCTCAACTTATTCAGTTTCAATAGTTAAGAAAAATAAAGCTGAACAGAAATACAAATAAAAAAAATCACAAAATATAAGGAGGATGTTAGCACCTCATCACCTCGTCTCAAGATAATTAACAAACTGCTGGTTTCTTATTTCAAGTATATTCCTGTTCGGTATTTTGTGCTCACAGGATTATTATGGTGTAAAAATGGGAGTTTCTTGAGTTTAATCTTTACTAACTGTTCAGTGACACTGTTGGGGTCCCATTTGGAGAATGTATAACTATAAATCAAATCATGTATAGATAAGATATTGGCTAATTATGAAAATGAATCCATTGCTAGCAAAATTAACCAAATAAGCCAAAAAAAAGGAAGTAGTCAAAGCCTTCACATTTGCATTATTAACAAAAAAAACAAAAAAAACTTCAATGACTAGAGATACAGAGATTATACATCATAGTATTGGAAAATACATTTAGGATTGTGACACTGAACTAAAACAGGGATCATTTACACGGTTAGCTGTAACTTTCTCAATAGCAAAATCCAGGCAAGAGACACACCTCAACACTGAGCAGTACTTTATTTGATTATTTTAAGAGAACATTCAAAGTTTCACAATAATTTCTATTTGAAATAAAACACAAAATCAGTCGATCAAGGAAAATTG
The DNA here is from genome assembly GCA_032876305.1 of Orestias chungarensis. Lineage (NCBI taxonomy): Eukaryota > Metazoa > Chordata > Actinopteri > Cyprinodontiformes > Cyprinodontidae > Orestias > Orestias chungarensis. The sequence goes on along the minus strand of JAVLVB010000502.1, from coordinate 1,447,007 downwards.
TTTCAGTTCATATAGAGATGGAAATCTTGAGCCAAAGTTCAATCTGTTATTTCATTTAGATGAAGTCATCCTTCAGCATGTTCACAGCATCATGTGGCTTAAAGAGTCAGACTGCAGCAGCTGGAGTTCAGGTCCGGATCTGCTCTGCGTGATCACAGTCTAATCGCAGTCTCAGCTCCCGGGGGGTAGCTTGAGTTTCAAGTACCTGTCTGAGTGGGTGTGAGACAAAAAATGACCACAAACAGTCCACAATAGTAATGAATCCCCTCTCTGGTCTCATGTAAGCCTGCAGAAAAGTTCAATTCAAATCCCCACTGGGTGTAAAGGCCAAAATGCTGATGAAACCTGACTAAATCAGATCATGAGCTATTGTACAGACAATCACATTTTCAATGCGGCTAATGAGGCAGAAACGTGATCAGCTTGGTCTGACAAGAAACTCAAAGTTAAAAGAATGGCTGTAATAACCTGTAACGATGACCCCGGGCACAGAGCCATTATCAGAGCGGGAGGAAAAGAGTCCAGTGCAGATATATTGCACAAGGTGGGGCAGATGAAAGAGAAAAGATAAATGAGCACATTAAGGAAAGTAAACATTCCAGCACAGAGAATAAAATGATTACCAGCAGCAGTAGGGGGGTGGACTGAGAGGAGGAAAAAATAGACGGAGGAACTCTCAGGTGGCACATTCAAGACAAGCAGCTTACCAGGATGTATCAGGGCATCATCAGGGATCCAACGTTTGACCAAATGGTTTTCAGTACGACGTGAAATAATTTTTAACTCAATAAATCAAACTGGATCTGCTCTCCTCTTAAACGATACAACAGCTGAAATAAGAATTTACTAACGAGGACAGAAAACAGAAACTTTGTCAATTTGTAACGGGAAAAAGATCAAAATGCTGAGAAAGGGTATAGTACGATGTATTAAATACATCCATAACGAATAAAAACATCAATGATGTTCTATCACATGCTTTAAATTTAGCAAAATATGTTTGTTTCCACGTTGGACCTTTGGGTAAAGTTCGGTTTTACATCGTATTCAGGTCCAAATGTCTGTGAAAGTGTTTTTCAGTTTAATGGGAACACAAGCAGCAGTGCAGGAGGCTGGACTTTCCCTCTATGTGAAAGCCTTTCTCTCACACAATGCATTCCAGATTTTTTACATCCGCTTTGCTGTTTCACCTCCCGACAACCGGCTCTCATTTCAACAGCACATAAATAAAGTAACAAGTGTGTTCATCGATATCACAAAAGCACTGACAGGGCCGATCTACTAAAGAGAAGATGGTGGGTGTTTAAATTTTGGAGATCAAGTCCCTAATGTTGCATCCTGCCACCTAGCTTGATGGAGATATGGAGAGAACAGGCTTCAACCACAGGGAACTCATCACATAGAAAACATCTAGTTCTATGTTTCTATATTCTTCAAATCAGTTGTAATTGTTTTGGCTCTGGATTTTAGCTTAATGTCTTTCACAGCAAGGCAAGGCAAACATATTTTTATAGCATGTTTTATGAGCAAGAAAACTCAAAGTGCTTTACATGAAGACATAAAAGCACACAAAAAGCTGTTGTGTGAACTGCTAAACAAAACAGTTTTTAGTCTGGATTGTCTGGAGACCACTAACTTTGACCACTAGTTATTACCCCCAGCAGCTCCCCTGATTCCTCATAAATTTGCCTCTGCTCCATATTTCTTGTTTGAAGCGAGATTAGATCTTAATTGATTTTAAAAACGGAGCAAAGACATCCACTTATAAGAAATAACCCAGCAAGAGAATGTACATTGAGTGTATTTGCTTTCGTTTTACTATTGAAAACATTTCTACTAAAAACCTCGCTCATATAAAGCTGAGCAGTGTTTTACAAATGTACGTATCACCAGGAGCTGTTAGTTTCTGTTTTAGTCCCCCCAGCGGCAAGAGGAAACAGGAAGACTTAAGGATTAAAAAGGAGGATGACGTTAATGTCTGTAACACGAATTAGTCTTTTGATAGTGTGTTCAATAGCTGTTTAAGTATTATTAGTTCAGTTTTAATATGACAATCTACCCTTGTTGAATCACACGTTCAAATTTACTGAACGTGAATGTATGAATGTTAATATACAGATTTAGACTTTTTAAATGAGCTAAAATCCTTGCCTCACTGACATGTTTCCTTCTACTCTTTAGTTTGCGTTTCACATTTAAATAGACTTTGCATCCATTTTCAGACCCATTTGAAACAACTTTCACCCATCCTGTTGTTTCTATAAAACCATTTTAAAACCTCGGCCTTCTGGTATTCTAACTTCGCTTTTCTCTTTGCGGAAAGTCCAATGATATCACCTCCTATGCACGTTGTCTCTAACGCCCTCCTTGTTCAGATAAATGCCGCCACAGGTTTTAGAAGCTTGCATACTTCTTATCACAACATGTTTTTCCCTCCATGAGGTAAATGGATGTTTGTTGAGGCCTGAAGTTTCACTTGTGTGAGAACTTTTACTGAAATTCCCCAAAGACAACAAGGAAGAGAATCTCAGCAGAGTCACATGAAATGTATTTTAAATGAGGTTTACATGCCTTAGTATTTGGTTCATGACAGCACACATTAATGTCCACACACAGGGAGCTTTCACATTGGTTTAGCCCCTGAAACAGATCCTCCTTTCTTGTACTGACCATCAGTGAATGTGTGTGTGTGTGTGTGTGTGTGTGTGTGTGTGTGTGTGTGTGTGCGTGCGTGCGTGCGTGCGTGCGTGCGTGCGTGCGTGCGTGCGTGCGTGTGTGTGTGTGTGTGCGTGCGTGAGTGTGTGTGCGTTCGTGCGTGCGTGTGTGTGTGAGAATGCTGCCCAAGCCAGAGGACGAGAAGCATGGGGACAAGGTTGATACTAGGAAGTAGATGTTTGGAGGGGTGCAGGAGAGATGACGACGGGGCAGATTGTTGGGTAATGAGTCACTGGAGCCTTCTTCAAAGTGTGCTCTCCAACCTCAACGCCCCCTCAAGCTCCCGAGCGGGGAGGTCCGCTGGAATCTGGGCCGATGGGTGGAAGAGCTCAAGTGGACAGACGACACACAGTGTGCACACAGTGGTGGCAACGCATACACATAATCCTACTCCAACCGGGATCGTGATTGCACTATCAAGGACACGGTCAAAGTGACAAAGACTTCTTTTGTAGAAAATCTGTGCAAGTCCTTCCTTGTGTGGGCAATGCAATTTATTGTTATTCCATGAAAGGCTGGTAAAAAGATTTACTGCATTTGCAGCCAACCTAGTTATTTACGCAAACTATAGAAAAAGAGAGATAACCTTCGTTTTAATGACATAAAATCAAAAAAAAGAAATCGTTGTTTTAAATCAATCGGGATTTCCAAAAACAGGTACATTTTTCCAAAACCATGAGTGTCAAGAGAGATTCTTTAGAGCATTCGTTTACTACTCTCAATTTTGGAAAGCTCAAGCCTTTTTCTTAAACTTAAATAAAATGATACCTATGCATTGAGCACACTGCTTTTTGTGACATCAAGAAAAGAAAAAAAGATATGAGACCTTTATAAGTATGGTTTATCATTTGCTACAATTTTCTGCCTGAATGTATCATGTTCATCCGTTTAAATAAGCAGGGAATCACACCGTCCAGAAGAAAAACAGGTTCTTTAATAGGGTTTTTGGTGCTAAACGTGTGAATCAACAAACAGATGCAAGAGGTTCATTTTTTCGAGAACACTGGAAGTTTGTTTCCTATAGAAAGTGAATGAGACATCTCACAAAAGTCGACAGGTGAATGCTAAAGTAGAATCAACAAAAGAATTAAACAAAATATGCTTCATTAAGCTTTCAATCGATTACTACTTTTCCCAATAATTGACAGAAAATCTTCATCAGCAATACAGCAACCAAGCCCTGCTCATGAGTGCTGACCAACTTTTTGCAAACTCTGGATGGGTAGTTTGATAACTTAACTTAGTGATTAAGTCCCAGTTATTGAAGTTTGAACGGCTCTTTACCATCACCCTAATCTGCAGATTTTCTGTCAGATGTGTGTCTCTGGTTTCAAACTGTTAATATTATTTTTAGTTCAGATTAAACATGCTGCTTAAAGTGAATCACTTTCAGACCAAATCTACCACCATTTGTTTTTAAAACAGAAACGAAAGAAAACACCGTAAGACTCAAAGTGGTAATGTAATAACGGCATTTTAAAAAAGTGAATACTTTTGCAAGGCGTTGTTTATGGGAAACTGTAATTTCAGAACAGATATCTGTCATGTTTGCTCCTGGAATCTGCAAGGATCTAGACTCGACATGACCTGTGATTTGCTGGGTTATCCATTGTTGATAATCAAGAATCATTTTATTTATATAGCGCCAATTTACAACTGATGTCGTCTGAAAGGCACTTTACAAGAAATAAATTCAAATCATAGATACATCATTACAATTCAGTTTAAAAAAATAGTTCCAATCTACGGAAACACAGTAGATTGCATTGAATCATTAACTTGCAGCATTTTGTTTTAGCAGTAATTTCTTTTTTTTTGAAATTTCTTGTTCTCCCTATCCTAGCAAGATTACCTAAAAAAAAAAGTTCTAATCTCAAAGGTGGCTTTCTGGTCGGCCATCTTCTGTGAGATCCCTGTTTGGTCAGTCTGTCACATGTTTAGCTAAGGTTACGCGGTTCAGTGTGGTAAGAGCTTCCGGACAAGCTTCGACACGAGCAGCGGCTCCACATGGCAGTCTCCGGGGCGGGAAGTCTCAGCAGCACAGCAACAAGTCAAAGCGTGACGCAATACAAACTAAACACAAATCTCCTGTGAAGGCGCATAATTCCCACATGATCTCTAAACAGTGAAAACCTTCTCTTTCTTCGTTACAACAGGTTACTTCTTCCTGCATTGCTGCACACAATGACCACCCTCCATCCTTTTCTTTGTAATTAACTCACATAGCAGTGGCAATTGGCATGGCAACATAAAGCCACAGGAACAAATCATTAGTGAGTTTCAAAAGGTTTCCCTTTTGAACAGCAACACTGTGTGAATCACTCTTTAAACATCAAAGTTTGCTTTTAATCGCTTAAGTTAAATGCAAAGAAAGGGTGGGAGTTGGGTTTTTATCATGTCTGCAAGGAAACCGACAGCTTCAGGGTCTGGTGATGCTGAGGAAGCAGAAAAAGCTGATCAGATCTTTAGTCATCACCGGTCTGTGTCTTTATCGAACTGTGAGGAAGTCAAAACAGCTGCTGGCTTTTTTAATCAATTTAATAGTCAAGATACAATTTATCACTATTGTTTTTGGTCCATAATAACGCCGTAAGAATAACTCAGAACGAGCTTCAGGTTGAAAACTTCACAGTTTCTAATTGAATTAAACTTGATGCGTCTCTTCGCTTTCAACTTTTCCTTCTTTTGCCTCCACTTGTACGATTGTGTTTTTTTTTTTAAATTTTACACACGCATGCACTGATAAATATTACATAACGTGCTGTGAGGTACGAGTTCACAGAGAAACTTTCAAAGAACTTTTAAATGAAGGACTTGGTTTAAAAAACACTGAACTCTGACGTCAATGTCAATTTGCATTTAAACACATTATACTGTGTTTAGAATATTGTTGAAATAGGCCTTTCTCATTACAGGAGAACATTACTTACCCAAACTTAGGGGTTACTGGGAATCGAAGCCTGAGTCTGAAACAAACCAAACATTTGTTACGCTTTTTATGCAGGAGAAAAACTTTAATGATCTTATGTAATTGCAAATGTTAGATTTCTGCGCTAAAGTGAAAGCCACATATAAACAATGATGCATTTTACTGAAGAAAGATGATGAAAACATAATGGTGCAGTTCCCCGTTACCCTGCAGCAAGCCATATGAGGATATAATGTCTTTTTCTCCAGAGTTTGCATGTTCTCTCTATCCATGTGGATTTTGTCTCAGTCCAAACGATTTAAAAGATTTATAGCGGCCTTATGTATTCAACGAGCAAATATTTGTATTGTTTGTCATGTAGGTTGGGGGTGTGATTCAACGGCAACCTGTCCAGGGTGTATAGTCTGCTTCCTGACTAGAGCTGCCAGTCGAGTTATAGATTTTACTTTACATTTAATGTAAAACATATATAATTATCTGAAGCATGATAAGAGTGTGTTAAGGCCAGTATGAATTTATCCATATTGTTTTACCCAGCATTTATGAGAAGCCCTAAAAGGATTTAAAGACGGATATTTGGAACATCAATAGTTCAACAGAAATCCCTTTTTTGTGGTAATCTTTCTTTAAAAAAACAAAGAAAACCCTGAAAGGAAACAAAAAACTAAAGCATCAAAAAGTTCTAAGCTGTGAAGATTTTCCTTTTTTTTTTCTGTACTAACTTTCAAATCTACATCTTAGCTCTGATTCACACGTTCGCACACTGTGCTCAGTCTGTCATTATGTGATCAGATGCAGTAAAACACAGAGGAGACTCATTACAAGCACCTCCTCTGTCTGGTCACCAGAGGAGCTTCCTCTCCTCCCTCCTCAGTCAGAGGACAAGTCGGGACAAGTCCTCTGTCTCTGCCTGTCTCTTGCATCTCTGCACGACTCCGTCCATTCCAGACACGCCTGAGGTGCAGCAGGGAGAGGCAACCCACTCAACAAACACCCAGACTGAATCCTTACTGCCAAAAAAACAAGCACGGCCCACCTCAGTGCAGCTGGCCTTGCACTGCACTTGCTCACCTGGGGAGAAAAAGCAGAGCTTAACAGTGTGTTCAGGACAGATCATGTTTGTACGGGTAAAGCTTAGGGATATTTGGACCGATTGGAAATATTTGATAAACAATCATAGAAAACGTTGCCTTCATCTGGGCCATTGTTAGTTTTATCTTGGTTTATAAGTTTATCACAATAAAAATAAAACTCTAAATGAGCGAATAGAAAATTCTCCCATAGAAAAAACAACAACAAGCTAAAAAAGACAAAAAAAAAAAAAACTCAGTTATGTTACTCAGTGTTTGTCACACGAGAAAACACGAGAATGCCGTTGACTACATTTAATCTAATTACATTTGTCCTTGTTTATTGTATTGGGTATGATTAAAGCAAGAGTCTGTGGTGAAGAGTTTTCTATGGGAAACCTTAAATTTAGGGTAAAGAAACATGATAGAGATTGTAGAGTCCAACATTACAATAAATACATCACTAAAATAAATGTATTTGAATGTGTCCTTTATGTGATAAAACTAAAAATGAATACAAACAAAATCCAATAAATATACAAATATTTACATACGCAATTAGATTTAATAAAATAGATTTAGTAATTCTATGATTTTATACGTTTATTTATTTTCATGAGCTCATTTAAACCCTCAACTTCACCCATTAAGTCTTGAGAACTTGAGAGGCTGGAGTTGCTCAACCAGAACTTCTAGTAAATACAATGCCTCAATTTATTTAAGTTGTTTCAACATTTTTAAGCGTAATGCTGAGCTTTGAATCATAGCAAGTGTGGAATGGTAAACATTTATATTCATGTTTCTTTCATATATGCATATAATAAAAGGTATTCATGTTTCTTTTAATACTAGAAGTGTGTGCATATAGCAAGAGCTATAAATTTTCTGATAAGGCCTGCTGGATCCAGGTGGCCAGGGGAAGCCGGCTATCAATCAGTTCCCAGCAGATAGAACCAAGTTAAAAAGATGTGAAGCCAGTTAGCAAAAAATACTCCCTTCCGTTAAAGGATGCTTCCAGGGAGCGAATTTACTCTTTTTTCTCTTTGTGCAGATTAATCTAGGCCAGCGAGGCGCGGGAATACCGGTTTCTGAAACAGTTTGTGTAAATCACATGTGAATGTTTTCTGACTCTGTACACTCCCTAATTTTTAATAAAAACAGCCTGCTGGGGGATTAGAGCTCAGACCCGAGTGAGCCATTGCACTAGAACGGCCTCGGCTCTCCCTCTCTGCAGGAGGAACTTGGACGATCCCCAAGATGGTTTTTTGGCTGAGGGGATCTGAGTTTATATCTTTTATTTGAACATTGTGAGAACCTGAATATGCTGCCCTGAGATCAACCAACCTGGGGAAGTCAAGGTGGACTTCAACACAAGCATTCAGGAAGTTGTCTTGATTTTTTTTCTAAAGCAGCCAATCAAATGTTGGGGTCTCTGCAGAAGAAGCCCCGCCCACTGAGTTTTTTGGGTGACGTTGACAGTTTAAAGTAATAGATGATGTGCTAAAGCAAAGCAGAGCCGGCCCAAGGCACTAGCGAACATAAGCGAGTCGGCTTAGGGCCCCATTGCCACTAGAGGGCCCCAAGAGCAGTTTAAAAGAAATTAATTTATTTTTTCATCTTTACATGTATAATTAATAATAATTATAAGTGACTCTAGAAAAGCCAGGAAGCACAAGTTTAAGGTGTGGTTGGAATATTGAGAAAGGATCCGGGTAATAATAGTCAAATATGAGCAATAATGGTGTTTATTTTTCTTTTTTTGATTAAATCTTTTGCACATATTTTTAGTTACGTCCATTTACAAAGTTCATCTAACTTTTCATCTTTGTTTATTTTCAAACCATTTGTGTTCGACTGTTTCTGTCTGCTTTTGTACAATATAGTTTTTTTGTTTTATTTATGTTTGCTGCATGTTTTTGTTGTTCTTGCACAACAACTTATTGTTGCACATTGCTGTTGCACGTTATTAAACCAAAATGTCGCAATGTTCTGTAAATTAAACTCAGGCCACTCTTGTGGCTACAGGTGTTACTCTTTACGATTAAAAACCATATGTGGCGACCTGGACATGATTCATCATTCATTAATAGATATTATTCATATTACAGCAACCGCATCATTTTAACATATAACACATTCATTTGTAAAGACATTTCAGGCTGTCAGTAGAAGGTACAAACACGTGTATTGTAGGTGTGTGAATGAGCAACAAGCGACATTGACTGAAATTGAGTGCCCCAAAATTAAATCCTGCTTAGGGCCCCATGGAGGCTTGGGCTTGCCCTGCAGCAAAGTAACATAAAACAGTTCATTTTTATCATCCTACTTCTTCATGTTTGCATGTATTTTTGTCCTGTTGTAATTATTAAATGGAAGGAAAGAAATGTCCCGATTAAAGATGTGCAGTGATCTTTCAAAAGGGTCAGCCATCATGTTCAAACATGATGCGCTGAGAGTGAAGCTTACTTCCCGTTTTACACCAAAGCAGACCAATGCAGAGAATGAGTTGTTTAAACATAAAAACTAAAGCTCCATGCTTTTATTAGTATTTTAAAGTCTTTAATGAAAGGAGAGTCACAACTGCCTAGTCACTGCCACTCACGGAACAAAGTGTAACTTCAAACCAAGTTTAAACACAACCTTGCAAAATTTCCTTATATGTACTTTGTAAAATTTGCCTTCAGTTAGGCTTATTCTCAAAGCCTAAATCTGGTTGTAAACACCTCTTCAGTGGATACAGTGGATCAAATATTGTCATCCTGGATTAGAAATAATGGCCAGCCTGTGTTGTCAGTTCAGTTGTGATTTATCAAGGAATCAAGGAATTTTATTTGTCATCACATCACATGTGGTACATGAGGTGGGACGAAATTGTAATCCCCCGGTCCAGTTTACACCCTGATAGTAATTTTAAATAATATAATAAAATATAAAGAACTATACGAGAAATAGGATTTGACTACACAGAATCTACAATATGGACACAGAATCTACAATATGCGACTTCGGACATAGCAGCAATGAAAATTCGGAGTGCAAGTGACATATTAAGTGACATTTTAAAGTGTGATATTAAAGTGATCAGTGCCTGTTAAATGAGAAATTGTTTTTCATCTGTAATTGAGTGTGTTTGAGAGTCTCACAGCTTCAGGAATGAAGCTGTTTCTCAGTCTGGTTGTTTTACACTTGATGCTCCGCAGCCTCCTGCCTGAGGGGAGCGGGACAAAAAGTGAGTGTGCTGGGTGTGTGGGGTCCTTCATGATGCCGGAGGCCCTCTTCCTGCAACTTGAGGTGTAAATGTCTGTGGTGCTGGGGAGGCTGACTCCAACAATCCTCTGTGCAGCCTTCACCACCCTCTGCAGAGCTTTCCTGTCTGCAGCAGAGCAGCTTCCATGCCACACGTTGATGCTGGAGCACAAGACGCTCTCCACCACACATCTGTAGAAGGAGGTGAGGACTGAGCTCCCGAGTCTTTAATAAAAGGAGAGCATAAAAAGTTAAGTATCGGGGAGATTCATTAATATTGTTATGACTACAGGATGTGTCATTCTTGCTGGTCCGGTTGTCAGACAGCTTTGATCTTTTTTACGAATTAAATACTTTCTTGAAAGATGGGATGTTTGAATGTCAACCGAAATTGTCAGACACATTCCTTTCTGCTCTGCGATTTCAGTTTCAGGTATTCCGGGTTGTTTGACAAGCATCAACTTCTTGTTCACGCACCAAGAGACTCCACATCGTTGAAGAGTCGATGGCAACGCCTGGAATTTCTACAAATGCTTCGTGCATTGTGACATTTAATAAATCCTGTAATTTACTTTTGCTTCATAAGGAGCGACAAATACTTCAAGGAACAAAGAAACTTTCAAAGAAGGAGGAGGTTCACTGTTATATAAGGGATTTGCACAAAATCTTTTGCATTACTGCAATATCTCTGTGAAGAACCACATTTCTCTCTCACATTACAGACATTATTGATCATATTAATCAAGAAGTTTCTCACTAGGCCTTAATTTAGTGTTTGGGCCGGGAAGGTGAGTTGAGGACAAAAGGTTGCTTCCAACAGATTCCTACAAGATTGATTTATTTTAGGTTAAACCACAAACAGAAATGCTAAAAAAACAATATGGAGAGTTTAAAAGGCTTTTTTTTTTAGAATCCACTAAGTAAACAAGAATTTCCAATCCAATTCATTTTTAACTTACTTTTCCAAATCAGTGATTTCAGTGCTATTCAAACTGGTTTGGCAGGTCAGTTTTCCTCTTCGAAACACTTCCAGGTTTTGATGAGCTGTAGAATATATCACTCACTCTTTTTCTAAATAAATGACGTTGGGGGGGCTTTTTCACATTCGTTTAGTTGTTGTTTTTTGTTCAGACAACATATCTTTGTGCTGATTTGACAACGTGATGCACATACTCTCTATTCATTATATTACACACATTAAAAGCTATGTAAGTGGAAAAGCACGCAAAGTATGTTGAAATACTATAATCTATGCATGAATTGTAGACAAATGGGAAGAACTGCAGGTATAATTCATTTGTTCTGACCTCTAGTCTAAGCTAATGTAATATTATCTGAAGATTTCAAGTGATTGGTAGGATTTTGTATTAGTTTTGCTAAACTATTTGGACAATTTTTCCAGTTAAGAAACCTTTCTATCTATTAATTTTGTGAATTGATTTTTTTCTTTTTTGACACATCTAACCCAACTTATAATACATAATCTTATAGGAACAGCTTGGGTGTGGCATGCTTTAACTCTTTAGCTTAGTATGGTGTACGAAACATTGGTTTGAAGCGAATATTCATTTAAGTTACAGGAACTTTTATGAGGAAGTTTCTTTACGACGGTAACGCCATCTGGTGAAAAATCAGTGAAAGCACAAATTTAAAAAATAAAAAAAATGTGTTAACAGAGGTTGACACTAGACGAGTCCAGGGATAAAACATGTTTACTGTAGTGACACAGTATCCAACATATGAATGAAAAACATTACCGACGGGTTTTATATTATTTTGTTACATAGAAGAAGAAAAAAAAAAAAATCTGGCATGTAGAATCCCCACAACATGGTAGCAGAGTAGAAAACACAAAAAGAGTGAAAAGAACGAAACAAATTAAGGTGTTAATCCAAATATTTGTAGAGCGGATGTCTTTTTTTTTTGTGTGTGCTCTTGGTTCTCTCTGCCGTTGGCCGGACAGATAACGTCGATGACAATTTTTCCCACAGCCAGTCAGACGCACCATCAAGGCCGGTTTTGTTTTACAGAAAGACTTGCAGGCTTACGTGAATGAAATGACAGACCTTCCGAGAGGTGGGTGGTTTTTCCGGCTCTTGAGTCCTGAATTCGTGAAGACGGCGGATCCCCTAATAAATACATTCTCAAATCTCTTTGAAACCGACGACCACATGAATATTTACAAACTGCTTCGAAGTGAAAACTCCTTTTTTTGTTTTTCTTTTTTAAATTATAAATCAAGTGTTTACACCTAAGACAGTCACATGAAGGTGGTGCAGACCAAATTTCACGTTCCAAATCCCTCCTCTCAGGCTCATGTACTCGCGTTTCCCTGTGTGTCCTTTCTACACAGACGTCAAGATCGACGCCATCAACCGTTCCTTCAGATACAGCAGGCACACAAATATGAAGACACTCTGATTGGCTCTCAGCCCTGCCTGTCCTTCTTCTCGTCCGGTGCGTCACAGACAGCACATCCATTTCGTTCCTGTAAACAAGTACTCTTTGTCATCTCGGACTATAAATACTGTTTTGGTAAAATCAACATCATTTAAAAGACGAGAGAGAGAGAGTGTGTATTTGAGTGAACACCGATACAAAATAAAACACACAATTGCACTGCTCTGAAGATGTTCTTTTCTTCATTTATATGATTATTTCTGGTACTTTTAACTTTTTTTTTGGCTTTACGGTTAAGGCCCAACATCTGGAGTGAAAATGAAGCAAGAGAAGTCCCAGGTGTAATCTGCTTGCACCCATAGGGCGCGCGCGCACACACACACACACACACACACACACACACACACACACACACACACACACACACACACACACACACACACACACACACACACACACACACACACACACACACACACA
>JAVLVB010000502.1:1405014-1426017 GCA_032876305.1 Orestias chungarensis | reverse complement strand
CTCCAAGATGAAGGTCGGCAGCACCACCTTCGACAGGTCCATGCCTGGTCGCAGCTGTTTCAGCAGGGTCCAGATCAGACCCTTGTTCTCCTCCGATACGGTCTCAACTTGAGACGCTTCGCCTGCCTGAACAAACATACAGTACAGCCACCAGGAACATGAAATTATGCAATAACTGGCTGATTCAAACAAACAAGAGCAGGTACGTAAAGTTACCCCAATTGTTCAAAATGGGTGTGTTTTGAGGCCTTGTAAGGAACCCCCTTTAGTCAACATCAATGAGACAAAGAATACCATTTAAATGTAAATCTGGGCAATGGCGAAGTGCACATACACATAAATGCTGAGGATGAGGAGGGAAGCACACACAGAACGTAATCCCTGTGACCAGCCTGTTTACCTCGGCCATCTCCTCCATGTTCTGCTCCACATAAGCGGTTGCTTGTGGCCCGGGGCACATCTCGTCCGACGGCTCTATGTCGCTCTCCTCCGTCAACCTCCCACCGTTTTTGTTGCCTGTGGTGTCCCAGTCGTCATGAGCCTCGCGCTCGGATTTGTCCGACGAGCCGTCGAGCTCCATGTGATTGGCAAGCAGGGAAGTCTCGTTCAACCTAGTGAAAGCAAGCAAGCAAATACAAAAGGTAACCGCCAACGTGATTTGAGACATGAGAAGCAACCAAATCACTGCAGTGTCCTGTTGAAACGCCTGCGTTTTAAATACTGGTATTTATTTTACAATTAAATATAGATATTTTTTTTTTAATGAGGTGTGTTTTGTTGCTTTGGGAAACAATATTTAGAATGCGTTGCATTTGCAATGGAGTCCGTCAGGTTGTGAAAGATGTAATCAACGAGTCTCCTATTAATGGTTAACTGTATATTGGACGTTATTAAAGAGGAAACAACGAACATTATCTCAGGCAAAGTCAGGCTTGAGTGAACCAAACAAGACCAGAAAGAATTTAAACATGGAGAACGCTGAACACGGAGTTATAATCATAAGACGCTTGAATGTTAAAGACACCTGCAATAAATATCTGGCCTGAAAAATGTCACTTATTTGAGGATGAACAGCCAATGATAAAATGGGAGCTGGTAAACAAGCTGAGATTTATAGCCTCAGGAGAAAACAAATCAACTAGTATCCGAGTGGTTGAACAGACGGGGATTGTACATAATATACATGTGAGGACACGTACAGCTGAGCAACATCTAATTCAATCTGCTTCTAAAAGCAGACTTATTTGCAAACTGAGGAATTTTCCAGGCGAAAACTAATCAAACCTTCAGATCTGCCTCCAGGCAACCAGAGCGTACAAGAAGATAATAACGGGCAGGAAAAGTCATACATCAGCATGTAAATGGCCACATTAAGGAGAAGTGAGAATGAGAAATAAGAGGTATGAGCAGAGAGGACGGGTGGCTCGAGGGAATCGTGCTTTTAGACGTTTTAAACCACAGAATATAAACGCTGCACATGTTTAAAGCGACTGCAGAAAAAGCTGAAAGTTAAAACAGATCTTCGTCGCAGCGGTTCTCCGCAGCTGTGGCTAGTTCACAAATCCTACACCTACCCTGGGAAGAGAGAACAACAACGGCACTGTCACCTGCTTTCCACACCATTCTCAGCTATGTACTATTGCCACAGACAACAAGGAAACGGCTCTTGTTCTTCAACAATGGCAGACGGCTCAGTTTGCCCAAAAGTCCCCCCCAGGACTGGGCCTTCCTGAACAACCACATTCCAATAGACTCTGAAATATATGAACTGAACCGGTTGATACAAACAACGCGCACAACGGCCACAATCCAAACGGCTTTCCCTTACCGTAAAACAAATCTGCACACAGAATAGTTCTTCCACTGCAATCCAACATCTGATAATCTTATCAGCAAATTCAAGTGCAGACGTAGTCCGGCTTTCTCTTCCCTTCTTTCCTGCGCATGTGAAAGGCTTCTGTGAGCTTGGTCCCTCTGACACCGTTGTACCTGCTTCCTGAATGTGCCTGTGCACCAAGGTGTGTACTGTAAAGCCTGCAATGGCTGCTTTGCTTTTTTGGGTTGTGTGCAACATCTTCCTGCTCCCCTGTCAGTAATGTGAGCAAACCGGGTGTCGTGATTGGTCGAGGCAAAGGAAAGAGAGGAGGGGCCGCAGGAAGGAATGGCTGGGGGCGGGGGTTTGGGCATGGAGAAGGTAAGAGGAGGGAGGGGTGGGGTGTAAGGAGGGGAGCTATTGTAGGATGTAAACAGCACAGATAGAGAATAGAGGCTGGAGCAATGTTCACATTCTAACATATTAATTCAATAAAAGCAGCTAACTCATTTAATACTTGGAACAAAACTCCTCATATAAATCTTTATCATATTGTATTTTTAAACAAACGTCTATCAGCTGGAAATTGGCATATTTACATTAATTAAACAAAAACTTATGAAACTTTCAGTTCTTTGTTGACCCTTAGATAGATTCTTTTTTGTTGTTGTTATTTCTACCTGAATGCTCGCTCTTTTAAGCAGAGCTCTATATACTCCAGTCAAGATTTCACCCAAAAATTTGTAAAAAAAAACAAACAAACACAAAAAAAAAAAACAACAACAAACAAACAGCCAAATTCATAGGAATCATTTTTATTAGGCTTCTGACTGCGATTTCAAATTTGGAACTCATCTCTCCAGTCACAACAAGCTGTAATCTTTGTCAAATTCACATGAGCACACTCAAATATTTTGGCACAAACACTTGGACAGTGCGCTGTTTCATTTGAAAGCACAGCAGACGCACACAAACACATTTCCAGTGTTTCACAAAGGAGAACCGCCTTAAAGACACAATCCTTACTCAACGAGTAAGTTTGTCGATCTGAATAGTAGCTGAAAGGAGCCGATAAAGCCTTAATTGTTAACCGGCGGCTTCTAAAACAAACTACATTTTTATACGACTTATTGATAAACTGCTTTAAGATAATTGCAGAAAAAAGAAAGAAAACCCAATATTGCATTTTGACTGACTGATCCTAAACAGTCAGACAAGACCCAATTTTAAGAAAATCTGATTATTTCTGGCCAAATTAGGTAAGAAACGTGTAAAACGCATTTGTGGATCAAATTTTAAAGTGAATTTGCACATTGTTGACTCACTGGCCAGATGGACTGAGATAATTGTCGGTCAACATGTCCTCCTGAGATAGAAAGGATGGAGTTTCCTTTGTGTTTTTCTGCTTATTGGAGTTTAACTTACTGTTGCAGCTCTGTGTCGGTGAGGGGAGAGGACTGCAGCAGCTGGAGTATATGCGACTCTGAAGTCACACTGATATCGCCATCCTTTTCAGTTTTGGGAGTCATCTTGTAGAGACTTGAGCTGCTCAGAGCCAACTCCAGGCCATCCATCCAGCACCGGCCTGAAGGAAGAACATTGGAATATCCAAAGGCGAACAAGAACAATTTGTCGAGCGTGAAACAATGTGGAACTTGAAAGAGTGACGACGGCTCACCATCAGAGTCTGAGGTAGCTCTGAAGATCAGGTAGTTGCTGGGTAAAGGCTGCGTGATGGAGCCGACGTTTTCTCCTTTTGGACCCTAAACAAACAAATCAGACACGTTGACTCGTGGTGTTTATACTGCCTCACCAAACGCAACACTTAAAAGATACATGGGAACACTGAGACAGGATTTTGGTCATGTTACTGAAAAGCTGGTATTTTGTTTGTTGGGACGACAGAGTGAACAAATTGCTGTTTTACTAAAGATTTGATTGTTTGGATGCAAATGATTGTTTTTCGGAGATCAGGAACTGTTTCATGCAGTTACGCTTGTTCGAGGAGGTATACAGCAATGCTACTCCTCCAATACCAGCTACTGCAAACCGTCATCTGACTCAAATAACTCAATTAGACTTTCCCCTCACTTACTATACAGATAAAATTGTCTGTTTAGAAGTAATTCTTGCTGCAAAAACAATGTTCAGATGTGAAGGGAAAGCACAAAAAAATCTGATTTAGATAACACTGTTTAGAAAGTTCCCTTGGAAAGCTTAACGAAGAACTGCTATTAGCTCATACTGGTCAGTTTTAAGTCTAAGTAGTTATAAAAAATATCCAAGTTTGATGAGTAAGTAGTTCAACATGCCCAACCTTGACAGCCCAGATAGATTTTTCCAGTGGGTGGTAGAGCTTGAAGCAGAAGCCGTCTTTCTTGGAGGGTCTCTCGATCAACTTGCAGGCGCTGAGGAGGATGGTGCCCACCCAGTGGTCTGACTTGGGAGTCTTGTAGATCAGCAGCACGCCGGGCCTTAAGGCACACCACAACCTGGTCCAACCTTTTAACGAGCCGCGGATCTGAAAAAATTAGTAAAAAATTAGTCTTCCAAAGACACAAACACCCTTGTTATACAGCCATGTTTCATAGAGAAAATATTTAAAAGCATGGTGACCAGAAAACCTGCCTGTTACATCAGTGCTACATAAATACCAGCTTGCTATAGGGAGAAGCTTCTAGAAGTGGACCCAAAACCTTTGATTAAAGCAGTTTTACCAAACACTAATGATGTGTGTAAAATGCATGTAACCTCCGGATTTGACATTTATCATTTAACCTAAAAAGGCAACAGTTTAGTCTGATTTAATACCAGTCAGTGAGGAACATTCGGTTTCAGCTGAATAAAATAAGGTCTTATGCGGAATTACTAAGACAAAAAACCCTAAATGTAACATGTTAAATGAAAACAAATGAGTTGTGTAATCAATATCACAAATGACCTTGAGCCAATTGGACATAATGACAACACTTGGGTCCTTGAGTGCGGTGGAAAGTTCCTTCGATGCCCGTTTCTTCTCTTGCCGATAGTTTTGTTTTTGAACCTGACAAGAAGGAAATAAAATGACAAGTCAGAGAGAACGCTGCGTAGAACGAGCAAACACTAGGTGGAGGCACAGTCAAACAAGTGGGAGTATTCATTTGAGACGTGTGGCATAAATTGGACTCTTTAGTAGGCATTTTAAATGGTTCCCAGATTGCTACTTGCCCTACTTAATGACAATGAAAGTATGACACGATAAAGCTTAACGTTTTTTTTTTCTCTCAGTTTCTCCAGCAAAGGAAGTGACGTGTACCTTGAGAGACTCCTTTCGAGCCAGCTTCTCGGTGGGGGAGGGGCAGTCATTCTCAACGCCATTAAACATCCTGGACTCAGACTGGGAGTCAAGAATGAAAGAAAGTAAAAAAAGAAACTCCTTTTAAACAGATAAGATCCTTGGAAATTATGTAGTTTTAAATAAAAAAAGTTTAGCTTGTAGAAGCTAGTAATGAATAAAACTGGAATTGAATGATTTTAAAAAAATATAACTGATAATTTAAAAGCTTTCTACTTGAACAGGTTCATTAACTTTGCATTTGATCACCCCGTCGACAACAACAAGATTGTGTTTTTTTTCCCTATGCGCTGTGAAACTTAAAAGGCAGCGACCACAAACCAACAAACCTTCATGGGGCGTACATCAGTTACCCATCAAGACATACGCTTTCATTTTATGTTATCGTTTCAAACATATGTCCACAATTGTAAATGCACTAAACTATAATCACTGCACAAAAACGTTCAGTCTAAAAGCGTCTTTGTGTTAGTAAAAGTGTAAAACACTAAAACTGTCCTGAGTCCAGATTGTTCCCCAAGTAGCTGACGAGGCAAATGATCAGAGATGCAGCAGCTAATATCTTATATTCTGTATCAAGCAAAAATAATGAGGATAAGCGAGGCAAAGCGACATGTGGGGGAGAGACGAGACAAGATGAGATTAACCACTTTGGTTTCAAACCATACCTTCTGGGTATCACATACAATAGAAAAAGGGATTGTCTTGAAAACAGCAGGTCCAGATGGGTCACCGCTCTCTACTTTTTGCCTCGTGGTAGTAAATTAAATAGTTCCTACCGTGGCCTTGACGGGTCAAGTGCAGCTTTATTGTCATTTTACAAAATCAAGCAGTAGTTTCTATTTCTGGTTTACACACAGTGCCTTGCAAACGTTTTTTTATAATGTCACTGTCACTTTAAGAAATACCTAGGATCCTAGGTGATACTTGTCTTGTGTGCCTCTACCAGCTTCTGCAGATTGTTCTTTTATGCAAACCAGCTTGAGTCTACTCAGATTGGTTTAAAATTGACTGAGCACCAGCTTTTCTTTCCTGTTTTAAGTTCTCAATTGGATTTAGTTCTCTAGGTGAACATACAGTCTAATCTCAGGTTTTTAATAGCCTCCAATGGGTCTCTTCTAGGACAACCCAAAATTTGGACCCTTTTATTCTGAATCTGACCAGCTTGACTGTTTATTTAGAAGGAAAGCCTCCACACGTTAAATGTGGAGCATCTTAAAGAGGTTGGATGTGTCCCTAACATGTCTTGTTGTATGCTACAGAGTTACCAGAGGCCATTCTACCATTAGGACCAGACTTTTTTCTTTTCTTATCATTGTCAGATTCTTCGAACTGAACAGGCTTGGGTCTTAGTAGTTCCGGTACTGTATATATATATGCTTTCCATTTCAGTTTTACAATCTGATCTTGCTTTCGACTTCCCCGCAGATTAATTCCTGAGCTGTCAGCTCTGTTCCTGGGTTATAATTGATGCTGTTTGCTCAACAATGTTTTCTTTCAAACATCTCAGGCTGTCATGCAACACATGCATTTATAAGGTTGCATTGAATTTGATTTTGAGTATCAAATGAAAATTAAAAAATACAGATTGTCCGGATCTACAGTTGTATTTGAGAAATAATTATTAAAAAACAGGTATATTTTTGTTGATCTATGAAGAAAACCCCCCCCACAGAAATCTATTTAAAATTGTTAGAGAGTTTCGTTGTGTAAATAGTTTTGTAAGCCACTGGGTATAGTCTTCATATATTTGACAGCACCTTTCTTAAAAGATGCTAGAAGTACTCAAGTTCATTACAACAATTCCAACTTTAGCGAGTTGGTCCGTGTTTCAACTCGGTACAGAGACAATTAGAAGACGCGATCTTCAAATGTGAAAGCGGCTGTTGTGAACATGCCTAAGGAGTAGATTTAACGTGAGATATGTTGACGAACTGCCCAATCAGAATCTGTGTTGTCTTACCTTGCTGTCTGGCGATTGGGCAGGACTAAGTTCACTACTCAGCATGGAGAGAGCGTTCGTGTCTGTCTCACTGCCTGGTGGGAACCCACAACATACAGTCACACACAAATGCGCTCAGTGATTAAACCTGCAGACAAACAATTAAAGCCCGGCAGCCACTAAAAGCAGCTAACAAAGCGGCAAAGTCAGGTGTGTTCAAATATATCGAGTTTAATTATTTCACAGCACAGCACGCTATGTTATCACAGCCAGAGGAATCCTCTGGGACAAGTTTGTGAAATATGGCATCGTTCGATTTCAGGAAAGTATTCTGACTGGCTCGTACCTGGACTGATGTTGTAGATGTCGTTGTCTCCTCCATAAGACAGGTTGCGGGTGAGGGTGCGGGGGTCAATTTTCGGAGGAGAAGTGGTGGTAGGGCAAAGAGAGAGCCTCCGTTGGAGCAAATTCTCCTCCTTCATCCTGACAACTTGCTTGTCCTTTGTAGAAAAAAACGAACAAAAAAAACTAAATTAAAAAAAGTGATGTAAATTTCTTTGCACATCTCAAGGAATTTTATTTGTCATCACATCACATGTGGTACATGAGGTGGGACAAAATTCTAATCCCACTGTCCAGTTTACAACCTGAGAGCAGTTTTAAAATAGCTACAAAATAAGAATAATATAATAAAACATAAAGAAATATAAGAGAATAGGATTTTGACTACACAGAATCTACAATATGGGACTTCGGACATAGCAGCAATGAAAATTCGGAGTGCAAAATTTGCTGTAGCAGCATGGATGGTTAATAAAGTGAAATATTAAAGTGACATTTTAAAGTGTGATATTAAAGTGAATAGTGCCGGTTAAATGAGAAAGTTTTTTTTTTTTTCATTTGTAATTGTCATGCGTGTGTTTGAGAGTCTCACAGCTTCAGGAATGAAGCTGTTTCTCAGTCTGGTGGTTTTGCACTTTATGCTCCGCAGCCTCCTGCCTGAGGGGAGCGGGACAAAAAGTGAGTGTGCTGGGTGGGTGGGATCCTTCCTGGTGCAGGTGGCCCTCTTCCTGCATCTGGAGGTGTAAATGTATGTGGTGCTGGGGAGGCTGACTCCAACAGTCCTCTGTGCAGCCTTCACCACTCTCTGCAGAGCTTTCCTGTCTGCAGCAGAGCAGCTTCCATGCCACACCTTGATGCTGGAGCACAGTACCCTCTCCACCATACATCTGTAGAAGGAGGTGAGGACTGAGCTCCCAAGTCCAGCTCTTCTCAACCTCTTTAGGAAGTAGAGCCGCTGGTGCACCTTTCTGACCAGAGTGGAAGTGTTGTTGCTCCAGTTGAGGTTGTTACTCAGGTGTACACCCAAGTACCTGTAGCTGTTGACCACTTCCACCGCAGATCCTCCCATGTGCACGGGTAGGTGGGCATGCTTGCCCCTTCTGAAGTCCACAATCATCTCTTTGGTTTTCTTTACATTAATGCAGAGGTTGTTATCTCTGCACCAGCCCTCCAGGTGTTCCACCTCCTGCCTGTAGCTGGACTCATCACAGTTTGTGATGCATCCAACCACTGCTGTGTCGTCCGCAAACTTCACAATATGACAGCCGGGATGGATAGGAGAGCAGTCATATGTAAGCAATGTGAACAGGAGGGGGCTCAACACACAGCCCTGAGGGGAGCCAGTGCTGAGGGTAATGGTAGGGGAGTAGATGTTGTGAATCCTCACAGACTGCGGCCTGTTGGTCAGGAAGTCCAGGACCCAGTTGCAGATGGAAGAGCTCAGTCCAAGTGAGGAGAGTTTGTTTATCAGGGTCTGAGGAATCATGGTGTTGAACGCGGAGGTGAAGTCCACAAACAGCATACGGACGTAGGAATCCTTCTGCTCCACGTGGGTGAGGGCAGTGTGGACCACGGAGGAAATGGCGTCCTCTGTGGATCGATTTGTGCTCCTTTCGTTCATCTCCAACACGAACAAAGGCATACTGTACGCAAACATGCCTGCCTGTTCACACAGTGACGCTGTGCATGGCAGCGACGGTTAGCTCGGACTGAACAATACCACCGATTCGCTATTCGCAAAGATTTCAAACACAACAGCCACTTTTTTCTAGGGTCACAACGTCTTTGTGCAAAGCATTTCTCCAGGTCCCTTTAAAATGTTCTAGCCGGGATTTACATCTCTTTTCTTAGGCTAGAATGAGAGATATAGATTTATTTTAAAAGGAAAATAAACTCATTCTTCTATAGCTTTTATTAATTCATTTAATTTTTAAGCTTTGTTTTTTCTTGTATCTATATTTTTACTTATTTTCTTTCTAATCGGTAGATATCAGAGTAGAGCAGAAGTTGCTCTCTTGACATTAATTCTATTCATAACAGAAATCTGCTAAAACATTGGTGTCAGTGGGTGGTAATATATATTTCTTTATATCTTTTAATAAATGCATGAATGTGTTCCAGTGTCCCCTTTTTCTTTTCAGCTGAACTTGCCTTATGTTGAAACTATTCATAGTTCTCAATAAGCATCTACTGAGGGTCACAGCTGTTTTCAGACAGGATGTCCTTGTTTTAACAGGGTCTGGGCGGCTTGCTGCAAATTAGAGGCAACATAAAAGCAGTGAGTTTAATGCAGCGTGTCCTGTATCATCCGAGTGTCGGATCAATGCGATCATATTGATGCATACGGTAGATAAGACACTCGATACTGAGCCTACAGAGCCGACTTTCCTGCCGTTCCTAAATTACAACACAGAGAAGAATCCCACGGAAACTTCATTCATGCACGGATTCATCTTTTAAGCCTCCCACATATTGGCACTTTAAATACAATGAGGCTTATGCAGTCATATTACTACATTAACTATTTATGGATGAAAACCTCTTAATTTCAACAGAAGAGATGCTCAAATATTAAAGCTTTTAGGTTTACACTCCTCTCTCTACAAGTGCATTCCTGTGCATATAAAACATACAAAAAGCACAGTCACTTCCTCACCCCACCACTCCCAACTTCTTCCTGTTGTCTACTCTGCCAGGGTGACTCACTCCATCAACATCCAAACACTGGTTTTCTATTTTAAATCCTTTTCTTTTTCCTAGCCTTTATATTTATTCTCCACTCTAAAATAATGAAGAAAAAAAGCCCTAACCAGGTGAACATGAAAAAAAAGCATGCAAAAAATAAAGAGGCTACATTTAAATAGACCTTTATTTGTCTTTGTGGGGCAAGTCTATAAATAGCTCTCTTCTGCTGCAGTGCATACGTGCATGTGTAGTACGGAGCTGAATCTTGTATGGCGTGCAGCATGGAAAATATCTAGAAGGTTTAGTGTTACACAACGGGAGCACAATAGGGATCCTACCATACAGAATCTAAGAATGAAAACCCCTTACAGTCCAGGCTCTACATCTAAGACATATGCAAAAGGTATGTATGTTGATAGCAGTTATTAGCAAGGTCCTGTTAAAAGCAGCTACAGATGAAATATGAATAATACATGCCTCCGTGGAATTAAGTGCCAAAATCCAAATACATCTATATCTGGACTCCTGGTGCAAAACAAAGAGAATCTCGATTTAGAAACTGTTGTTTAAGGTGTGACTAAAAACTGTCAATTAGTCGATAGTTAAGAGAATATTGTATTGATAAGAGGTAGTAGTTTCAATGGACCATGAAGACATTGCCAGAGTATTCCCGATAACGCACCAACATGATTACAAACATGTTGGGTTTTCTTTTTTTTAATATTATTTACTAAATAAAAAAACAGAAATAAGAAAATCAGTCTGAGCCAATGATCTGAGACAAATTTTAATAGCATTTATTCTGCAGCTCTTAAACAATATTCCAATGCACCCTTGCATCTAGATCAGATTTTGAACCTTCCAAGTTGGCACACAACTTCATAGAGCTCTTCCTGTCCATCCTTGCAGCAGATAAACAGAACAATAACTAAATAAAAACATATCAAGAAAAGTATTTAAATGGTGCTGGAGCTTTATAAACTAACTTAGCAAGTACTTTAAGTGGACAGCCGCCGAAACCCCTTTAGCCACAAAGGCTAAAACAGCAATGCGGCATGTGGATGGTGAACAAGAAAAGATGTTGATGTCGACAACCCTATGCAAGCTGTGCGACAAAGCGGCGGCTATAAAAGTGGAGTGGCTCAACAATCTCGGTAAAGTATCTTAAAAATCAACACTGGAATTTATAAAGGCTAATAAAAGGTCAGAGAAGCTTCTGTTATCTTGTAATATATCTTCCTCTCACGATTAAAGTAGTCAGAGGCTGTGGCATTCAAATAAAATTAATATTACTCTCCTTTTTAAATAAGTTAGAGAAGAATTATTTACTTAAGAAGATACGAAATTAATCCTAGCCTAAAATTAGAAATTACTGATATCCATGGAAACCTGCTATGCCAAGTCTGTTTGAATTTTCAAGATGATCAAACATATGAAGAACAGTCAGCCAGGTCTAATTTAAGAAAAATACAGATTACCGTTAATCTCTTCATCTCTCTCTGTGAGCATCCACATGTTGACAATTTATTGTCAACATGTGGACAGTCGATTCCAGTAGCTTGAAATATAGTCTTATTATTAGTTAAACACATTGCACCAACTACTTTTCGCTTTCGCAAAATCAGTCAATTGGGTTTAAAACGACATAACAACAAACAAAATACAGGACATTCTTGTGACATTGAATTTTATGCAATTATAAAGGAAAAGGAAGAAGATTAAAATTATAAATGTATTTTTTATTTTTTTGGGTACGCCATTAACTGCTTTATACCGTAGTCATATCGCCCGCTGATAGGCGTCACCAACCAGAAAGAGCTACTGACTCATGTCCTGCAAATTCAGACATGCACAAGTCATTTTCATTCCCCTCATTTTGAAACTCCCTTTTTAAAACTGTCTACAATATTTAGGATAGTTATATTCATTTTGTTGTTAACTAAAGCAGCATTGTACAGGAACCCACCGGAGGGCACATGTAAAAGTATTCAAATCATATGTGTTACATTTTGGTGGCCCATAAAGTTGGTTAGAAATTTTTTTGAAATTGTGATGATCACTAGTGCGCATAAGTGTGCATTCAAATTAGCAACTTTGTGTCAACTTTAGATTAAGGCAGTCGTAATTTCAGACCTGCACTATTAACCATTGCATAAAGTCCAAAATACCCAGCAACAACACTCTTTATGTTTTAAATGGATTCCATATTTCAAAATAAAAGATCCAAACAGGTGTAAGAAGTTCTTCCTAAAGGATAGAATGACACAATACACTCTGAAGGACTACTTAATGGAAAAGAAAAGGTTTAAATGAAAAAATAAAGAGATGGCTGCACCCACATGTGACATGCTAACAGAAACAACCGAGAGAGGATCGGGTTACATCAATAATTATTTTTTTAAATCTGCGTTTCCTCTGACCTTCTTACACCATAATGTAACGTGGAACTATATAGGGAACTTGTGGCTCACCACTCAGGGCACAGAGTGCGCAAAGTGTGTCAAACTAAGCCAACATTTACTCAATCCACAGTGCAATGCTGCGCAGGTGCTGGGCTAATATTTACCCCAAGATACGAGTCCCTGGTGGAAACTTAAACGATGCAGCAGCAACACACTGTGCCAAGAATATGTGACAGAAGAAAACAGAACTTCTCCTAAAAATAAAATAAAAACAAACAAAAAAAACACTCACAAACTCTTTACTAACAGTCAGGCGATCGAGGTGAAAGCACTTGACTCGCTGTCACATGGAACCCGTTTGTTTTCAGTAATCATCGCAGCACCTGGGACAGTTGGAGAGGAGGGGTGGATGGAAACACCGGCATGTTCCAACCTGTGCGTGTTAATAAAGCTACGATGAGCCGACTGAGATAAATATCAGGCTCAATAAAAGAAAAAAAATCATACAGGTTTAGGTTGCAAGCTTGAATGGAAAGGCTTTTTTTTTTTGTTGGTGTTTTTGCACACAACAGTATCAGTTGCTAACATATAACGGCGTACTTGCACATGGAAACATTGTGCAACGATCTGGATTCAAAGGTTTACAGCCCTGTTTTTTAATATGTGTCGACCATAAACAGGGAAACCCCAGAACGATGTTTAGCCAACACAATTTTTTTCCACTTATTTTAAACCACAAATTTATTTTGTATTGTGGGAAAACATTCGAGTTTTTGTCCAGCTACTTCTGTATTTATTTATATTTATACAAAAACTTTGACAGTAAAGTTGTTATTATTCTGTTAATGGAGGTTTATTCAAAAAAAAAAAAAAAGACATTCACTACAACTGCAGGCGGAAACTAAGTCTTGAATGAGGGAATAAGTAAATAGTAAATGCACAAACCAAAATAAGTTATGGTTTTAGAAAAAAACAAAACAAAACATTTGGTTGAGTTTTTATTTTATTTTTATACAGCTTAATGGCACATAACGTATCACACCATGCACATGTTACTGAGCACCACTGGTTTGCTTGGTTCTTATTGCTTTCCAATGCGTACAAAATAAAACCCACATTCTTGAAACCAACATTTACACTTGCTAAAAAACCCAGACATAAATTTTTTTTCAGTCTGGTTGTCACAGCAGATAACCAGTAAAAAAGCTTTTTAGGGCGGCCACACACCAGGATAGCTTGAGATGCATTTACAGAGGAGAGGGGTGTACAAGTTCACGCTTTTATTTGGTTAACTTCAGTTTCATGCTGCACTTTGAGGCAGACAAAAAAAAAACTGACATCACTCAAGATGGGTTAGTATCGCAGTGGGCTAACCAGACAGAGAAATATGCTATCTGTGTTAAACAGATGAATTCGAAAAAACTGAAAAAGAAGCCAGAGAAGATGCTAAAAAACTGTTTTGGTTAGAAAGGCCCACAGTTTGCAATCAAACGTTTTCAGATCAAAATTAATACATTATTATTAATACATTATTTGTCTGTATTTTCCTTTTTTACTTAGGTTGATATAAAAGTTCATTTTAAACTAAATTTCACTTCCAATTCTTATTATTAGTTTGTTCTTTTTCTTTCAGGCAGACCAGAGTTCACTTGTTTGGTCTAAACTAGACTCATCATGAGTTTTCACACCTGCCCAAACAAAGCAGATTATCTGAGAAAAATGAACTCTGGTTCATTTAAGAGGACAAAACAGCTCTGATTAGACAGAAACCATACCTTTCTAATATTAGTCAGAGCAAAACGGCAAAAAGCTAATAACGTTCAACTATTTAGAAATTTAATGAGTGTTTTTTCCAGAAAGTTTTTCAGTCAAAACAACAACATAGAAGAAATATATACTAATTCTGAAAGAACAAATGTTTGTTTAGGAAAAGTAGAAATGAGCATTTGGGCTTTAGCTTGTTTCCTTTGTAGTTTATGATTGTGAAAAGTCAATTTTTTTATTTTCACACTAATCGTTTGGAGTTATATAAACTTAATTCATTCATACGTTGGGTCATTTCCGCAGAAGTAGAAACAATTGTTAGTTTAAAGCTTAGATATAAGTGGATGTTCATACAACGTTTTACGTTTTGTGTAAACACTGAGGCGAAATACAGGAATAATCTCGTCCAGGTCCGTGCCCGATGCAAGTTGAACAGAAAGGCATGGACATTGTTTTGTTCCACAGCATAGATTAACTCCAGACACTCTCTCATCCATCCATTTATGTCTCACCATGTTAAACCAGCCCCTCCCCATCGCTCCTGACAAATGGTTACATGACCCAGATATTCATCAACGGGACGCTGCCAAGAGCAGCTTCTAGGATAAACAATGGAGACGGATGTCTACAGCGGCTTACATAAGAGCATTGTTATTCCTGCTATATGGAAGGTGCTAATAGGAAAACCTAGAATGCTTTTATTTTGAAAACTGCAAAATGTACGAGTATAATTTGCACAAGTCGACGTTTAATGCACAACAGGGCCACAGTAACCCAGCAAAGAGGGGTTTTAACCATGTTTTAACTATAACTTACATCTCATTCATTTAACAAAAAAAATCCTCTTGACAAAGTCAGTTTCTAAATTAGCTAAATTAGTAAACAAACAAGAAATCACACCTTTTTTTTTTTTCTTTTTACCTCTGAATACAACCTTACCCACAGCCTTTTATAATGCACAAAAAAGACGTTACACACATGACTGTTCCTTGAACTACAGGTTAGACTGGCAAGAGACACAACCTCCCTTGGTACACACAGTTCCTGAGAGGTTGCTGGATGGGATCAAGCAAAAAAGCACAGCAAGCATAGCCTGGAAAGTAAACCTTACAAACGAGGCAAAAACAAACCTTTAGGAGAGAAAATGTTTACAGACTGTAATTAAAACTATTCAAGGGTATGCAAAATGATTTTTTCAGACAATCCATCAGGTCCTTGGTCACAAAGAATTATGACAGACGTGTAATCAAAACGAAACCTTCGCCCGAATGAAACGTGGAAAATGTTCCATCCCCACCATTGTGTTTAAAAAAGTATAAAAACTCCAGGACAACAATGCTACTGGAGGTAATCACTGGTTCACAATCACAGATTGCAAGCGCATAGGAGAGCACGTCTCAAGACATAAACCGCAGCCGGGTTTGACCTAGTAAACATAAGGAGCCAGCTGGCTGCGTTAACAGCTGGAGTTGGGCCAGGGGCGTGTGTGTGTGTGTGTGTGTGAGAGAGAACCAGCCAAAAATCAGAACTCGCCCGGGAGAACTGAAGTTAAAAAAGGACTTTGCTTAAGTGCTAGAGGCAGTCGCTTTGAGTATCAGTACGTTAAAATGCCGCACAAGTCAAATGGCATGTACAAAGAAACTCACATGTTCATGCACGCTATACGTATCCTCAATCAGTTGATTACAACTTTAATATGCATTAATATACAAAAATGTACGTCATACCCTCCTTGAAGATAAAATGTCTTGTTTCTCCAACAAAATACACACTGACAAATCAGGCTGTACTGAACAAACCTGACTGGAAACGTTTACTGGAGGAGAACATTCGTATATCACTGATAAGAAATAAGAACAATTTGCTAAAAATTCCTTTTTTGCTATTCTAAAATGTGTACGAAGCCCTACATTGGCAGTTAATTAACATTAAATACAAACTAAACAAGTTCTTAAAAGGAGATGTGCCTGACTAATCTCTTATCGAGCCATCTTAACACAAGGACATTAAGGATGAGAAGGGATAAAAGCAATTTACTTGATGAGTTATAATGTATGTAAAAGACCAAACCCTGTTCCAAACCTAGTGTAGCATAGAGCAACAATAGCTAAACCCCAGTCACTGTGCATAAAACAAATAATTCTACTTTTCACTTAATGTGCTTATAAATGAAATACAAAATTTGTGTCAAAAATAGAAAGACTTTAGAAAGAAAGATTTTTGCTATTCATTGTACGTTGAATTAGATATTGTAACTATTCAAATTCTTTCGCTCTATTCAGGTAGCTGCATCAATTTAAGATTGCACATTACATTATGACAAAGCCTTTCATAGAACCAAGAAGCCTCAGTGGCAGAAACTGTAATATTTGGACACGGACATTGAGCAGAAAAGGAGAAACCGAGAACAATAAGGAGCAAAAAATAAGACCGTGTCTTAAATAGTTATTAGCTGGCCTAAGCATTTCCCTCCAGGGAAAGTGCTGGGGTAGCATTTATTTGTTTGTCAGGGAAACAGCGGCTGTCAGGAAAAAAAAAAGGATAAAAGAAGGACAACAGTAATGAGAAAAAAAGGCTACAAAATTTTATATTTCCATATGTCTAACGTGTCAAAAATCTAGCTTTAATTACTATTGCTGGAACACAGCAGCTCTGCGTTGCAAAAGAGGCAAAGGTCAGTTACAGACTGCTTTTAAAAGTCTTGGCTAATTTGCGTAAACTTTAAACAAATAAATGTTTTACGATTGCTATGAAGATTGCCTCTAGTCAATCTGAAGTCTTTAAAACCGTAACACATTGGCGTCTGTCACCTGAAATCAGGTGTGGTTGTACCAAGCGATGAGTCCATTTGAAAGTATTATTGTCACATGGAAAAAAGAAGAACTTTTTACACACTCAAAATGTATTGTTGCTTTAAAGGCTGCATTTTGACCATTCATCAGTTTATAGAAACTCCAGGGGAAAAAAAAGGATTTACTGCTCAAACAGCTAAACAGTTAAAGGCTTGGACAAAACTGGGTGTTCCCACAGGAGCCCACACCACAACCAATAAAGCTGCTAAGCTTCTAAAATAAGCAAACCTCAAAACTTCCCCTTTACCGTTTCTGCCGACGGGACTGATTTAGGTTATTTTTACATAATGAACCATTACATTTTAATAAATTAATCAAATCAACTACTAGATACATCCGTTGTTTCTAGATTTTGTTTCTGAAAACTTTTTTACATGAACAATTTTTAAACATCAACAACCTTACCAAGTGCAGTATATGCTATGTTTATGTATTTGGCAGAAGTTTTAAGCAAAGCGACTTACATAGTAGGCAGTAGCTGGATAGCTCAATTGGAATGTAACCAGACTTCCAATCATGAGCTCATGGGTTCAAATCCAGCCCAGGGCAAAAATACATCACAGCATCCAGTGTCGGTCCTTAGGCAAGACCCTTTGCGCTACTGCCTACCTGGCGCCTGCAAAATGGCTGCTTCGGTGTGTTTTACACCAAAAACAATTTTCTACGGGATCAATAAAGTATACATTATTAGCGCGAAGGGTCTTGCCAACGGACCCACACGTCAGGTCACAGTCAGGTGAATTTCCACTTTAGCCATCCAGCTGTGCAATACATTACAAAATACTATAATCATATATCGATGGATTATATAGTGACATATTATATAAGTCAATACATCTGGGGTTTTCATTCTGGATTTTATTAAACATCAACCTTCCAAAATGATTGATTATGGAAATGATCCACTTGCTATAATATCATGCAATTGTTTCATTAATATGCATTTTTTCTATTTTAAAGACAAACTAGAACACACAACGCTGTAACAGATCATTTTTATAAAAAACAACAAATAATAAAAGAAAACACCCCATTTAAAAAATAAAACAATTTATTAAAAGGTGTTGCCTGTTCTACACACAAAAAAAGCTGCAGCACTGACAATTAATAAACCATTAATAAAACAGACAAAATACATTTAGAAATGCTACAAGTGTTGCAAAAAGAAAATATAAAATAAACCTGGCTGTCAGTCCAAAACTTTTCTTTTTATTCTGAAAGCATTAAGTTAAAATCATCCAAGTTATCCACTAACCTACTGAAGCTGGCAAAGCTGCAACATGTAAGAAACCTTAAGACACTTGATATCAAAGCAGCAAAATCTGACCCTGTTCAGTGTTGGGGTTAATAGAATGAATGCTTTTTAATTTTCTGGATCAATAAACAGTTAAAAACATAAACTCCCGGAAACAAGGAACAAGCTATTTGGCCAGCTGTGGTCGAGCTTTGCTAGGTTACTCCTAGAACAGAGGAAGTTGACACATCGAATGCATTTCCTAGTCGAGCCACTATACTTGTGATGATTCACACTAAGCTCATCGCTGCGCCTGTCTGCGTGTGAAAAACGAGATAGCCTGTCAACTACAGAAATTCGAAATAAGTTCGAGCTTAGTTACAATAACAGCAAACACATTTTTTTGTTGTTGTTGTCGTAGCTACTTTTGCAAACTGTTTCTGCTTCATTTTCTGCACCACTTAAGAGAAATATTAGCACCAATACAGGTTGATAGTTTTCCTCAATCATTGTGCAACAGAGAGAGCACGACAGGTTTTCATTAGAGAGTAAAACAAAGAGGGGGATCCTGGATCCAAAACAAAATGAAATCACACAAAAATGAAATACAAAAGCAGAAAATAAAGCTTACAAGTTGATTGATTCCACAGAAATGTTAAACAAATGTTTTGACCCATTTAACATTATCAATAAATTTATTTAATTGGCCGATAACAGGCTGGCTACAGGAGCAAAGAGCTCAATAATTGCTAATAGCTGATATCAAGAGCAGAACTATAAAAACTGTATATTATTCTTTGCAAAAAGAACAAATTTAATGTCATTTTTATTCAATATATTTTCAAACCTCCATAGAAAATGAAATTAATACGTTGCTTTAAAATTAACTATAGTAATTAAAGGTTTTAGTTTTAAATCATTTATTAGATCTTGTTATTAATATTATTTTTATATCCACCTAAATAACATAAAACTGCTGGGTTTTACTCAGTTTCATCATTTAGTAAGAGTATCATCCAAACCTATTTTGATTATGAATGGAGGGCAGTTACATCACCCTGTTAAAATTTCACAATACGTGATATAAAGTTTGAAAGTTTAGCCACAAACTGTGCGTTATATACTGTTCACTGTTATACTTAGCGTTTTACTTTATAGGCAAGACACAATGTTGGCTGAGATCATCTAAATGGAGAAATCCAGGGTTGCTGTTGAACGGAAATCAAAGTTTGTTGGTCTACAGATAGCAGTTTAATTGATATCGTGAATTATATCTGCTAATCATTCTGGTTGAAGGCCAAAGAGATAAGAGGTTTATGTAACCAGCAAGACAGTTTAGGGTTTATTAATACTGATGTTTTGCACACAATCACAAATAAAAGTTTTAAGTATTCTGGTTGTGAACGCTGTTTCTGGGTAATAAGTAATCAGCTTGACTGTTTTTAAACGAGGGTAAGCGGATCAGCTGGGTCACAACACTTTATATCTTTTGTTACAACGGGATGTTATAAGCAACACAGAAGGATAACTTTAATATTACAATAAACATTTCTAAACCAAAAACTATTTTACACAAAGAGGATCC
This sequence comes from Orestias chungarensis, assembly GCA_032876305.1. Taxonomy (NCBI): domain Eukaryota; kingdom Metazoa; phylum Chordata; class Actinopteri; order Cyprinodontiformes; family Cyprinodontidae; genus Orestias; species Orestias chungarensis. Next base: position 1,406,064 of record JAVLVB010000502.1, on the reverse strand, counting down.
TTTGATTATTTTAAAAACATAAGCATTCCTTTAATATTATTGCAAACGTTTCCAACACCTCCTATGCTGCTCACACAGCAAACTCTGCAGTAAAAGAAAAAGCAAACAAGAGTGTCATCAGAACCAACACAGTATATTTTTAGACCTTTGCCACTTCTGTATGAAAGATTGTCATGTAGCCACAACTGCCTTTCCTCAGCTTCTCTATTAAATGCTCAGTAGGCAAGAGTCCTTGTTAAACCCCAAACATTCACTCCCTTCCTACCAAAAGTTTTCTGACACTCCCTGTAAGCTGTCTCAGTCCCGTCAAACCACTTTACAACTTTGACGCAGCGATTGCAAATCTGCAGGTTGGTTTAAATAACAAAAAATCTGCGTGGTCGCCTAAGACACAAGCCGTAGTTCTCTACTCTGGTCACAAAGTCACGCATCCCTCCAGGCAGCAACGAGGTAGAAATGAGCATGCATTTGTGTCATATTTTAAAAGCAGACTGATCCCTAAGAAAGCATCCCGTTCAATAATTTAAAGAGCCCCATGAAATGCACTTAAGTTCGCATCAACTTGAACCGCCTCACAGAAATCTTACAGGCAAACCTTCGATTGGGACGCGCAGAGGACGACAGGCGGCCAATTTAAAGCTTCATTTGTATAAATTATGAATTAAAAAGTGCTGCTCGTCTCCCCCAGGAAGACAAGCTCAGCTTACCTTTCACCTGGACTCCAGGAGTAACAGCATCCAGAGGCCTCTGCTGGAGCCACCCGCCTCACCTGCAGACGAACAAAAAGTAAGAGGAAGGTTTCACTTTAACTCTCGTAGTAGAAACGAACAGAAACGTCCCATCCCTCCTATGCTCCTCCTGTTCACACCACTGTGTTAAAGCCCCACCCAGTTCAGATCCAGTTAACAAGGGAACGATTATTTATGGGTATTCCCACACACACACACACACACACACACACACACACACACACACACACACACACACACACACACACACACACACACACACACACACACACACACACACACACACACACACACACACACA